>PVIA01000903.1:0-340155 GCA_004024845.1 Tonatia bakeri
AGAAAAGCTTTCCCCTCACAGTATTTTAAGGAGCACTGTCTGACTCCCTAGCTGTGATTCCCTGTGATGGCACCGGAGGCATCGGCAGGCTCCCCGCAGGCTGAGACACGCTGGCCCAAGTCTGGGAAGTCTGTAAGCGCTACATCTGAGAACCAACTCTATAGGCTGGAATGGGCTGGGAATTAACATTGATTTGAGAATTCAAATCCAATATCTAACCTTCTACAGTGCTACTCAGCTTACAAGCCATCTTAAAATACAGGGTGGGACAAACGTAAGTTTACAGTTTTGAGGATACTAAACAGAGAGTTTATTCTTGTATTATTACTTATTGATTATTGTATTATTTTCCATACGAACAACTGTAAGTCTATTTTGCCCCATCCTGTATATGAACTCATTCAAAAATGTCATCTCAGTTTATCTCTAAAAAAGGCATTAGAAGCAGTCAGGATATGGTTATCTCTTTCTGCATGTATTGAAATCAAGGCTCAGAGAGGTGAAATGACTCCCCTAGTCCCAGCCAGGAAGTCTCAGAGCAGAGATTCAATGCAGACTCTGGCTGGACTCCCTGGCCAGCGCTGCACCTGAGAGACCAGGAGGAGAAAGTGGGGGAGGAGAGAGCTGGGAAAGAGGAAGCAGGAAGGGCAAATGCAAGCGATTCTGTGGGCCACCCACTCTGCTCCTGCGCATCATGCCCACACGTCTGTCCACCTCAGTCACTGTCGTTTTACCACCAACACTGCTCTTCTTTCTGGAAACCTGTAGCCCAAGAAAGCAAAAGCCAAAACTCAAGACCTGCCCAGTTGTGGCCATGTGGGAGGGCCAGAGGCAGCCTCCACAGACCGCCTCCTCCTGCACCATACCCCCGACAGCTGGCAGTGAGAACATACCTCCAACGCACTGTTAGCTCCAAACCACCCCAAGCTCTCCCCTCCCCTCCTTTACAGGGTTCCCCTGCCTCCTGTTTATCTTGGCCAGTGGACACCAGCCAGCCGGGACCGTGTGACTCCAATCCTTCAGACCCAGTGTCTCTAATTCCAGAGTTAGGTGTCTACTTCTGAGTCACCTTCAGTCTTCTTAGAAGCCCAGAGAGAAAGAAAAGAGAGAAGAAAAAAAAGGAGAAGACAGAAGATGAGACGCAGCAATTACCCGTGGATTGGACTCATTCTCCCTTTTGGGCTCAAGGGCATTTTCAGGACTTTGTAAACTCTCCACACTCCATGACATCATCTTCCCCAAATGCTCATGAATCAGCTGTCATAGGCTCACATGGCCCTCCTCTCTTCAGCAGTCACTGGAACGCTCTCTCGGGATAAACTGTCATGAAGACAGAAGAGGCACCATGGACATGGAAATTCTGACCTGCGATATCCCTGAACAGAAAGCACTCCTGGTCACGGGCGCTGCTGGGCTTGGGTGCCCGCCCAGAAACTTCCATTCCGGGGAGGAGAGGTTTCCCAAGAAACCTCATCTTTCTTGTGTTAGTGATAGCATGCTTTTCTCTCCAGGTTCTTTTGACAAGAACCTTGGGTTCCTTTCCCAAAAAATCAGAGTCAGGACAGTGGGAAAAGATTTTGAAATGTTATCAATGTGGTTGAAGCTCTCATTTTTAGGAAGCAGGGAATGACTATTTCTTTGGGGTAATGAGGCTATGTCCTAGGCAGTAGTTAAGAAGACAGTATTTCTCACTGGGGAAGTCAGATGCCTCCATTAATCAAAAATAATCTAAAGTTAGTCATGGGGAAAAATTATTAGTTCATTTTCCCCTTTTCCACTGCAGGCTAAAAAAAAGAAAAACATTCTCTATACCAAATTTCCATCCCTTTCACATCCTAGTATGTCTATTTCACACAATGGAAAAAATGTGATTTGAAATTAAAGAGACACACCATTTTTTACTTTATTTATTTGGTAGTTGAATGGGTGGGGCTAATGACATAATTATGACAAAAGAGCTGAAGATTTTTTGGTTTTTGTTTTTCCTTCCCTCCTCAAGTATTGTAAGAAATTATATTAATTTGCTCAGGCTGCCGTAACAAAATATCATAGGCTGATTGGTTTAAACAACAGAAACTTAATTTCTTACAGTTCTGGAGGCTTGGAGTCCAAGATCAAGGTGTCAGAGGGTTGTTTTGTCTGCGGCCTCTCTCCTTGGCTTGTGGACGGTCCTCTTCTCCCTGTGTCGTCACACGGCCGTCCCTGAGTGTGTGTCTGCGTCCTCATTTCCTCTTAGATGGACACGGATCACATTGGATTAGAGCGCACTCCAGGGATCTCATTTTCACTTAATAACCTTTTAGAGATCCGATCTCCAAATACAATCACATTCTGAGATACTGAGGGGTTACAATTTCACCATACGAATTTGAGGGTCACAATTCAGCCCCCAGCAGGAGTCACTGGTCAAAGGAAGTCTTGTGGGTGACAGCACAATGGAGTAGAAATTAAATGAGGGATGGCAGGAGCAACTAGATGAGAATTCATAGCAACTGGCTTTCAGCCTCAGCATAGTTATTTACCTGTTAAAGGACCTTGGGCAACTTTCTTACCCACTCGGGCTACCTGATCTCTCCAAGTCAAAGGCAGAGAGAGAAGATGATTCCAAGGCACCTAAGGAGAGACAGAAGCAATAACATGCTGCTCTGATTCTTTGGTGCCCTGGGGGGGATGTCTGCAGCTCATCCAAATGTTCCACCAGAAAGCGGTCCCCGTTCCTTCCCAATGAACACCAGAAGAACATCAGCGCGAGGCTTCCTGTGAACATCCAATCCTGTGAACGTTCAATCACAGTCCACGAAGTGTGCCACGAAGTGTGCCAAATCAGACTTTACACACCCTGGGGTGGCTCCAGAACGACCAAGGGCAGGGCATGCACTGAAGACTATAGGAAAGTGAATTTTCATTGTACCTTTAACTTTAAAAATAAGTCAGGGGAAGTGAAAGCAAAAATGCTGTGAGGGGAAACAGTGACTTTAAGGAGATCCATATGTAAATATATAAATGTATACACATTCCACTGAAATGCGTACCTCTAAATCCCTACGTACCTTGAAACGCCTCTGTGGAGTGAGGGTGTGCAGCTCTGAGCAGGGCCCACCTTCTCCTCGGAAAGGGCCACCCCCTCCCTGGGCGGGGCTTACAACGGAAGTACGTGCCACAGATTGCCCAGAGAACTGTCCCCCCCCCCTCCCCCCCGGCCTCTGCTGACCTTCACATCAACCTCTGAGGCAGGCTTCACAACTTAAGTCATGGTCGCGATCAGAAAACAAAACCTATTTACAGGAACAAGTGTAAAGGATACATGGACAAAAACAAAACAAAACAAGGGGGGTGGGAATGGGAGGGAGGTAGGGAGGGCTGGGGGGGATGGGCTGGGAGGGGAGTAAAATGCAGAAAACTGTACTTGGACAACTATTAAAATTTAAAAAAGAAAAATTTAAAAAAGAAAAAGAAAACAAAACCCAAGCCCTGTGTCCTCTATAACCTCGCTGCCCTGTAGGGTAGGAGGTGACCCCAGGGTCTGAGCACTGTGTGAGGGTCAAGACCTTGACGTCCCATGAAAAAGAAGTGGGACTTCAGTGCCTGCAACCTCCCAGCTTCCCCAGCGGCGGCTCCCAGCTGCCTGAAGTTTAGACTTCCTACTCTGGCTGTCTTCCTGGCAATGCTCCGCGTTCCGCTCCCGGCCTTGTTTCGCCTTTTTACCAACGTTTGCTAAATTCTCCCAGCATTCCAGGCACTGTGCCGGGCACTGTGATAGACATAAGGAGAGATCCAGACATATGCGTTTCAAGGACCTCACAGTGCCAGACAGATAAGCCAGCAGATCCCTGTTCAGTCCCACGAAAGCCACGTGAGCAGGTCCTGGAAGGTGTCAGAGCGCAGAGAAGGCTGGCGGCTGCGGAGGGGTCCGAGGCTGGGGGCAGGGCAGGGGACCACGGCAACCAGCAAGGGGTGGGATTTGAGCCCAGACCTGAAGGCCCACTGAAGTGGACTAAGGAAGGGGACAGGGAATCCAGGTCACAGTTTGGAAACATCAGGTCGTTTGGGGGCAGCTAAGGGTTGGTCTAAATGTAAGAATCTAGGAGAAGGTAAGTCATGAGCTAAACGTGGAGCCCCAAGTCCTACACTGAGGAAATTACACTGAACTGTGATGGTCAGGGCATCAAACCAGACCCCCAAGTCTGCTCATCCTAGTGGGTGGCCTCAAAGAAATTAACTTCCCCACACATCCATTTCCTCAGCGTGAAATGAGAATTAGGATACATATAACTCATAGAGTGGTTATGTAGATTGCATGAGGTCATTAATGAAAAATCTATAGCACTTGAGGTTTTAAGAAGTACCATTTATTACCATTCTCATCACCATCATTCTCATTATTAAAGGGGTGACGTGTCAAGCTTTGCATTTAGAGACTCTGGGTATTCTCTGCTCAGCCCACCATATCCGTTTTCTTTCTTTCCCTGCTCTGTCCTGAGAGGCTGACCCCCATGACGGCATCTCAGGCTCCCTTGCCTGCTGGCTTCTTGCTGATTGAGCCAATAGGAAGAGCAAGCCGGAGTTTGCAGAACCGAGGAGAGAGAGGTGGTTGGGGCATTTCTTGGCTCAGTGCTCCCTGACTCAGGGCAGCCGTTCTGTTTGCATCTGTGAATCTCTGCATCTTGGATGGGCTCCCCTGAAAGCAAACCCAAGGCAAGGACTTGGGTCTCCAAGACTTATTGGGAAGGCGATTCCAGAGCTGGAGGGACAGGGAGAGTCTGACAGGGGAGGGAGAGAAACAGAGGGTGGGACGAGTAACTGTCTGTGTCCACGCAGGGCCTCTGGGAAGGGAACAGAACACCTCTGGGGATTTCTGTTGGAGGGTGGAAGTTTCACCACTATCCACCCTGCTTTCCAGCTGTCCCTTCAAGCAAGCCAAGCGGGTGTGGCTTTTGAGACGGCCTTAGAAGTAAATCAGTAGGACACTTGCCTCCCTTCTGGTGGAAAACTGTCGGGATGAGTTCTGCAGCTGCAGCTGAAACCACGGGGAGGATAAGGGGATGTGACAGGGACACAAGAGCGTTCTCTGTATGCGCCAAACTCCAGGGTTAGCTCCTCTTCGGCACCTCCCTTCTTCATTTTTTTTTTCTTTTTAGGCCTGGAAGAGGCCTTCCCCTTCCTTACCTCCCATGCTAATCTCTTCCCATAACTCTGTCCATGCCCTTGGCCCTGACTTCCCTTCTGTAAATACTTCCTTCATTAAAGTCATTCCATCGAGCCCACTGAGTGGGATTCTGCTTCCTGCTGGGACCCCACCGACACAGAGTCTTCTGGCTGCAAAACTAAGGTTGCCAGGATGTGAGAGGGCCACTGGGAGGGTCACTGAGATTGTTGAAGGTGACAAAGGCATGAAGTGACTAAGGCAGAGGGAGAGGGACTGGACTGGAGCTGACTCATAAGTGCCCCAGACCTGTCAGAGGGCGGGCTCTACCCTAGAGCTCATGCCTGCCCATCGCACCTAACAAGCCCTCTCTCCTGGTGACGTGACACTAATAGGGGCCATGCAGAATGCTGACAGCAGAGTACACCTCTCAGAGTGGACTCTCAGAAATGATGGGAAGAGGAGCAGGGACACCTCAGGTGTGGGGACAGCGCCACACTCCTCTCTGGGTCCTCTTTCCTCAGTCTCATGTCTGCCAGCCTCCCACCGTCTGCACCTTCAGGCAAGCAATAAATGCCCACTAAGCAAATCCCTGTCTAATGTTGCCGTTGCTCCCATGTCTGTCACGCACTATCTTATCATACACAGTAACCATTATGAACTGAATGTTTGTGTCCCCCAAGTTCCTATGTTGAAGTCTTAATCTGCAATGTGACAGTATCTGGAGGTGGGGGCATTGGGTAGTAATTAGGTTTACATGAGTGCATGAGGTTGAGGCCCCCATTATGGAACCAGTGCCTTTAAAGGAAGAAGCAGACCACAGCATTCTCTCCCTCTCTCTCTCCCTCTCTCCCTCTCTCCCTCCCTCTCTCTCTGCTATATGAGACACAGTAAAAAAGTGGCCATCTGTGAGCCAGGAAGAGGACCTTGCCAGGAGTAAAACCTGCTGGAACCTTCCTCAGGGACTCCCAGCCTCCAGAACCATAAGAAACAAATGTCTATTGTTTAAACCACCCAGTCTGTGGTGTTTTGTTATAGCAGCGGCAAGCTGGCTAATGCAGTAACCAAGGCAGAAGTAGGTGTATCACTTTGTTGTAGCTAAATGATTTTTTTTCCACATTCTTATCTTTGTGTAAATCCAGTATGAGAGAGTAGGAAATAGCCCCTCTGACTTATACAACATAGTATGAAAACAAGATACTGCTGATGTCAGGAGTTTGGGACAGTGGTCCCAAAGGCTGAGAAAATCAACCAGGTGCCAAGTACACCCACATCTTAAAGGGACTTGGAGTCACCGGATCGTCCAAGCAGGACACATGGAGCAAATGAGAGGCCAACTTTGCCGGCATCATGACACCCAACAGGCATTTTCAGGCCACAAGAGAGGCAGTAAGGGCTTCTCTCAGAGACCGAAGACCCGCTCACGAGGACTTTTGCTGAAGCTGTCGATGTGCACGGGGAGGAGGCCGCAGCACCTGCGTGCACACCTAAGGCCAGGTGTGGGGGGCTCCGGCAGAACCCCTCCTACAGCCTGACGGCTGTCCCTGGGTGTTTGAGGGACATGGGCGCTGATCCCCACCTGTAGAACCCACACATTGTGTCTGCTGGCGTTCCTCCCCGGGGCACAGCGATCGGAGGTGTCTGCACTGGGAATATCAGCGCTTCCAGAGTGATGTGGGCCAAGGATGCATTTCCCACGGGCCAGCTCTTGAACCCGTGGTGGCGGGGGGAGGTGGGTCATAACCCACAGAAGAGCCCCAAGTAAGAAAGGTCACCCTCCAACATCTGCATGTGCAAAGGTCCTGGCTTTGGAACGCACAGACCACCTCTGCCTGCTGCCCCCTTCCTCTCCACCCGCCTGAGTGCCGGTCCATGCAGGGCTGAGAGGAGAAGAGATGAAGCTCACCACACACACACACACACACACACACACACACACACACACATGCACACACTTCTTCCACACTAAGAGTAGGCTCCAGCTGGGTACAATGGGTTGAATGGTGGCTCCCCCAAAAGATATTTGTGCATCCTGACCACCAGAACCTGTGGACATGACCTTATGTGGAAAAAGGGTCCTTGCTGACATAATTAAGGATTTGGGGTGATCTGGGTGAGCGCTAAACCAGGGATAGGTGTCCCTATAAGAGGCACACAGAGGAGACAAGGGGAGAAGCAAAGTCCACGTCAGGCGGAAGCAGAGGTTGGAGGGACGCAGCTGTAGCCAGGGACCCCCTGAAGCCACAGAAGTTGGGAGAGGCGGGGCAAAGTCCTCCCTGCGAGCCTTCGGGAAGGGGTTGCAGACTTGCCATCTCCAGAACCCTGAAGGAGTAAGTTCCTGTTGTTTTAAGCCACCCAGCCTTATGCTGATTTATTGCAGCGCCTGCAGGCACTAACACACTAGGGAAAGATTGTGCATTCAAAACCAGGTAAGATTCAGACTTCAGACTTCAGGCTGGATTTCCCTTTTCCTCAGCCAAAATCTTCTGGTAAAGCAATGATTACTCCCCAAGATTTTCTCCATGGGTAAGGAACTGACTATTCAAGTCTCCCCAAGAGGGTAAGAAAGAATCAAGTTGCTTTTTCCCGTTCTCTTTCAAATTGTGCTCACTTTATAAACACTGGTTTCACTTAACTCCTCCAAGGAATCAGTTCTAGAAGTGGCAACGCCTGCCCTCCCACTGGCCCCGCTGCCTCTGTGCTGGTAGCTCTGCCAAAGGCCAGGAACCACACCCGTGACTCCATTGGGGCACTTTCGGGCAGTCCTGACCCGCAGCGCAGGGCTGTGGCTCTGAGCCCGGGTTTGGGACCAAATGCCAAGCTCAGCTCCAGCCTCTGGTCCCCTGTGCCTTGTCTGTAAAATGAAGATGCTGACAGCCACTCCCCCACGGAGCTGTGTGGTGGCACACAGCGGGTTATGTAGCTGAGTGCGTGGCTGTCTCTGCCCTAGTCCCCAGGGCCCCAGGGGGACAATGAAATGCTGAGAAAGCACAGCCCCACCCTCCACAGGCAGGTCATAGTCCTCTGTGACAGGAGCTTCCATTTCCCCTCTGTTTGGTAGCTGGTCCTCAACAAATCGATGGGGGATTTTGTGCTTATTTTCCCGTCACTCTACTTACAGAAAACACAAGCTGTTTCCTTACCACTAATAATAGTCG
Source organism: Tonatia bakeri (assembly GCA_004024845.1). Classification (NCBI taxonomy): domain Eukaryota; kingdom Metazoa; phylum Chordata; class Mammalia; order Chiroptera; family Phyllostomidae; genus Tonatia; species Tonatia bakeri. The sequence continues at coordinate 8,302 of PVIA01000903.1, forward strand.
CTCTGTGTGTGAGGGAGGGGGGATGGAAACAGAAAGTCTGCTAAGTAAGAGCCTTGACCTGAACCTTCTAAGTGGTGACCAGTGCCAGGCAGATGCACAGAAGCGTGAGCCACACCTGGAGGAGCACAGTGTTCTCAGGTGAGAAGGGGACGCCATGCCAGCGGGACGGTTAGGAGACAAGTCAGGGCTGCAGGTCAGGCCGACCTAAGCCAGCAGAGAGAGAGGCTGCATGCAGGCAGAAGTGGCCTCGAGGCCGCATCCTGGCTGTGACGTGTCCCACCTAATCCAGGAAACCGAGAATGTCCTGATTTGGGTTTCTTCTCTCCCGGAGGATGTAGATCCTGGGTGTGTCGGGTCATGATGTCTGACGCACATCTTTTTGGCTGGGGATCATCAAATTTTCAAAACCCATGACTCAAACCTTGACCAGCTTTGATAAGACACGGGTGTTTCCTCCTGACAGAGTGCCCTTCTCACAGCCACGGCTGTCAGGGGGGTGCTTCTTTGAGGCTCCAGGGGTGGACAGCTTGGAGAAGCATTTGCCTTCACCTCCCTAGAAGGGACCTGCTGCAGCACCAGCTGAGCCGTTCACGTTGCAGGGGGGCGGGGCATGTGGGGTGGGGGGGGTTGGGGGAAGAAGCTAGTCCTGCCAGGTGCCCCCTCAAGTCTCCCCTGCCTTCCCCAGGCAGAATTTGTGCTTTCTAGCATTAATTTAGCCATAGGGACCTCATTATGGACGGGAAGTGCTCTCCCCAGAGGAAATGGAAATGTTTTGCATGGCAGCCTGCCCTAGCATTCAGCAGGAGGAGGGAGTGGTCCTTGCTGGCAGCACCACGTTTTGCCCCCAGCTGGCCCTTCAGGGCGCAGGCACTTGTTCCCCAGCTGCAGGGATTGTTGGCTCCTGACAGCCCACAGCCCAGTCCCCTCTGTAGGAATTGCCTTCTGCCAAGGGAAGTGGCCTCTGCTCAGGGGGTGACCTGCATCCAAAGACTAGGAGACAAAGCCCTCTGCCCTAGCCTCAGCTGGGACAGCTCTGCAGGGCCATCCAGCTCCAGAGCTCCCTGTGGGACCAGCTGAGACCTCTGTCCCAGTGGCACCACAGCTCAGCTTCTCCCTTTGCCCCATCCAGCTCTCCACCCCCTCCAATAGGAGCTTCTTGCCCAGCTTGTCTTTATGGGAGCAAAATCCTTCTCAGAAATAGCCCCAGCAGACTTCCCACATCTTACTGGCCATAACTAGGTATATGCTTGACACTAAACCAACCACTGGTAAGGGAATTAGGATTATGTACTTGACTAATACGAGTCAGGGTGTATCTTCCCCCACTCCCCTAGCCCCAGAGCTGGGGATGGACTTTTTTTCCTGAACGTGCTCCCCAAAGAAGCAAGGAGCATGGCCCTGGGTAGATACTCGACAGTATCTGCTATAGTTCCCTGGGGTCCAAAGTCACTTTACAGTTTATGTAACCTAATTCCTTTTGAATAATCAAAGTTGCAATCTTTTATTTAAATAAATAGGAACATTATTTTTAAAAATATTAGAAAGTGTATTCTTTAGATTATTCTTTATAATTATAGTATAATTCTAAAGTTTTCTCTGTGTTGCTTGGATCATCTAGAATAAGTGGACTTTCTCTTCCAAAAGGGACCATTCCCATCATTGAAAAGCTGTTTCTCCAGGTTAAACACACCCAGTCCTTTCTCGGTCTTCATCACATGGTTTTGAAAACTTGTACTATGTTAGCCATTCTATTCCAAATGTCCTCCAGATTTTTATGCCTAACATCCATTAAATCGATGCCTCTGCTGTGGTTTATGTGCCCATGTAGTGCAAAATCCAACTATTGCTTCCCTTGTTTTAATCTAATTTCATCTATTTTTAGTTACACGAGTGATATGTATTTACTGGGGAAAATTTGTAAATAATTCTAGTGAGCTTTTAAAGATCACTATGAGATATTATCCTCCTTCAAATATCTTCTTCCCCAGTCAGCCCTGAACCTACCCATGTCTTTCATTTCATTCTCAACTCTCCACTAACACTCTCCCTCTTCAAAGTCAGCTGCCTAAAAAGCCAATATAAGATCATATAATAGACATGTTTCCAGGAAGAGTATTAACCCAAGATTCTGGAATATTCTATGAAAGATGTGGATTTTTATATTCAATTAATTTGTTCTCCTTTTGGCAGTATTGGAACTATCTTCCTTGTTTTCTATTCTATTTTTCTATTAATGCCGCCCAAGATCACATTGGTTTTTTGGGCATGACTTTTTTTTAAGGTCCCCTCATCACATGTTCATGATTTATGGTGAGCTTATAATTGGGAACAAGTATTCATGCGTGCTACTGCTCAGCCAAGTCCCCTCCTCCTTGTAGAATTTGTTCAGCTGGCTCTGGGGGCCAAGTACAGGGCATTTCATTTGTGCCAATAAACTTTCATCTTCTTGGATTTGACCCACTGCTCTAACAAAAAGGTCTTTGGATACTGATTCTCTCATTTAACAAATTCGGTATCTCTCTCTCAACAAAGTCTAGAAACTGCTGTTAAGAATGTTCTGTAAATGTCAGACAGTAATATGTGACTCATGTCTGCTGCCAGGAATGTCAGACAATTTCACACGATATTTGCAGCTAAGCCTTTCAAATGCATGACCAAAGAGGGCTGTTTTTTTTTTGCATCTTCCTCTCCATTTTGCGTAAGTGTGCCCAGTGGAAACTGGCAAGGAATTTGAAGAAAGATGGCTTTGTAGGAATATGGAAAAGGTAGGATCACCACAGTCCCAGGTGCCCAGGCAGCTGGCCTATGAGGGGTTGCCTGCCTGTCTCCCACGCTGCCTATTGTGAAAGTTAGTCTCTAGTGGCTTCACATCGGCCTAGAGACCAAGTCCAGGTGCCCCTCTCCAGCTCCTGTGGTCTTTACTTTCCTGCTTTCCTTGCCTCAAAAGACCTATGATAGGCTTATTAAGGGTGCCCAAACATATCAGGTCCCAGTCTTAGGAACTTGTAAATATCAATGTACATGGCGGAAAAAAAAGTGGGATCTTTGCAGATGTGATTAAGTTAGAGATATTGAGGTGTGGACATTATCCTATGTTACAGTATCCTATGTAATCACATTGCATTAAGTGTCCTTCCAAGAGGGAAACAGAAGACGATTTCACTGCACACATACACAAGAGGAAGGGACAATGTGATCATAGAGGCTGAGACTGGAGTGATGTGGCCACAAGCCAGAAAATGCTGGCAGCCACCAGAAATCATAAGAGGCAAAGAACAGACCCCCCCCCCTTAGAACTCCTGGAGGGAACATGGCCCTGCTGACCCCTTGATTTTAGCCCAGTGACGCTGTCTGAACTCCTGGCTTCCAGAACAGTGGAAGAATACATTTCTGTCGTTTAAGCCACTAAGTTTGGGGTGATCTGTTACAGCATCTCTAGGAAACTAGCACAGGCCCTTGGGACCCCCTGGGAACGCTCCAGTCCCACTCCTGTCTCCCCAATGCAGGCCTGTCAGAGCTCCTCCTCTGCCCCCTACCTTTGCTTCATAGTCCTCTTTATTTTTATTGCCCTATCTTTTGCTCACAAATACTTTTCACGCTCTTCAAGTTACCAGCCCATCTCTTCACTGCTCCTTTCCTGCTTTATGGAGAAGAGTAGAGCTGCAAGATGTGGGCTCCCTCGGCCAGCTCCCTCCATGGCTTTTGATTAACACCAGGAGCTACTCCTGGAAGACAACTGGTCATAGCACAACTCCAGGGGGTGGGCGTGCATGTGGGTGTGTGCATATGCACATGCACACACAGGAACACTCCTCTGTTCTACCTGCTGGAATTTTACCTTATGTACCTCATTTTCCTTCTGGATCACTCTGGCTGAAAGTATTTTTTTCTTCTCTTTCACTTTCTTCTTGCTGAAACTATGAAACTCCTCATTTGTTCTCCTATGAAGGCATGCCTTCCAGTGCATCTCTTGTCTTGTAACATCTCTCATCGTGTTTCTGAGGATACCTCCTACTTTCCCCCAAAGGGCAACACAGGGCTGTGTATAATCTTTCTAAAGGTTTCATGCAACTGGAATGGACAGTTGCATCATAGTTTCCCAGAGCACAACTTAAAATTAAATAACTATCATCCATGCCTCTTTTTAAAAGATCCGTGGTCAAGCCCACCAGTCAAGGATTTCTGCAGGGTAGCCCTGATGGGCAGAGTCTGGGCCTTTCCCACCTCTCTGTGTTCCTCCTCCCCTGATCCTCGGCAATCTCTGAGCAGAATTTCTTATGCTCAGCTGTTTAGCCAAAAAACTGAACAACTTCCAGCTCCTTCCTAGGCCTGGGCTCCAGCACGTTAACTTTGCTAATAGTCAAATGCTTTGCTGAGCCAGCCATTCAATCCAGGACTCCACCCTTAAGCATCAGAGCACATGTCAGAAATTACAGTTCCCTCTTCTTTTTTTCCACAGACCACTTCAAATCCCTGTGCTGGAGCGGCCTCTCTCCAGCCCCCGCCCCCCGCCCACCCCACCCCACTGCAGAAAGAGGCAGAAGGAAGTGCATGTTTGCACTTTGCAGCACCCCCGGCTGACTAATGAAGATGGGCTGTTCCAGGGGTCTGTCTTCAGGGACTGGGTTTACTTTGTGGAGAGATAATGGTCCCTGGGACAATCCCATTCTTTCTTAATCTGAGTGGGCTGGTTTTCTGGGAGGTTTAATCAGAGGAAAAGGAAATGAGTTAATGCAACAGTAAACCTCTCACCCTGCCCCGCAAAGCCTCAGATTCTTAGGTTTTTGAGTCAGCTCTGCAAGACTTTCATTCACTTGCCAGGAAGCAGGGAACGGGGAGAAAGGAGTGGACTGGTTCCCTGGGGCTGCTGTGACCAAGCACCACAGACTGGGAGGTTTAGGACAACAGAAACACATTGACCCCATTCCAGAGGCCACAAGTCCGACAGCGAGATGTCACAAGGCCGATTCCCTCCGGGGCACAGACAGAGAATCTGTTCCATGCCTGTCTCCCAGCTCCTGCCGGATCACCGGCCATCCTCAGGATTCCTGGGTCTGTTGAGGCATCGCTCAACCTCAGTCCCACCTTCACATGTCCTTCCCCGGAGTGCAGGTCTGTTCCAAATTTCCCTCCTCTTCTAAGGACCCAAGTCTTCTTGGGTGTAAGGCCCACTCTAACTCAGCATGATCTCGTCTTAACTAATAACATCTGCAAAGTCCCTATTTCTGAACAGACCCCCATGTCCATTCTGGTGTTCTGGGCAAACATGAATTTGGGGCTTGGGGGACATTATTTAACCCAGTATGGAAGGAAAAAGGGGTGTAGACATGGTTGGGGGAAGCAGAAGCCCTCTCTTCTTTTCCATCTGCTGGTGCTCATTTTGAACAGGCATTTAAAAGCAACGTAGCAGAGTGTTTCGGACTCCAGGTTCTGAGTCACCGCCATTGCGTGCACATCAGCCCTGCCTTCCCTTTGTGTGGGTTCCTTCCCTTTCTCTGCTTCTGTCTCCTCACCTATAAAGTGGGGATGATAATAGCCCTTAGTTCAAAGGCTTCCTGTGAAGGTCATGTGCATTAATCAATGTAGAGTCCTTGGAATAGTTTCTGGCAATGTTTTCTGCTCAATAAATGTTACCAGCTGCCTATATTTTTTTAGTGCTTTTTGCTTATAAAAGCCATTAGAGGCAAATAAATAATAATAATAATAATAATAATAAACGACTTAGGCAAAGCTTCTGCCCCTTAGGTACACGCCATCTAATAGTGTAGACTTTAGGAAAATAAATAATACAAATTTGTATGTTAAGGCTGAGTGGTGGGCAGCTCTGTTAGTCAATGAGAATTAAGACAGCCCGTGTCTTATACCTCCTCAGGGGACAGTTCATGGAAGCTCTTTCTTTAAGGAGCAGTACTCTTGGGCCTCTCCAGGACACTCACACAGTATAGGACATTTGTTGAGGGACAGGTGCTTCCCCACAGACCATGTCCAGCAATCCTCACAACGGCCTCGTGAAGCAGGTGGTGCTGTTTCATGTTAAAACTGGAGAAAAATGAGACAGAGAGGTTGCAAAGCGATTTCTCCGAGGTCACCAGCAGACCCAGGTCTCCAATGCAGTGCCCTTTCCCCGACACAACAGACTGTTCAGCTGGTCCCACCTTGGGCCAATTAACGGAATTGCTGCATTAAAGGCGAAGACATCACCAGCTTCAGGAACGATGTATCTCCTGCTGATGACAACGATGGCGAGGATGGTGACGATGATGTCATGCCTTGGTTTGCTCTCCTCTCGGATGTTAAAAATGGTTTGGAAATCGTTGTGAAAACTTGAAAAATATGTTTCAAACTGAACTTGGCTGCTCATCCTGTTATTTAATAAAAAGTGTCATATTAAATAAACCATTTAGTGCCGAGTGCATCCTGGCAGTGAGAAAAGGAATTGTTCATCACTTTACCTGCTTTTATACCACAAAGCCTGGCTTGGAAGGATACAAAGGATTCTGAACATCGGATTATCTTGCCAAGAAACTCTGCCTTCAGATTCAAGGACCAACACCCCTTAAAATTTTAACTTTAAGTTCCTTTGTATTCAGTCTTTCTAATAATTCATGACCTATAAACAAGCTTTTAAAAGGACAAGGGACACTACTCTTTAGAAAAGAAGGTTGTACCCTGGCTGGTGTGGCTCAGTTGGTCGGGTATCGTCCCACAAAGTGAAGGCCAGGGTGCATCTGAGAGGCAACTGGTCCATGTTTCTCTCCTTTCCTTTCTCCCTCCCTTACCTTCTCTCTCTCTAAAAAAGGGATAGTTGTTTTGAAAATATAAGAATACTTCCATAATCTACTAACCCTAACTACATAAGTTCAAGTTCCAATTTTTTTATCTTGGCAATTATGTACATTTTCCTTTATTTATAAAACAGGAATAATAATATCCACTTCTTAGATATTAAATAATAGATTAAATAAAGCAATATAAAGACACTACTGCTTGACCCTTGATTAGTGCTCAATCAAATGTTAGATTTTGTTATAAGTCATGGGAATAGCAGTTGTGGTGTACTGTTTAAAATTTTCCTATAAAACCACAAAGAAACCCCCAAAGCCAAAGCAATCTGGAGAAATAAGAACAAAGCCAGAGGCATCACACTTCCTGATTTCAAACTATATTATAAAGCTACAGTAATCAAAGTAGTTTGGTACTAGAATAAAAACAACACATAGACCAATGGAACAGAATCAATAGCCCAGAAATAAACCTTTGAATATACGGGCAACTGATATTTGACAAGGGAGCCAATGTTGTCCTCGTGGAGAAAAGACAGTCTCTTTCATAAATGGTGCTAGGCAAATTGGATGTTCATAAGCAAATAAATAAAAGTAGACCTTTATCTTACACTACTCACAAAACTTAATTTGAAGTGGGTTTAAGACTTTCTGAAACCACAAAACTGCTAGAAGAAAACAGGGAAAAAACTCCTTGATATCAGTCCTGGCATGACTTTTTGGATATAATACCTAAAGCACAAGTAACAAAAGTAAGAAGCAACAAGTGGAACCACCATACTAAAAAGATCTGCACAGCAAAAGAAACAACGAAATGGAAAGCAACCTATGGAATAGGAGAAAATATTTGCAACCCATCTATCTGACAAGGAACCCACATAACTCAGGAGGTTCTAGAAGTGCCTTGAAGGGGGCAGTGTGTCTCTTCTCTCCATCCCCTTTGCTGCCACCTGCACTGTCCCAGGAACAAGTTGCCTTAGCAACTTCAGAGCAACGGCTGTCGACTTTAGGACTTCTGCACCCAGCAGAACTCTGCCTGGCTCCACACCTTCCCGGCTACCCCTTACCGGCGTGTGGAGTCAGGTGGTTTGCCGAGCTGATTCAAGGAATTACTTCGTTAAAGACTTGGAAGAACCCCACAGGGCAGCAAAAAAGGATGTGAGAAGAAAACTCCCCAAACAAGCCCCTGAGGTTGGTTACCACCTCCCGCCACATGCAGAGGGGCACAGCCTCCCGATGAGACCCTTGAGGACCACCGCCCACGTCTGGACATCGTCTCCAGGGCCTCTGGGGCTGAGCTCGGGGAGACCCACCTCGGGAGCAGTGCTCTTCTCCTGGACACTCTGTGGACGTGCCAGCGACAACCCTCATTCCTGTCCTGTGCCAGCTTTTGAATTAATCATCTCTTCAGGGAGTTCAGCTGTGTGCAATTTGTGATCCACGGGCATGTTTTCACAAACTTTGAATAAAGAGTTTTACAAAACCAGCCTAAGAAATCAAGTGAGATATCTCTGCCCAAGCCTTTCATCAACAGCAATTAACAACCATCAGCCAAGCTGACTGTGTGATTTACTGGGTCTAAGGACCTGATCCTGTCCCCTCCCCTCTGGGCTTGCCCAGCTAATGCCGGTCCTCTGCAGAGTTTCTTCATCTGGGGGCCCCGCAGAGGGAATTCAGCCTGTCTGTTAAGTCGAATCAAGGAAAGGACAGCTCTATTTTCACTAACCCCAAATGGGTAGTTGCACTGTCTTCAATTATAAAGGTTGACAACAAACCACACTACTTACATTTTTGCCTTTTTCACCAGTGAAAAATCAAAGCTATTTTCCTGTGGAGCGATTGTCATTGCACGTAGGTCGAAACAGCGTTTACTAACATCACTCCCTCTAGAACAAGGCAATCAACAGACCCACCACTAGATCTTATTCCACGCATTAGCCCAAAAGCACATATTCCACACATTTGTCTTTTAAGACTGTTGGTAATTGTACTTCAACATAACTGAGGTCTGCTTTGTAAACCAATGGCATGTGTCATGTGCCTTTAAAAACATTACTCTGAGAAAGGGCCCATCGGCTGCCCCAAGCTGCCAGGGGACCAGGGCACAAGGGAAGTCCCCGCAGCAGGGCCTTCTGGGGCTGCCCGTTCCTGGTCCTCCGACCATCCACCCACAGCTGACCTCTCCTCCCCCATCCTCATGTACAACTTCTTTCTGTACTTTTCTTAGTTGCACCCACTTCTTCCCCACCCTCAGGCAGTATCCCGGGCCCTATTTTAAAGAATTCTCCCTAAAATACAAACTAAAAGTACAGGCATTGTTTAACAAGCATGTAAAACGTGTCTCCTCATAGGGTTGCGGGAATGTTAATTTGGAGCCGTCTACTACCAAAAACGCCTTCTAAGTGCAAAGGGATGAAGCCGAGCGGATGGGGTCATCCGAGGGCAGTGAGGGCAGCGTGCAGAGCCTCCTCCTCGCGCTCTGCGGTCAGGCCCCCTCCAGACGGGGAGCCGGCGGCCTCAGCCAGCCGCAGAGCAGCTGGCTCGCCTTAATTGCTGCACTCCAGCACCATCCTGGGTTTAAGCACTTGTGGGAGGACTTTAGATGAATTTTCCGCAGGAGTTCCCCAGACCATTAATTTCTCAAATGACACCTTACCAGATGAAAAGAAATCGACGCACACAAACATTTCACCCGATGGTCAGTGAGTGGCTGGCTCGTCAGCAAAGGCGTCTCTGGCTCACTGGGGCCATAATTCTTAAAGAGGCTCCTTGGCATTAAAATTAAGTTCTTGGATATTTCTTTCCAACTTGCATTTTTTCCCCCTTCTTTCTTTCCCTTTTCCGTACACCTTTCATGAGCTGTCTCTGAAATTGTAATTCAGGGGTTTTTCTTGAAAGACTTGCCTTCACTGGCATTTTGTTCTCTGTTTCAGAAAAGAAATGAGTTTTGGGAGAGGTCTAGGCCTGAACTTTGTGGACTGGAGAACAGGAACAATGACACTAAAAGCCCAGGGACATAAAACACAATAAAAGTAATGATGTGCTCCCCCGGCTTTGGGGTGGGGGGTGTGTCTGGTAGCACTGAGGGCTGGAGACCAGCCCCTAAACCGTTCCAGAGGGTGCGGCCTGGCAGTGTGGGGCCCTGAGGTGGCCCGGAGTGGCGCTGCCTCTGCCAGCAGTGAGCCTTGGCCTGAAGAGCAAGCAGTTCTGAGTTTTTCATCGCACGCTGTAATGACAGAATGGGGCGCTGTAGGGACAGACAGACGATGCTGGTCAGAAGCCATAAGCCGTTGTGTGCTTGTGTGAGGAACATCAACCAGAGTATGAACATCAAGCCCTGCTCGCTTCTCTGTTCTCGTCCGTGGAAGGCCTCAGCAGGTCTCGGCCTCTTTTATAAAAAAAGGAAAATATCCATAGTTCATATGAGACTGCAAAAACATAATGGAGGTGAAAAGGAAAATGCCTGCCACACTAGAATTTTTCTGCCCGAATGGACTGCAGTTTTATTATGCTTTGAAAAACACATTCTTCGTGTTTGGTGATCTCATTCTAAAAGCCAGTGGTTTCTGAGATTTTTTAATGATTTACCTCCAGCAGGAAAAGTTTTAAGGTACACAAAGATCATGATACATTTCTTAGGAACAAGACACCCCTTCCTAGGGTTTTTATTCTTATAAGGTGGGAAGAAAGCATTCAGTGAAATTCACCTTGACTCTTAGATTCTAGCCAGTAGAGTCCAAAATTTAAGCTAAGAGCCAGATTATTTTAAAAACTATGATTAGGATTATGAACTTGGTCCAACTAGTAATAGGGAGCCATTGTATGTTCTTGAGCAAGGGAGTGGCATGAAGTACCAGTTAGGAGAGTAGAATTGGCAGGAGTGAGCAAGCTGAATTGAAGGACAAGAAACCACAGTCAAATCGCTTGAATAGTGACTCCAATGCTCCAGCCACAAGCAGCTTCCTCTTTCTTGCCTGAGAGCCGAGCCAGCCAAGATAAACGTCTGAAGCAGACGAATATTTTTATTTCTTACCCATTCCTCTCCTACCACGCTCTGAGCCTCCATGTGTCAGACCCACCTGGCTCCTACACCTTAAAAAATCCCCTCCTTCTAATGTGCTCCCTACTCGCCCACTCCCATCCCAGAACTCTCCTGTTCTAGGAGCAGCTCATTCCCACTGGGCAAAGTTATATGGACTCCCTTGCCTTTAACCTAGAACTGATCGAGACCTCACACCCCCTCCCAGAGGACTGGTTCAGTACTTTCAAAAGAGAAGCCAAGTGCACGCAAGCAGATCTGCAAATCAATGAAACAGCGTGCTGTGTGACCTCAGATGGCCACTGGGGAGCGTGTTCTTGGCAGGTAGCCTGGCCAGGAGCTTCCTCGACGAGGTGCTGCCCCTGAGCTCATCCTGCATGTCATCGCTTCTTCCCTTCCTTTCCCAGAATTTCTGGCTTCTCTGATAGTGCATACATTCAGGGCAGGGAAGCTGTAACCAGGAGAAAGGTGGCCTCCCATTTGCTGTAACAGAAGCTGAGTGTTCCTAGGAAGGGCAGCCCTGGGCCTGGGACTGGTTAGTATAAGCCCCTTCTAGCCTCACAGAAGGAAGCAGGCAAGAAGAGAGGCCAGTCAACCTCCCCCAGCCAGGAAAAGCCTTGCCACCCTTTAGAACACTCTCCTTGCCAGGAAAATGAGGCCCTTTCAGCTGTAACTGTCTAGAAATCATTGAATTTCTTAAGGCGAGCTAGCGAGGCGTCATCTCTAGGTCATTGCAGGTCACCCTGTACCATAGCTGAAGGTGAAACTGGCCAGTTCGGCTCTCCCCTCTAAGCAGGTAGCTCACGGGGCCATGTGTCTCACAACAGTGAACAGACTTTGGGTATGTCCTCTGCTGACTGGTGGATCTTACTGAAAAGCAATGAAAAGCTCAGTGTCCAGTCCCTGCGGCGGTCAGTCCATCTGGGACTCCAGAATGAGGGATGCAGATGTATTTATTGAAAGGCTAGTGCTACGTAAGGGAGTCCTGAGTCCAAGAGGGCTCAGGTCTCAGGACCTGGAGGACCAGCTAGACAACAACCAGGCTGATCTGAAAAGTTCTCGAGAGGGACAGCGTCTCAGGCTGGGGCTGGCTCCCTTTTCTTTCCTTTTCTACCGTCGAGCAGTGTGAGAGGGGAGAGGGAATTGGTGGGGAGGGGCCACCGCAGAATTATTCTCCCCTCAAAAGCTGTTTAAACTTGCATGTCCTGAGGTAGCAGGGCACCCCAGGACGCCCCCTTTCCCCACCCGAGACTCTGAGGATCGGCCTCTGTGCTCACGGCAAGAAGGACCCAGCCCTGCCAGAGGCCCCCGTGCCACCGTGGAGCTAGGGGACGTCGGGTGCACCCTCATGTGTTGCTCCAGTGTGACACCTCCCGGTAACCGGTGATGCTGCGGTTGGGGATTTTTAATGGACCTGTGAACTATCTTCATAGCTGTCCTTGTTTGTTTTGAAAGCATCAGTGTTGTCAGCAGGACCCTGAAAGGGTTTCATTTCACTCTTCAAGCAGACCCTGCTTCTGGCCTGACAACTTGGAGAACAAGGCCTCTCTGAAAAAGAGAAGGAATAAAGAACTATTTTTTCCAAAAAGTTCCACTTCCTGCAGAAGGAAAAATGGTGTCGGAGTTGGAAGTCCCCCTAAGGACAGAACAGAGGCCAAGGCAGGAGGCCCATTTTGTGGGAACACAGGAGGCCCCTGGTGGGCACACAGGGCCCTGCCCTCAGGAGGCTCCATGCTTAGTTAACACACAGCTGTCACCAACTTGAAATTCTTAATAAGTTTGGAAGAAAGGGCTTTGCGTTTTCCTTTGGTACCCGACCCTACAAATTATGCAGCCAATTCTCACCAGCTGGTCTGTCTTCAGAGGACAAGGAGAACCTTAGGAGAAAATAGCCACCTCGATGGAAGGCTGCAAGCCAAAGCCCTCCCAGGGCACTGCTGGCTCTGGACTCACCCTGCAGGCTCTGTTTTGAAGTGTCAGGGCCTCCCCGGGAGAGCAACTCTCTCAAAACAAAGGTCCATGTCTGGCCTGGGGAGTTCATGCTGAGTCCCAGCATGAACTGGAATGACTTCGGACCCTGAGGTGGCAGGAGCCTCTCCCTGGGGGGCCCAGAAAGAAGGTGGGCTGAGTGAGGAGCAGTGCGCACTTCCTGCAGCCATGACCACTAACAACAACCTGGGAGGCTGAGACAACCAGACTTCCCGTCCACCGCTCTGGGCCCCAGAGGTCTGAGCTCAGGACCGTGGGGCTAACATCACAGTGCCCGAAGCGAGCCGCTGACCCTTGCCTCTTCCAGCTTCTGGAGGCTGCCGGCAAGCCGTGGCTCATCCCATGGCCCTCTCACTCCCACCTTGGCCTCGAGGTCACACTGTCTCCCTCTCTCCTGTCTGAACCTCCCTCTGCCTCCGGCTTGTAAGGACACCTGCAATTGCATTGGGCACCCCCACCCCTCAATAATCCAGGCCATCCCTCCAGCTCAAGATCCTTAGCCACCTCTACAAAGTCCTTCTTGCCATATAAGGTAGCATTCACACATTTGGGGGACTCACCATGGCTGTTTTGGGGGGGCATTTCCAGACCACCACAAGGGCAGCTGTGAAAGCTGGTGCTCTGCAAGAGAGGGCCAGGGTCTTTCTGCTGACCCAGGGCACCCAAGTGCTTTCCTCCCACAGGCCTCCTGCTCTGGGCCTGAATGCCAGCAGGCCCTGGCAGCCTCCCATGGTCTGCAGCACCCCTTCCCCCACCCCTCCTCCAACAAACAGAGAAGGAACAGAGGAGGGAGCGGGGAGCCCCCCACCAGACCTTGCTGTCGCCTAGCTGGTTAATAGGACAAATGGATTCGAGCCAAGATGCCAGGCACCTCTAACGGTGGCGTGCATAATCTTAATACTTAGTTTGATCCCCACAAAGGGATTAATAAAATAATTTCAGGCCCTAGAAAGGCCCATGCATAGGAGGAAACTTTAGATTCAGCCCCAGAGACTAAGCAGTACCAATTTACCAATAAGCAGGGCCTGGCCACCATAGCCAATTAAAGACAGCAGAGGAATGGCCTAGAACAAGCTCCACTGGGATGGGTCTGTCTCTGTTCGGTCTCAGAACTTGACTGAGGACAGGACGAGGTCAGCGGGAGAATGAAGACGGGTGGTGAACTAGCCCCAAAGCTGCCTACTCAGCTGTCTCCAGCTCTGGACAGTTCACACAGCAGACAAATCGGCCTCGAGCTATTCACCAGCAATAAAAGTCCCAGATGAGCTACTAAGTCCCTTGACTTAGGCCTGGACACTGGATGTGGTTGGTGGCAAAGCAGATGCTGTGTGGAGCCAGCCTCGTGCTCCTGTGAGGTATGTGCCATGCTCCTCTTCGTCCTTCTTGTCCCCTGAGAGCCCTTCCCAGCTCCCCACTGCCCGACTCAGCTCTCAGACATAAAACTTACAGTGAGGATGCCACCCCCACTCCTAGGGTCCTGTCGGGAAGAATTCAGGGAACAGTAGAGAAAAAGTAGCATGATTTTAAAAGAATAATGACCAGTATACTAAAACCCTAACTCATCTAGAAATTCATAAGGCAAATAGTTTTGTGAAGGAGGCGGTACGTGGATTTGGCCTTGAAAGGTGAGCCAGATGGAGGCACACAGATGGGGTGGTGGATGGCAGGAGCCAAGGAAATGACACAGGAGAGAATCAGCGAGAAGGCGAGGGTGCTGAAAGGGCGGGACGGAATCAGGGAGCTCTGTGGAGGACATGTTATTGCCATAGTCTGAAAGGACAAGGCCCACACGAAGGTGACGGCAGTGAGAATGAAGGCAATGATGAGGGAGTTACATGGCTGAGAGAGTCACCCCCCCACCCACCTCCGAATGGGCTCTCCTGGCCTTCCCCTTCCAATAAGGCTGCCACTCTCCCCAAACCCAGGGCGCGCTCTTGCTTCTTTCCTCTTCACTCAGTTGGAACACCCCAGGACTATGTCTCCGGGAGCCTTCTCACCTCACGATGACCTGTTTCCCTCTCAGCTATGGAAAGCAGATGAACCACTTCCCTTGGCCTCCCCTGAGCTCATTCCAAACTTCTTGGCGGCCAGGCGGGCTCTCCCTGACCTGCTCTGACTGCGCCACCTGGCCTGCTGGTGTCCAGACACTTCCACAGAGGACACAACCCTGTCCTTGGAGGGCATGGTCTGTATTCATTTCTGCTGGGCATTTCCCATGTGCCTGCTACTCTCCAAAGGGCTTCATCCATTTCACTTCTCCCACATGAGTCTGGGAGTTAAACACTTTTCCCCCTGATGCTGATGAAGACACTGGGCACAGAGAGCTCACAAGAGTGGCAGAACTGGATGAGACCCCGGGGCCCCCTTCTCTATGCTCTGCCCTCCCCCATTTTCTGCGACCAGTTGAGGTAATGGCGTGGATCTGGTAGCGAGCACAGAAAGCTCTTGGGACACACTGCATGTGAGGCAGTAAGACAGCCATGTGTGTGCATGCAAGTACACGTCTACCTTTGAAAAATGGTATGTGTTCATACATGTGCAGACATGATGTAAAAGGATGCCAACCAAATATTGATAATTCTATGAGAGAATGGATGCTTTCTGTTGTAGTTTTTTCCCCCTTGAATTTATACCTGTATTGCTCTTCAAGTTTCTGCAATCACCTGGAATAGGTCTTTGCTCCAATTTTACCTTCTCAGCGAGGCTTCCCTCTGACCCTCACCCTCACGGTCACACACTCCCCGCTCTGACTCCTGCTTTCTCTCTCTCCATGGCATGTAGCACCGTCCAATAAGCTACACATCACTTATTTAGTTCAGTGGTTTTCTGTCCCTCCTCTCGAATGTCTACCCCATGAGGGTGAGATTACGTCTGTTTTGGTTATTCCTGTATTCTTAGACCCTAGAAAATTTGCAGTAAACAGCCAATTTGTTGAATGAAGGAATGAAATAGTTGAAACCCACCCCCCGAAGTGTGTCATTTTTGTGAACATACATACATTGTAGGTCACCTCCTCCGACAGGCCCCGACAGAAAGCAGACATCCCTGGGGCCCAGGCATTCCCACTACTTTGGGAAAAGGTGCTTGCTTTATCAGTGTCACACTTCCAGGAGCAGCCAGCCACTTGCCTGGTGGCCTGACACATTACCTGCTCTTGCTGCTTTTGCTCTGTGTACAGAAAGCTGGCAGCCGCTGGAAATTCGCTCACAGGCAGCTTCAAGTGACTTTGCCCATCGCCCTTCGCCCTTCGTGGAAGTGGTCCAGCTCCCGAGTCAGCCACCATGGCGGAACAGCTGGGCGGGGCACTGTAAACAGAGTCAGGTGTGAACTGTTTCCTGTGTAGCTGACTTCGCTCAGCCTTGACCCCAAGGTCTGCTGTGCAATCGGTATACCTCCTTCCAGAGACGTGGGGGAGAAATGCAGCCCGCAGAGCCTTTGCATTCAGGACAGTCCAGGAACTGAAAGTCTCCTTCTTGCACAACATGTTGGGGACTTTCCTGACCCCACCAAGTGAACAGACGATTGGTTTTAAAGCTAACTGAGAGGCAACCTACAGAATTCTTCCTTTGGAATCTCCGAGAAGGATGTTGCTGTGTATAAGTGTGTTTTTAACTTGATGTTTAAGATTGTTAACATATTATTATGAAAACATTAAAGAAAATGTTTCGAGCAGAATCCCATTATCCATACATTGCAGTGCTCTTCCGTATTGTGACCTCATCACACTCTTAAAAATTACTGAGGGCCCCAAGGACCTACTGTGCATGTGGGTGGTACATGCTGCTAGTCACTGGAGTCAGAGTCAAAACTAAAATTTGTATAAAACTCGTGAAAGTAATAATTCCATGGCATGTTTTCATAAATAACGTATTTGTATGAAAAAAGTAACTGTACTTTCAAAAACAAAGGAAAACTTAGTGACAAGGCTGGCATTGTGCTGTATTTTTGCAAATTTCCTCAAAGTCTGGCTCAGTAAGACATCTGGTCTGCATTCAGTATGTTGTAATATGTTGTTTTGGTTAAAGTGTACGAAGAAAATCCAGCCTTGTACAGATGTTTAATTAGAAAAGGGAGGAGTATTTTAACAGCCTTTTCCAGTAATTGAAGATGTTCTTCTTTGTTTCTACCCAAAACTTAAAAAGTGGGAGCTTATTAAAGATTGGTTGTAGCATAAAATCTGAAACAATATAAATGAACTTTTTATATTTGTTGCATTAAAATCTATTTGTCTATATTACCCTTGGGATGAGTCTTTCACTCATGCATAATTTTGAAACATTGGTCGTTTGGAAGATACTGGTTCACTGAGTTACACAGAAAACTCCCTAATGTTGACACATTTCATGTTTTGTAATTTATTTTTATTATATTTTTCTATTACCATTTGTCCACTTTATGCCCACCCCCTCCAATCACACTGTTGTCCGTGTCCATGAGTCTTGTTTCTTTTTTGCTCGATCTCTCCACCCCCCGACCCCCGCCCTTAGCTGTCATCTGCTTTCCATCTATGAGTCTGCCTCTGTTTTCCTTGTTGGTTCAGTTTGTTCATTAGATTCCACATATGAGTGAGATCACATGGGATTTGTCTTTCTCTGACTGACTTGTTTCACTTAGCATAATGTTCTCCAGGTCCATCCATGCTGTTGCAAAGGGTGAAATTTTCTTCTTTTTTTGTGGCTGAGTAGTATTCCATTGTGTAAACTTCCCATAGTTGTTTTATCCGCTCATCCGCTGATGGACACTTGGGCTGCTTCCATGTCTTGGTGATTATAAATGACACATTTCATTTTAAAGGATTTTAAAAATCACGCTTGTTCATAGCGCTAAGCTCGTCAGAGAAGTCTTTAAGTACTGGGAAGCTCTCAAGCTCACAGAGAAAATACAAGTTTTTCAGAAATCTATTTTCTTTGCTTAAAAGCTTGAATTTTATCATTAACAATATACAGAATCAGTTGTTTTCCTGGAACCGACAGACTCACTTTATCAATCTTTTTAAATGTCCTCCAAGTACTCTCATCTGAATAGCCATAGTTTGTCAGTCTCCCAACAAGTAAAAATGGTGTTCCTCAAAAAATGCATTTATTTCAGCTCCTAACCCAAACTATTGCACAAATGCTTTTCTTCATGACAACCTGTGCGCTCATGTGCAGAAAAAAAAACGTTTCACGTGTATTTGCTGTTTCACGTCATGGAATACTAGCAAGGTGCTTTATACGTGAAGTGAACTCTTTTCTAAAAAGGTGTGTGGTGGTGAAACCAGTTTTGAAACCAAATGGTGCTAAGGCACAAAGCCTGTGCTTCCATTCACGCCGTGGTGCCAGCAGTGTAATCCACCAGCTGTTTCTGCAGCATTCAGTACCTTAGTGTCATTATGAAGGTGGCTTGACCTTGCAAATCTCCTGAAAACATCCCAGAGCCCCTCAGGGCTTTGTGAATCACACCTTGAGAAGAGAACCACTGCTCTGCTCTAAAGTATTGAGGTGAGCCACTCCGGGCAAAGGAATACTGAGTACTACTGTCCGGTCTGGGGCGAGCTGGACCTGTGTGAGTCAGAGGACTCTGATCTCTCTGCCCTAGGGCTGCACTAAAGAGAAGCCTGCCTCCTTGGCCACTTTTTCCTCAGTCCCACCTTTCCACGCTCCAGGTTATAAGACCAATCTAGTGATAAAAAGAAGCACCTTAAGAAATCCCCCAAAGACCTTGCCTTTCAGGGCTGCAGTGGGGTCCCCCAAACCACTCCCCCTCTTCCCCTAGCTGTACTTGGATCTAGCTAGGCCTTCTCAGAACAGGAAACCCTCCCAAGAGGGAACAACCTCTGGCTGCCTCATCCCCACCTACCTCAGGCCAGAAATATGAGCAAGAGTTCTTAACTCTTTGTTCCATCTTATCAAAAATCTATTCCCTAAGAGCTTTGTCCAAAAATATGGCCTAACCTTCAGGATGTAGAAATGGCCCAGAGGAAGCTGCAAGCTCTCCCCGCTCAGTCTTTGATGTGTGTGTGCCCCTCCTGCTAGCAGTTCCTGCTGTTGGACACCTGGGTGCTTGTCGTCAACCACCATTGTAAGTAATACAACAAACCATTTCAAATATTATAGTTCCTCATCCTTGGAACTCTTTCTTAAGGTTAATCATTGTGCCCATTGGTGTTAGCCAGTAGAACTGCCCAGTGTCCACAAGAAATGTTAGCAACACAATCACACAGTGAACCAACGTTCAGTTACTAAGACAAGAACCAAGGTGGAGTTGGAGGGCAGGGTCCGGACAACAGGAAAGAGTCACTCGGTGTAGACGGTTCTGAGGTTCTGTACAAGTTAGGCTGCATACGTGATGAGGTAAGTGAGTAAAGAGTTAAAACGTTAGATTGGAAGGTTAGGACAAGAAAGTATCCTATAGACAAAGAGTCTAGTACAGTGATGAACAAACACGGGCTTGGAGCCACAAGTACCTAGATTCAGTTTCTAGCCCTGCAGAGTGGAAAAGCCACCTAAACTGGCTGAGCCATGGTTTCTTGGCGTTAGAATGGAAACTGTAAGTGGTACTGCCCTGGCAGGTCTCCTGTGCCACCAGGCTGCCTTGTGGGTTTGGCCAGTGGGGGTCCTGGCTGCTGCGAAGAGAGTCGGAGAAGAAGGTCCCTCCCCCCGTGTGAGGCTGTGGTGGTGTCCCTGGGTAAACCATCACTACTCACTGGGTGGCCTGCTCTACAATACTCCCTTTCCTTCCAGGTTCTAGAAACCTCTCCATCCTTTTGTCCCTTTGGCTCTAAGGATGGTCACAGCTCTGCTGCTGCTATCCTGGGATCCTGGGCACTATCCTCTGTGGGCCCCCTATTTCGCCCACATACTTTTGGAACGAACCCTTAGTAAATACACTCTTCCTCAAGTTATCCTACTTTTCCAGCACCATGTGATTCCTGATGGGACTCTGTTTTTCTCTGTAACACCGGGGACTGCATTCCCCAGAGCCTCTGGCGTCCAAGTGGATCCAGCCAGTGAGGACACCAGGGAATACTGGATGGCAGAAGGCAGGGACTTGCCTGTGTACACCCTTCTCTACTTTCAGGGGTGGCCCTTGTGGCTCCAGCTTCTACCCAGTGACCGATCCCTGAGCCTCAGTCACACGACCCCTTCCCTTCGCTTCCCACTGCGCTGATCTCTCTGGGTCGCCTCACCATTGCTCTCCGGGTTCTCATCTCTTCGCCACCTGCAGAACCAGGTCCCTGCATCAGGTTTCCTGTTTCGAGTCCTTAGAGAGGTTCTGTTGTCCTCTTTGAACTGTTACTGGTACCCTCTGCTAAGCCTCAGTTTCCTCACCTGTAAAACAGAGGTAATCAACAATTCCTACCTCTGAAGGATATTATGAGGACAATGGTATATAAAAATACATGTAGTGTATCAAGTAACTGCATAATAATAGATATTAACAATTGTTTGTCTCCTCGAAGTTTCTGGTGGTCCTTACAAAGTTCTTCTTCTGTTATGTGACTTACAGCATCGGGCCCTGTCTTCCTCTCTAGCTTCCTCTCTCCCTCTGTCCGTCTCACACAGACTCCACAACCTGAAGGACTGTCAGCTTCTCAAAGTCTTTCATTGGCCCTTTACTACTCCTGGCATAACACTTGTTTTACTTTATTATACTTGCTTTCCTTTGTCCATCTTCTCTAAAGCTGTGGGGTCCCCAGCACTTGTGCACAGCTGGCACATACTAAATGTTAAATAAGCATATATATGAAAAAAAAGGAAGGGAAGAAAACAATGTGGGGGGAGGAGAGAGGGACAGGTAGGTCAACAGTAATAGGAAGCCCACTGTCTCAGATATCCTGCCAAAATACAGGTCATTAATCCAAGTCAGTAGTAAAGGCTATTTGCTGTTAGGGAGCAACAGATCTGAAATCTGGATGGAAACAGGGCAAGGCTAGACAGATGAACCATAAAGAAAGCATGAAACTGAGATGAGTTTCCAATCCAATGAGAAGCTCTTCATTCACTTCCTGCTGGAACAGGAAGCTGCTTCACCAGCCATGAAGCAAAGACAGAAAGGCAAATGCAGCATCTGGCTGGAAACAAGAGAAGGGGAGTATCAGGTGGCTAACTTGGACAGAGGGGTTGTAGAGTACCGGGCATGTTCCCCGAGTCAGAAATGATTCAGGTGGATTTGGAAGTTCCAACACATGAGGAAAATCCATGGTGCTCTCTTTTACTTCCTCTTCCACCACGGAGTTGAGATTCCTGACTGGGCCATCTATTCCATGAAGCCACCCAGATACTCAGTCTCTTTCATCTTGGCACCAGACTCTGTCTCAGGCCAGATGAACGGAATGTGGTGCTCAGGCCAACAACCCACAGGAGGCCAGCATGCCCCTCTCCTGGAAGCTGGTGAAGACTGGGTGGGTGCGTCTCATGATCCATTGTGAAATGCAAAGTACAAACAGGGGATATGATTCATGTCTGTAGACACAGAGTATTACTGACAGCTAACCAGGAAATGCCTTTTTATGTCTGGTCCTGAAAGCCTCTTTACAAGTTTGATAGAAGCTAAATGGGAGCAATCATTTTGAAGTGAGCTCTTGTTATCCCTTCAAGAGCTGACACCGCACATCCGCCACCCTCCAGTTCCGAGAAAACTTTACAGCACCCCTCTGATTCCTCTGCCCACTGGCTCTCCCACCCCACCTCCAATACACAGACACGCACGCACAACCACACACTCATGCATGCACACAAACAGAAGTTCTTTGGAAGAAAGTTTGCACAACATGAGGCATACTTTAGACCTAAATTATGTTGCTTGTTTTCAAGGCAGAATAACAGTTTCCCTTAATTTATATGTATAGAGACAAATATTTGAAAGACTTGTAAGAACAAATAAATTCAGCTCTTATCTGGTGCTCAATAAATAAGAGGGGGACAAACAGAGAGAAGAGTCATCTATAAGTCACATGCATTTAACAATTTGTTGGGTTTTGGGGTTTTTTTTAGAGTTTATTTATTTACTTTTAGAGAGAGGAGAAGGGAAGGAGAGAGACAGAGAGAAACATCAATGTATGGTTGCCTCTTGCGAGCCCCCTACTGGAAACCTGGCCTGCAACCCAGGCATGTGCCTTGACTGGGAGTCGAACCTCGACCCTTTGGTTCAAGGGCCTGAGCTCAATCCACTGAGTTACACCAGCCAGGGCATTTAACAATTTGAAATGTGGCTTCCCCAAAAGGAAATGAAAACTGACCCACTGATTAGAGAATCAAAGTTTAATTTGTTTTAATTAATTAATTTTGCAGGAAGGCACCTACATTTACAAAATGGGCTAGATAACCTGGCTGATGTCGCTCAGTTGGTCGGGCGTTGAACCGCAAACCTAAAAGTCATGAATTCGATTCCCAGTCAGGGCACATGTCTGGGATTCAAGTTAGGACCCAGGTCAGGGTGTGTACAAGCAGCAACTGATAGAGGTTTCTCTCTCACATTGATGTTTCCCCCCCTCTCTTTCTCCTTCCCTTTCCCTCTATCTAGGATCAATAAAAAAAAATTAAAAAACAAAAACAAAACAAAATGGACTAGATGTCAAGGACATACACGATCTTCATGGAAAGAATGTAGAGCTCACAGTTTGCTGGTGGCCACAGTTCATTGGAAACAACTCCTTGAACATCATCACAAAAAACAAAAGTGTGTATTTTAATGAAGGCAGAGCAAGGAAAGCTATGAACATAAAATCTTTACAGGGTCAAAGGAGGTCTGGACTTTTGTTCAATGAGTAAATAATGCTTGACTGGTTGATTAACTGGGATGTATTTGGAATTCCTTGAGATATAACAAGAAAACATATCGGGCTTGTTTAGATTTCTCCTTTGGACCATTGAGAACACTTTGGCACACCTCCCCCAGTGAGAGGAGGGGACGGGCCTTCCATCTGCCCGTTCTCAAGCTCCTGAGCCCTCCACCCTAAAGTCACGCAAGGCTCAGGACAGACAGAAGGAGCCTCTAAGGGGAGAGGCATTTATTCAAAGTTTTCTCTTCAACTGTCAGAAGAGGAGATTTTTGTGAAACTAGATATCGTCTATGCTCGGCCAAAGAAAAAAAGAACAACAAAAGCAATTAATTTTTTTTCTCTGACCAGAGGGGCGGTTTTCATTTCCTTTAGGAAGAGCCTCCAATCAAATTGTTTAAACGAACTGGACTTTTTGCTGACTCCCCTCCCTAGCCATTCTGAATCCCCTTTATTGGGCATGATGGGAAAAAGGAGTCATCCTTGTTTCAGCCACTCCATTTAGTCACCAAGTATGACCAGTTCTTCTTTCTAAGGATGTCTCCAACCTTCTCTCGTCTCTTTCCTCTCAATCCCTTCCTCTGCTCCTGAAGTCTGAAACTTCCTAACACAACTTTTTCTTTGCCATGGCCCCTCCACAACTATCATGCACTCCTTCTGCTTCCCCGTCTAGTCTGCACTCCTCTTCAGAGCCAACAAGGACTTTCTAGTTCTTCCTCCTCATCCGCTACTTCCTACTCCTCCTCTTCAGTCCAGTGTTCTCTGCCACTGGCTGGGCTTCTTTCTGTCTTCCTTCTCTCTCTCTATTGATTTGCCCTCCGTGGGCACCTCTTGCCTCTCCCTGCAGAGCACGCCTCCCCAGCCCAGCCCAGCTTCTCTGTCACTTCCCACACTCTGTCCCTTCTCAAGGCTCTCCCATCACATAGACTTTGTGGGTGCTGGTTCGACACGCTTAGGAATCATTTTCAAACGGCTTCATTTCTGCAGATCTTGTCTTCCACCGATATCATAAGCTTTTCAAGGACAGAAAGTCCCTTTCGTCCATTCATAGGTATTTTGTGATTGTAGAAAAGTTTAGATGAGATTCACAATTCAAGTTGAATCCGTGGGCATCATCATATAATGAAAAAGCCTTTGGAGTCACCAGACTAGTCTTGATGTTGCTGCCTCCTCACTGTTTAAGTGAAACTTCTGAGTCTCAGTTTCCTCACTTGTCAAATGGGGACACTAATATTTGGCAGAGTCACTGTTAAGTATTAAATGTCATAAAAATGTGTAAGGTTTACATACCGTTTGGTCCATCATTAGATGTCCTAAAGATAGTAGCAATTTCTACTATTACCAAAGCAGCTGGCAAAATTCAATCCTGGAAGCAAGTGGGACTCTGTGTAGGAGACCCCTGATCAACTCTCCCTAACTGATAGGGGAGAGGAAGCAAGTGCAGGCTTACTATCTGCTCAGCCCAGACGTGGTTGACCTGTGGGAACTGTCTAGGGGATGTTTACTTTACAAGGTGAGAAGGAGAGGCTGTCCAGATGAGACCACATACCAGAGGCTCATTCCCTGAGCCCCGCTCAAAAGCTCCTTGCCTCAGAGATAACACAGGGCCAGTGGCAGGGGTCAACATTGCCATGGAAGGGCAAACCGCAGGGATGAGAGGCAGACGTTTGGCCTTGGCAGAGAGATTCTCCAGGCAGCAGGATCTAGGCTGGACACATAAAGAAGGCTCCATCCATCCTGCAGTGACCTGGAGGCTGAATGTCACAGAGGAATAGGAGGGATATAAGGATCATGCTGGATTATACAGTGCTTACCATGTGTCTGTGTTGCTCGAAGAATTCACATATAGCAGCTTATTTAATCCTTTCAACAACTCTCTAATATGACACTGGGTAGTCTCTGTCTACCCCTCCAGGTCCGTTCTCTGACCTGCACTCCACTCCGTACCCTGGAGGCTGGCTTTGGGGGCTGGTCTCAGCTGGGCTCCCTCGGTGTCTAGATTCCTGCTAGGCTTGGCTCCTTGTCCCAGAGAAGTTAGGTAACACTGACTAGGTGGTATAGCTGGAACTCAAACCAGGCACCCAGGCACCCAGGCACCCAGGCACCCTGGTCCCAGAGTTGGGCTCCACGTTTTACTGACAACAGTGCATGGAGATAACCAACAGGTGACCCAGAGGAAGACCCGTGATTATAGCTTTGTGTGTTCACACCCTCCCAGGTGACCTCCACAGGTCAGTCTGGCTGGTTCTCATTACTCCAGGCCAGTAGGCTCAGATTCTGGATGTAGTAACTCCCTGTCAATTGCTTCCTTTTCTAATGCAAACGCTTTCCCAGTTCATTGTCTATTCAGAGTGGTTTCTGGTTACCGCTGTTCAGATTCCAAATTGGACAAGGCTCTGGACAGAAGTGGACAGAGGACAGAGTGTGGGCATAGCGGAAGAACACCGCAGCCTGCCCAGATCTATTGCAAAGAGAGAGGCATGTGACCCTTCCCTGCTTATTCATACTCTTTTTTCCTCCCTCCAGGGATGAGGATAATTCCCAAATAGCTGAATGAAGCTTGGCATGTGGAGGAAGGAGACTTTTGCCGAGGCGAGGGGCAACATTTCACTTGTTGGTAGAAACAACTAAAGCATGTACACAATTTTGTTTTATGAGTCAGTCATTTTTGTTGTTTTGAGAAACAGAGGTCTCCTCTGAGCATCCTGCAATCACATTTTTCTCAAATGTGAACAAATGAATAAAATGTTAAACGGGCAGATTCACGTCTTCCTGGGAAAGAAAAGAGACGTGTGGTGTCTACTAACTCCCCCACAGAGGCTGATACCAAATGAATGAGGCACAATTGTGAAAAATGAACACTTGGCTGTAAGCACTTGTGAAGTTGCAATAATTTGATTTTGAGACTGCCTTTGAAGATATTTGGATCCTGTCACACCTCATTGGTATCCTTTATATTAATGAGATAATTCTTTAATTCACACGTAGTGGTTAAAGGCACAGGCTCTAGAGCCAAACTAGGGGGACTCATATCCTGGTCTGAGTGTGGGTTCGCTTGGTAGGTGGACCTGAGATGAGGATTTGGGTGCACATGGCTTAATTAAGAGTTAACACTGAGAAGTATCAGTAAGGGAGAGAGGAAGTGAGGCGGGAGAGGAAGGAAGACATCACAGTGTGCACTAAGGAACAGGAGTGTCTGGGGTTGTATCCTGCAGGCAGTCTTTGGGAATCTGCAAAGAATATGCTTCAGAGACATTCCAAAGGGCCAGGAAGCTGGTAATTTTCTACCAACCCCCATCTTCCATTAGTTGAGGGCTGCCCACTATTTCCTGGGTTTTTTTTTTTTTTTTTTTTGGCCTGTGCCCTTGGAAGCCATGCTTACTCCCATGGCCAAAGAAGTTAATGGGCAACAGTGGGGACCTGTTTGCCTGACTGGGACCAGAGAGAGCCAAAAGGATGGGGGTGGGGGACCAACAGCATCTGCTACCACCCACCCTTTCCCCACTCTGATCCACTCATGCAACTGTCCTATCACTGAGTTTTCAAGGTAGTTGGTCATAATTTCCAAGGAGTGGGGAGGAAGGGCTGGCAGCGAGCATACTAACGAGACAAACTAGAGTCCCTTCTGCTGCAGTTGGTCCTAAGCTCTCATGCTGCTCTTTATCATCTGGCTCCTTTACCCTCAACCCTGTACTCCCCCAATCCTCAGCCAGACCTTCTGGTGGTCTTGGTTGTGTGCCCAAAGTGCAAGCTCCACCTTCAACCCCGAAGGATCTGCACCCCAAGTTTGCATGTCCTTGCCAGGCTGTGTTGGCTGCAATTGCCTAGTCACAGTAAAGAAGCATCAAGAGGGACCTAGGATGTCCCTTCAGTTCCAGATATGCTTGCTTATTCCTGTTCCTACTAGGTAAGAGTGAGCCCGCCTCCTGGGGATGCTCAGGGCCAATTATCCTTGCCAGCATGGAACTCGTTTTCTTTTGCTTGCTGGACTACTTGCCCAAGGAGTTTAAAATTTCTGAGTAAAAGAAACAACTTTAGTTGTAGTGAAATCCTGACTGTGTTCCTTTGTACAGACATTCCTTCTACCCTCCCCCCACTCACTTTAGGAGCCAGGATAGTCTACTGGACACCAAACTGCAGAAACAAGAAGTGTGAACTTTCCAAGTAGGTCTTTAGGAATGATGGTGAGAAGACCACTTCCTACTCTTATGGCCTCATTCTGTATTCTCCCTGCCAGGGACACAAACGCCAGCTGATGACTCAACACACAGTTTGCATCTTGAAGATCAGTGTCCCAACCCCATGGTGTGTCACCCCCAGCTGACATCTTAGCTAAGCCTCCATGAAGCCATTCCAAACTTCCACTAAGCCAGCAGCTTCCAGATGATGTAGTGTGTGGGAGGGATGGTAGATACTGTGGTGGTACAGCCATGGTCTCGACTTCATAGCGAAGTGGTTCCTTTGGTCTCAGGTGACATTATATGGATTCCCATGTTGGTACACAAGACACTCTGTGAGGCCTTGGATGAAGGTGCTGGCAAAGGCACTGTGGGTAGGGAAGGTAAAACCATCCTTAGTAACGATGAGCCTCTGTCTCCATCTGAGTGGAAGGGGTCCAATATAATCAGCGCTCTGCCAAGTGGTTGGTTGACTCTGAGGGATGGCACAAACCAAGAGCCCAGCATCAGTGTCTATTGTTAAGAGGTCAGGAATTTAGATGCAGCAATGGCTACACCAGTTTTGAAAAGAGGGACCTTGTAATGTTGGCTCTGTCCCTGTTATTCTTACAGTCAATGCACAGGCCTGGTTTTCAGCAGCATGCCCTCTGGCTGCAGGAGACGTGTCTCTTTATATGCCAACCTAGAGGATTCTTTGCCTTCTCATGGTTCACTGACATGAACCTGTAATTTTCTTTCTTCAGGGTAACTACTGTATTTAACAACAGACAACCAACCAGTTTCTCAATCTTTGTAGTTACCATGGCCCCAAACCTCTCAAGCGCTAGAGTTATTGCACAAGCCAGGACATCCTTTTCCATCTGGACTCCAGCCCCATGCCCCGCCAGAGAGAGTCTTAGCAGCTGTGATGTGGCAGCCCCAGGCGTTCTCACCTCCTCACTTACCTCTAGCCAAGGATCCTCGTTACCTCTGACCAGTGAACTACATAGATCCAAATCCCATTGGTGGATCTGTTTCTAGAACCATTTCCTGTTCTTCCAACTCTCTTTGGTTTGAGTCTCCAGGAACAGATCTCCAGACAAGGGTTTAGGTGGCAATATTTTATTTGGGAAACGACAGCAGGAAACCTTGGTTGGAGAGCGATGGGTGGAATGGGAGACAGCAAATACAAAGTGTGTCAGGAGCATTTTAACCTTGTGGGAAACTAGGACTCAGTCCTAACGAGGACCCCTGGGAGACCCTATAGAGCATGCTACTGAAATGTCCTAGTTAAGAGGAAAGACTGCTTGGGTGTTTATCCACCAGTTTCATTGGTTGAGGTCTGTCCCCAAGGACATCAGCTCTCTGGAATTTCCAATGTTCCCTGTGCTTTGGCAAAGCATGCTCCTGTGGCCAGAGAAAGCCCTCTGGTGGAGAGTCCCAGGAGCTTCCTGTAGGAAGCTACTGTCATATATGGGAACTATGAGTCTAAGCGTGGGGCAGCAATGACCTGTCTGACTTCAGTCAAGTTACTTACCATCCAAGTGTTTCAGTTCCCTTATGAAAGGATAATAATAGCGTTTGCCAGACAGGGTCATACTGAAGACTAAATGGGAGGTTCTAAAGTGTGTAAAGTGGCCCCCGCCGTAGTGAGCAGTCAGTAAGTAATAGCTGTTATTGTTGTTGATGTGGACAAATACTCTCCTCTCGGATCTACATTCAGCCCATAAAAAGTTACGTGAAACTTCATATAATAAAGCCCAGGGTAAGATAACTCTTGGCAGTTTCCAAGTTCAAGTAGGTTGAATGTTTCAAGTTAAGGACCAAAGCCTTGAGGTTGTCGTCCATTGTAAGGAAGGTGACTGGCCTCCCAGAAAAGAAGAGGCGTCGAAGGGATTAAGAGGATCTTCAAAGAGTATGAACGCATCCGGCACCAGCCAGAACAGGCCGGAAGGAGCAGGGCAGAGGGCAGAGTCACCAGAACAGGGTGGCATCTCGGCAGACACACCTCTGCAAGTAGTCCCTTCATTAACATCTCCTCGGTTAACCCTTTGGGCTATGCTTTCCGCTTCCTGCCACATCCCGACCAAAGCGGCACAAATGCACTGCCAGGCGTTAAATGAGTGAACACGTATAAATCAACCAGAATGTGGCCTGGCATATCGTAAGTTCTCAATGCACGTGAGTGATTATTGTCCACATAACTACATGAGGAAAAATGCCAGCCTTCCTGAAAATACATTGCTCAGAGCTGACCCACATTCTATCTAGTGGAAAGGAACTGACATGGTATACAGTCATTTGTGTATGATCTTGAGCAAATTAAGAAACCTCCCAGGGACTCGTATGGTTGCAGTGAGAATGACAGAAGACAATGTATGTGACAAAGACAAACACAATGCCTGTTAAATTGTCTGCACTCGCACACGCCAATCAAATGGGGGTCAGGGCTGGCTCCGTGGGTAAGTGATCTGTACTTTGAAGGGGGTCCACACCTTTTAATGCTCTGCAGTTGCTATCTTGAAATTCTTAATACTTTTTGAAGTAGGAGTTCCACATATTTTATTTTACACTGGGCTCCACAAGTCATACAGCCAGCCTGGAAGGAAGGGTTCACATTATTTTTCAAATCTTTCATGCTATTCCATAATTGACCATTTCTTTTTGTATCAAAATGGACTTATCAACATCTAACTAAAGGAAAATGAGGTTCTTAAAAGATAGCATCTGGTATTACAGCTGCATTAATCAATGAACAAATGTCTTCCCCAAAGCTGGTATGTGTTAGGCATTGTGCCAATTCCTCTTTGAACCTAAAATTTCCTGCTTTGCAATTCCAAGCCCAGATGATCAGCATGTGACAGGATTGGAACTGACCTGGCTGTGAACCTGTCAGGCAGGTCTGAGGTATCTGAGTCTTGGGAAAAAATTAGTTTCTTATTTCATTACAGAACTGTGACTTGAATTTGGACAGTGAATCATGCAAACTCAATTAGGTGAACTGGCAGCTAAAATCCTTTAATTAAAGGATTTTAAAGTCTAAGAACATCCTACCAAATTTGGTATGGTTTGAGGAACGATGCTTACCTCTTCTAGGATCCCAAGTCCATGAAATTGAAAAGATAAAGAAGCACCCAGAACTATTCCCTCCCCTAAGGTAAGCGTTTGCACCCAGTAAGTGTACTGTGGCCTTGATGGAGGATGGCGTAAAATCAGAGCATAGATTTACTCCTTTAAGGGAAAAGATGACTCTGTCAGGCCTGCGAAAAGACAGGACTGCTTCCAACACTTCCTGGTGGTAATCTAATGACATGTGCAGCTCTTGGAAGGGCTCCTTGCTCCTTGTACAAGAAGAGGTACGTCTTGAACAAAAGATGCCTCCCAAATAACAGACGTCAGTCAGCACATGCTAATTTCTCAGGCAAGAGAAGAAAGGCTAAGAGGTGGGTCTTATATGTTCGACTGGAATCTAATAGAATGAAACGCAGCAGAATCTAGCAGCATAGCTCCGTGGCATGGGACAGGCTTTGCTGTCTTAAAAAGAACTATTAAATCAGAGCACTTCTCTCTTGCTTACATATTAACACACACACACACACACAGCCCATATGCCCACCTTTATAATACTAGTTAATACAATTTCTAAAATGCAATGAAGTAGAGAATTAGGGCAAATATGGGGCATGGAAAATAGGGAGCTGATAGAGAAGGTACGTCTTTATCTGTAACTCCCCCCCAAAAGAGGTTAGTATTCGTTTATACAATTTATAAGTTCTCCAGGTTGTTTTCCCATTAGGCTGTGGGTTACTCAAGGTCAATGCTTGATACAGAGCTGGTCTCCATACGAAATCATACTGGACGGAAGAACAAATGAAATGCAGTGATCTTTTCAACATCCCAGGAACGGGCTGAAACCAGGATGTAACATCCTTCCCTTCACACCACCTTTGATACTCTGATAGAACCGAACAAACATGTTGGAAGAGAGGAAACAGATGCAAAGTGTGGCATCTTCTGGGCCTCAAACTCTCTAGTGTACTGTCCCTAGATGTCAACCAGGGCACATGCCGAAGCAAGCTCATATTATTCGTTATCTTAAACAACTTTTGGGAGTAGGTATGAGAGAGAAAAGAACCCAAGCCCAGCTTGAAGCATCAGCCTTGGAAAACTTCAGAGACAGACAGGGTGGAGAAGTTCTCACAGACGGGTGAAAGGTGAACAGTGAGTCAATGAGACAGCCTCATGGACAAGTGACATTTATTTGTAGGATTATCAGATGTTGGTTGTCAGTTTCTTTAATATAAAATGAGTGATGGGTGTGACTACTTCCTATGTTAACGAACCATCTGATAACAGAAAATGCAATAAAGATTTGTT
The DNA here is from genome assembly GCA_004024845.1 of Tonatia bakeri. Taxonomy (NCBI): domain Eukaryota; kingdom Metazoa; phylum Chordata; class Mammalia; order Chiroptera; family Phyllostomidae; genus Tonatia; species Tonatia bakeri. The sequence goes on from PVIA01000903.1 coordinate 39,406, forward strand.
GAGTGAATGTTATACAGTAGAAGAAGCAAGGGAATAAAGATTCATGTGTTCATTGTTAAAAACACTAGTTTTTCACTCCAGGTTAATTTTTGTCATTAAGACTGGAATATCCCACTGTGGGCTAGAGGGAGGGATACTAACATATGCTGCCTAGGAGAAGATTTTGTCTTTGTTTTCCTGGTCACCATACTGTTTTTTTTTTTTAGTTTACTTTTCCTCATAACTTCTCTTCCTATCCCTTTTCCTCCCTGAGAGAGGAGGTGATGTCAGAGTCAAGATTAAGATTTCTTCACCTGGAAGGGAAGGGAAGGAAGGAGGACCTGCCAACATCTCCTGGTCTCTTTTTTTATCCTCTCTGTCTTTCACCTCCTGTTCCTACAGACTCCGTCCCCTCTAGCCCAGCATGTCTGTCTTCTCTTTGGTGTCCTCTTCTTTTTCCATCTGTGTCAGCTCTCATCCCATTGTTTTATCATACTCAATGCGGGTGTTATTGATTACCCTACAAAATAAAAGTCATATAAACATGCACATTTTGTGTTTTCCAACAAATTGGATATCATTTTTACTACATACTTGAATATATTTTTGTAATACTTGAATATATTTTTGTCACCACCCTCTTATTCTGACATCCTAAAATACTTTCCTTGGTCTCTTGTATTATTCACAGATTCTTAGTACTAGAGTTTCTGTCATCAAGGTGTTTCTCTGCAACCCACCTACTTTTCTCCACTACTGTAAGCTATTATTGAATTAAAACAGTGGTTAACAGAGACACAAGCACTATAGTTTAAAAGAAGAAGAAATTGCTATGGGCTGGGAAGCTTGCAGAAGACTTTACATAGAAGAGCAAACTTCAGTTGACCTTTAAAAATGTGCAGAGTTCAAGTCAGTCAAGAAGAGGAAGAAAAGTATTTTAATGAAAAGAAATTATAGGAAACAAGGAATGTGCCAGAAGTGTAAAAGGTGTGAGAGGAGGAAAGAAAATGGGCTGCTCTGAAAGAAGCCCCATGTAGGATAACAGAGGGAAAGGAGGGTGAGAACAACATATGGCGGCTGATCTGGGGATGGTGCTACACGCCAGGGCAAGGGCCTGAACTTCACCTTTGCCTTAGGCCTGGGTGGTTTTGAATACGAAAAACAGAAAGCCACTCAAAGCAGTGTAAACCAAAGAGAGTGAGATGACTTAAAAATGAAGGAATCTGGAGGAACTCAAGAGCAGAATGGGCAGCTGGGTCTCCCGAAGGCCTGCACCAGGAATGAAAATCTATCAGGAGCTTGTGCTGCAAGCTCCCCAGTCTTGACCCCTCGACACCACCCCAGTCATGGCCTTCCTCACCTCTGCCCCTCTCTATACATCTGCCTCAACCTCTCCTCTCTGCACAGTAGAGTTTTCCCCATAGAGATGGAATGAAACAATCCACTGCACAACCCACACACTTACATCTCAGCTGAAATGCCCAACAGAGCCTACCAGCATCTTCCGATTCCAAATTCTGGCCCAAGAGAACCTGAGTGTCTGTTCTGACAACAATAATAGAAGTGATGTCACATTGCACAAACATGGCTTCTGGGGCCACCTCCAAGACAAAACACTTCTTAGAGCAGGAAGGCAGGACTGCAGCCTGGACAGAGGTGCCAGAGGGGGTCTCCAATAGTTTTAGAGGCAAATAAATGTTTTGGAGGTGGGAGGAGGAACAATGAAAGTGATCTTAGGAAGCTTCCCCAGGGAGCAGAATGGGTTAGAAGGAAAAAAATTCTGGAGGAAGGAAGACCAGAGAGGAGCTATTTGAGTCTAGGCATTAAAAGCTTGAAATGACGCAACTGTGGTCAACATGGCCACTATTCCCCAGAAAACGGACTTGATTCAACAAATATAACTTCATAGGTAGTCATGAGAAAACATTTCTTACTTCATAGCTCAGAACCAAACCTGAGCTATTGGAAAATATGTGTGCTAATTCCATGTTGGCAATGGATCTCTCTTTATCCAGTGGTTGCCAACTTCTTGCTTTGAAGTTATAACTTGGGATAACCTAAATCAGTAGGGGGAACCCATGAAATGAAGTCGGTTTTTACTCTAACTACTACATGGGATATTATAAATTCTCATTCCCTGAAGCTGGTCAAAATTTGTTTTTCCTCTGCTGCTAGTTGGTTGGTGAGCTGAGGTCATGGTGGTTGGTCTAAGCCTGGACATGGGTCAGTAGGCTTCACTTGGTCCCTTGGCCACAAACTACACCCTCACGAGGCTCCATCCTCAGGTCCGACTATGGGTGGGGAAAAGGGGTTAGGAGAGAAGAGACCGAGGTCTTACCCTGGAATATGGGAAAGAATAAAAATGCTACCACTCCTCCAGTATCAGCAGCTCCCTCCTAGTCATGAGACGACCTGCTCCTCCTTGTGTTTACGACCGTGTTATTCGGGATGATCCTCTCCGGCGTCCTGGCCTCCAGTGGGACATATTCCCTCTACATCTCCCGTCCTCAGACTTGTTGCCACTTGTGATGGAATCATATTGCTACAATATATTTTGTGTGTTTTTAAAAGAGATTTTATTTATTTTTTTAGGAAGAGGGGAAGGGAGGGAGAGAGAAACATCAGTGTGCGGTTGTCTCTTGTGCGCCCCTTACTGGGGACCTGGCCAGCAACCCAGGCATGTGCCCTCACTGGGAATCAAACCAGCGACCCTTTGGTTCTCAGGCCAGTACTCAATCCACTGAGCCACACCAACCACGACTATTTTTTGTGTTTTTAACAACTCAGAACAGAAAACACCAATTAAGTGACAAAAAAAATTTGTGGCTTTATGCACCAAGAAGGCCAAACATAGGGCTGACATAACAAAATACCACAGACTGGGGCTTAAACAGCAGAGATTTATCTTCTCACAGTTCTGGTGGCCGGAAGCCTGAGATCAACCTGTGGGGGGTTGGTATCTCCTGAGGCCTCTCTGCATGGTTTGAAGATGGCTGTCTTTCATTTGCACCCGTATCTCTGGAGTTTCTCTCTGTATGTCCTAATCTCCATGTCTTATCAAGACACTAGTCTTGGATTGGAAGATAGGAAAATAGATGTTTTAGGGCCCACCCTATGACTTCATTTGACCTTAGATATTTCTTTAAAGGCCCTATTTTAAGTTACTTAGAGTTAAGACTTCAACATGAATTTTGGAGAGACACAAAATTCAGTCCATAACAGGCAGCTCTGTGGTTGTTTAATTCAGTGTTTTGGGTGTATAGCCTCAGCCCCAAGTCACCTTCAGCATCTGGGTCTGATCCTCAGGCTAGCTCCCCTCATGTAAAATGATGGCACCACATCCAGATGTGCTTTGCTTAGCAGAATAATAAACTGTCTCTTCCTTTTCAAAAGAACCCAGCGAAGACTTCTCTTTTCTCACTGGTGAGATCTTCAGGAGCCCATGCTTAAACCAATCGCCACAAAAGAGACTGCACGATGAGCTTGGACTAATAGCAATTCATCCCCTGAGGCTGCGGCCAGCCCCCCTGGGAGCACAGTGTTGCTTCAAAGGAAAAGAGAGACCCTTGCATGAAATCAGGGTCCTGTGAGGGAAAACGAAGGGGGCAAGGGAAGCCAACAATGGCTGCTGCAACAGTTGGTCCTCTTGCTTCTCATGGACCACCTTCCTGATTTTCAGCATGATGGGAGACTGATGACTGGTAGCCTAGGAGCCACTGGTGAAACCAATCTTTGCACCTGCAATGAAGAGTCCTATTACGACACTTGAGGTTTCCTGGGCTGACTCACCTGGAAGGGGCAATCTCCTCCAGCTTGTGTCTTCTCTTCCCATGAACCCACCCCAAATTCAGCTCATCTTTTTGACACAATCAGCATCTCTTCCTCAACTAGCAATCCAGGTCTCAGTTGCTCCACAGAGGATGTAACAACCTTCTCCCTAGGTAGCCATGCGGCAGATACATATCACTGAGAACAGAAGGACCGGAGTAAGTGAATAGGGATCACTCAGGTGCAGGTGCATCGCCAATAACAACCATGTCAGACAAACAGCAGGTCACTCATTAGAAAATCCTTTACATGTGTTGGTTAACACTAGGCACATGTTGTTATCATTCAGTAATTATTTCTTTACTGCTGACAACAAGTTTAGAAGGGCTTTCTGCTTTTTTGTTGATTTTATCCTTGTGTTGCCTGCATCAAGAAAGGAGTATCAGATTTTTCTGCTGTTTTTCCCCAAGACCATCCAAAAAGAACTTAAAAATAACACATGCAATGAAAAGTCCATGCTCTATTTTTAATCTTCCACCAGTCTCTTATTCTCTTGTAATTCAACTTATTTGAGTTAGAAGTGACTTTGCTTCCCAGAAACAAAGATTGATTTTGCTTTTTGATGAGCAAACAGCAGTGTATAAATAAGTAATACAAAATAAAGCTTGCTTTCTTCTTTAATTTCTGTTTAATATTATCAAAGTCTTTCTAAATATGAGCTCATGCTAAATGAAGCTGGACTGGGTTTGATTCTTCTTTATGCGCCCATATATACTTTCACCCCATTGAACAATCACGACTTTGACCTTCTGCTTTGGGCACTTGTCTCTGATGAGACGGGAGGAATGAAAGGGGCCTCCCCTCAGAATGAATAGAGCCAGAAGGTGTCAAAGAGAGCTGACCTCAAGAAGCACTGGCCGCTGCCCTGGTGGCTGGTGAGCTGTGTTGCTCGTGGGAGGAGGGGAGCCAGAATGGTCAGGGGTCTGGGATCCAAGTGATGGGTTTAAGCAATTAGGGAAATTAGCCTGGAGAACAGATGGAAAACTTGATAACAACCTTTAAGTGTTTTTCATGAAGAAAAAAAGACAATAATAATAACTAAATTTTACTGACAGCTTATTCAGATGAAGGGCTCCAAAGGAGTAAATTGTGCCTACTCGTGAAAAACAAACAGCCATCTGATATTAGAACCAGGCTCCCTAGTAAGCTACTGTCCCTGGGGTATTCAAATGCAAGCCATCTGCTCATCTGTCGGTAATACCCTAGAAGTGGGGTATTGGGCTAGATCATTTCTAATTTTCCTCCTTGATGAATCTGTGATCCCTTAAAAGCCAGGAAATCTACTTGGTTCATGGCACTGCACTGTCTGAGAATTTATTCCAAGCTCTCCCACAACATAGAAACACCCTCTGTGGCATCTGCAGACTCTGCCTCTGAGACTCACAATACCCAATATGTATCTCTTCTCGCATTCATTCATTCATTCGTTCACTCTACATGAATGCAATGGGCTCCGACTGTGTGCTGGGTTCTGTGCTAGGCACAGCAGACCCAAAGATGGATGAAGACACAGGTTTATCCTCCGGGATCTCATAATCCATTACAGGAAACAGACAAATAAATAAATGAGTAGATTTTACCACTTTGGATAAGTAAAACAATGGAAACATGCACTTAAAGTTATGGACTCCATCTCTGGAGTCACTGAAAGTTTCCTGAAAAAAAAAAAGTTGAGTTTTATAAAACAAATTGAGTTTTAAAAACAAATTTAAATATTCTATGTATACAAGGGATTAGGGCATTCCAGAGAGAGGGAGCAAAAAGGTCAGGGAGTTAAGAATAACACTAACTGAGGCAGAGTGGAACCGTAAGGGCCAGGCTAAGAGATTTGGGGGTCACCTTGCAGAGGATGGAGTGCCACAGTCAAACCCGTGTTTCCAGAACCACTGCCCCTTGAAGCCACTGCACTCTCATCTCTGCTCAGTCCACCTAACCAGGTTCCCCTCCTTGTCCGCGTCTAGTCTCCCCACACACACTGTTGACGCTCGAAGAGAGAAGATGCTCCGTGGGCAGCCCTTTCCCCCCAGACACACAGACCTTTCTCCACTACCCCAAGCACCACACCTGGACAAATTCCATCCGGTGGTGAACCTTGCCACTCCACTGCCCAGGCAGAGACAAGATTAGACTTCAAGAACAACCTCCCTAACCTTCCTATAGGTGTTCCTGAGTTTTATGGACTGGCCTCCAATCTGCTATTTCTTTGAAAAATATATGCTACTTTATCTTGGGAGATCTGTTATGCTCCTGGGTGATGTATTCTATAGTTTTGCAGCTAGTTAGAATAGAAATTTGTCAAATTAATGATCAGAGCCATTGCACGGCTGATGATTATAAAACTAAATTGAGAGAGTAATAAAAAAGACTTTTACTCCAGCCCAGAATGGGTCAGGATGACTTCATGGGTTATTTTACTTCTAATTTCCAGATTGCAGTATAATTTCAATAAAGATGATTCTGGGCAATTACTGAGTCAGCTGCACATTGAGTGACTGCCTTTCCGACTTTTGCAATGGAGTGGAAAGGTGAGTCACATTTTATTACTGAGCCCTTGTGTCTGATAGAGCTCAATCCATCACTCCATGAAGTCAAGCAGAGAAAAAATATCCCAGGAAGCCACAACAGGGGGGAAAATGACACAGACAGTATCACTTTTATCTCCAAGCTATGTTACATTCCCCAGTGGTTATTTTTAACCTCTAAGGTTTTTCTGACCTGTCTATGGATGGTTTAGAAGGCAACGAGCTCAAAATGTGAACCATAGTGTCAGCCTAGTTTAACAGAATACAGTTAGACATTTTTTTTCTCTTTTTTAAACTGGCAACTTGTGTTGCTTAAATCTTGTGTTAGATCTCTCAGTTGTGAGCAAATCCATAAAAGTAGCTTTTCATTCTGCAGCTGGGTCAGACTCAATTAATAAAAATAAGGAAATGACTCAGTGGAGAGTCTGAGATATTCTACATTTTAGAATTAATATTATTCCCCCCCACACACACACACTTATTTAAGAACAGACTTGAGTGAGATCTCAGAAAAGTGTGTGATGTTCCCTCAGGTGGGTATCATTGTCCCGGAGAGCCTCCGGAACAGAGAGAAATGTCTGGTGAGGACTCACAGGCAGAGTGAATTGTTCTCCATGCAAAACACATCGCGTACAACTACTGTTCCAGAATTCTCCATGTCCTTTCAAGTTCTTCTTATTCTATAAAAGAAAGAGCCTGGTAGGGTGGTCATTTGAGTCTAACACCTCTCTTCAAACATCTTTTGGGCTCTGATTAGTGAGCTTCGTGTTACCAATTTCCCCCTTGACAAGAAGGGTGCACTCCAGCCCAGAGCACGCGTAGACAGCAGAAGCACTGAGAGGGAGAAAGGGGTGAGGCTGTCATAAGGCTGCTCTCTAAGGTCTAAGGAAGCATTGTTGGAGAATTCAGAACAACAGATCTTGAGCCTGCGCGCCCCAGGTGTATCCCATACAGAGCACAAGCCTGTTGTCCTGTGAGTGTATGAAGGGAAGAGCCGGGGACCCTGCTGGAGAGAGGCAGTAATCTAGGAGAAGCCGGAAAGGTAATGGGGCAGTTTCCTCGCTGAGCGTGAGAAGAAAAGACATTCTTCATCTTGATCCTGCATCAAACCTCAGTTAAAAATGACAAGCATGCCTGGCTGGCGTAGCTCAGTGGATTGAGCGTGGGCTGCGAACCAGGCATCGCAGGTTCGATTCCCAGTCAGGGCACATGCCTAGGTTGCAGGCCATGTCCCCCAGCAACCGCACATTGATGTTTCTCCCTCTCTCCCTCCCCCTTCCGTCTCTAAAAATAAATAAATAAAATCTTAAAAAAAAAATGACAAGCATGGAGAAAAACTAGACCATTGGGAGAAATGTGAAAATAAATGAGGTTTGGTGGGGAAAAACCAAGGGAGAAAAGCTAAGCAAAAATCACAAATGTAAAAGGAAATGTGTTGTTTTTACAAAAGAAACTAAAAGGAGATGTGTACATTTTAAAAGCAAAGAAAATTACTGTAGTCGAGGGACTGGAAACAGAAAACCTTAACATGTGGCAGACAAAGAAAAAGAAGAGGTGGAGCAAGAAAATAATGTATGCTACAGCCAATGATAAATGGCTAATTCATATTTAATGCATTTTTAAAAGAATGAGCCATTGTGCCATGGGAATTCTGAGGCTGCCCACTGCAGAGGTTGAATAATCCATTGCATTTCTGCTCAGGAAAATAAACAAACCACAGGCCCAAGGAGCTTGCCGTGGAAAATGATGGCCCGCATGTTGGTGGGCCATGGTTCTTCCTGACATTAGCATGTATTTCTGGAGCATTTTCCATAACCCGCAGGGGAGATTCATTTTCGAAAGCTGTTATACATCACAACCCACTTACTACAAAGTCTCTGTGTGATCCATCATAATTGTTAGGGATTCTGGTTTGATTCTACATCTATCACCATGATAGTGCAAAAATACTTTTGTTGATTAAAAGTAATAATAACTGTGACGCTTCCCGTGATTGACTGAGCCTCCTCCTGTTTCCCTCTCACTGATTGTTTTCCCCGAGGCCCAGATGGGGCTCTGCTTTGTGGAGAAGGATTATGCACGGATCCCCTGAAGAGAAATCTGATACAAGAAGGGACTTGGGGATTATGAAGCTCGGTATTTACAGACATGAAAGATGTGAGCTGAAATTCGTATTCACAAAGGAAGCTGAAGATTAAGGGACTCACTTCTGAATGGTCAGATGTCGTTTATGACCTCTGCCTCTTCAGGTGACAAAAACAAAATAAAACAAAACAAAAAACACTGAGCTGGAAGAGGAGAGAGGCAGGGAAACCATACAGCCCCCAATTACTAATGACTGAAGAAAAAAATGAAGTCTCATTTTATTTTGTTTCTTTTTCAAATTATATAACATTAGTTTAGTGCAATTTTTATAAATCCTTGATTCAGCACCATGTGATTACATATAATTAGAAGGTAAATTACAGGCAATAGAATATTTGGACAACCTCTGGGCAGTTATGTATTTAGGATAATTTTCACCCCACACTGGTTGCCTAGACTACAAATCATAAAAACTACCACCACTTACAACCCCATCCTGTTGACCCTTTGTAATTCTAGAAATTCCATGGGAGTCTGGAAGGACCTTCTCTTAGGTGTGAATCACAGTGTCCCACCCAGAGAACCTTAAGAACACTTCCCAAATTTGTCTACACCGCTGGTAGGTTTGGCCATCGGTGCAACAGTCCTGCAGGGCGACTAAATAAATATCTCTCAGAAAACTCAATTCTAGAAAATTATGCTGAAGCAGTAGTCATGGACGACTGTAAAAATTTTGCTACCTGCCTGTCCACTACAGCACTCTTTAAAACAGTGAGAAACAAGAATCAATCTAAACATCAAACCCTAGAGGTTAGTTCAATAAACTATAAATGTGATTAAAATCATGGTGGATTAAAATCATAGTAGATTAAATGTGATGAAGCAGCAGAATATATAATGGCAAGGGACCATGTCCTCAAAATATCAATGGAAAGAAAAGCAATTAGGATTCCATATACAACATAATCCCATTATGATTTTAAGTATGTGTATGTATATATGTGCATTAAAACATTAATAATGGTCATCACTAGGGAGTGGAACTGTGGATAACTTTTTCACCTCCCTGTTAATGAAATGTGTTTGTTGATGAATATTACTTTATAATAAGTAAAAAGTTTAAATTTCTTAAAACAAAAATGCTTTCTAAAATGAGGGTTAAAAAATAACCCCTAAACTTATAACCTGTTAAATATTGAACCTGTTTATCATCGGACCAGGCCCAGAACTCTAAGTAGGTTAAGATCGGACCAGGCCCAGAACTCTAAGTAGGTTAAGCAGGTGTGTGGAAAAAGGGCCCTAAACAAAAGGCTAGCATTATTCTTGGGGACAGTGTACACCTTCTTGGCACTGGGGGTGGGGCACCAGGCTTCCATCTCGCTGGCTTCAAATGGAGCCTTCTGCCAGGAGGGGGACAGAGTCCTTTGTCCTTGCTGAGCACTGGGGCCCTGGGGCCCCCATGGAGTCCTGACCCCATACTCTCTGGGATCTGTCAGGGTGCTGGCCTATCCCCAAGCTTTCTTGGGACACCTAAAATCTTGGCAGCGCACTGACCTGGCTGGATGACTGTCTCTGACACTAACATCCTGGGACACCTAGCAGGACTGGCTACGTAATTTGTGGGATTCAACATGAAATAAAAATGCAGAGCCCCCTGGTCAAAGTTGACTGAAGATCTGAAGATGGCAACAGCAGAGTGGTGGCCGAGAGCACGTCCTGCGGAGTGCGGGGACCCTGTGCAACTGCACAGGTCACACGTGCAGAAGCCACCCTTGCCCCAGCCTCCTTGTTTCTTAATCAAGTTTGTTCAGCTGTGATGTGTGGGCGAGTTAGTTTGTTCCTGACCCTGAAAATGTGATCCCAGAAAGAGAGGCAGTTTAAATGGGGCCAAGACGACTATCAGGCCAACATGATTTATCATCTAACACGCAAGGACCAAATGATGAGTGACTGTGTCATCCCGTTGTAACAAAGGCCGCGTGGTTTTAGAACATGTCTGTGCCCAAATGGAGGGAGGGTAGGACCAAGGAAAACCTCCCAACTCTCAAGTCAGCTTCCTTTTCTCCCCTAGAATGGACAGGTGTGCACATCACACTTGACATGACATAAAAGCAACTAACTTCCAATTATTTAGAGCTCATTATTAAATAGAAGGATCGTGCAGACCAATTCATTAGCAAGTCAAATTAGAAATTGATTCCCAGAAATTTAGTGGAGCTGTGGGCTCAAAAGTGCTATTATGTGATTAACACTTTCTCTTCCTCCAACTGGCATGTTTCAGAAAACTGTACCAAAACGATCCTACAAGGCGGGAGGGGCTGAACCTGTGGGGACAGCCCCAGCTGCTGCCAGTGGAGGGCAATGGCGGGAAGTGTGTCGTGTATGGTCTGAGAGTACCTGTGGTTCTTCCTCTGCCCCTGATGCGCTGGGTGCTCTGGGACAAGCCACTCATCTGCTCTGCGCCTTGGTCTCCCAGAATGTCAGCAAAGATAGTACTCACGGCACTGTTGGGAGCATAAAATAAAAGAGGACAAAGAACATCGTAGGATGTTTTTTCAAAGAGCCCATACTATATCATAATTATGAGTGACTTATTACTCTAAATAATAGTCCCTGGGACATAGAACAAAGGGGAAATGATCAGGTACTAAATATATATCCTGTTTTCTCATAGAAGGAAGTAGTTTGCTTTCCTGTATCCAGGTTCATAATGTATATCTGGACAAAATGTTTCTTTAAAAAGGAAACCATTATCCCTGGTATCCTTCAGCCAAAATTATGACTGTCTTTTGTTCTAGAAATTGGACAAGCCTCATGACCCCTCCCCTTTGAATATCATTATAATAGACCACGGATTAGAGAAACGATCGCCTGCCCAGAGTTGCAGCTCATTCGTGTCGAGCAGTGTTCTAGACGTCAAAGTGCATTGCAGCGGGAGGCTTCGGGCAGGCCTTCAAATACGACTTCACTTGTACTCAACCTGATTTTCACAGACACCTTTCCCAGGTGGAGACCTAGACATCACACGCTCAGGCCCTACACACTCCATCTCCGGGTCATCAAGGGTCCTCAGAGGTGACGTTAAGGGGGAAGGGGCCTTGTGCTATTGTAAACATGTAAAAACCCGTGGGGCAAGCAACTCACCTGGCCAGGGATGAGGCTACACAGGTGAAGTGAAACCTGAAGATCCATTGCTTTTGACTGGACCCTGATGGGTTCTGCATACAAATGCTTGTTATCTAAAAAAGACCGAAAACCAGGAATCCACAATGGGGGAAGATAAAAGGGATCTTTGTGAGGAAAACCTCAGAAACCACTGTTCAAGACGCAAAGAAGTTAACTCCTCAGCAGTTTGTGAACAATTCTCATACACACCAACTCGATTTGATCAGCCCTTCGGACGGCCGCGGTTGGACGGTTCCTCAGTTTCCTTACGGAAACCGCACTGCGGCAGTGAGGAAGCAAGGGCTTCGGCCAGAAAGACCCGTGGCCGGTCAGCGGGGGCACAGTTTGGGACCCCGGCCCCTCGGAACTGGTTTCTCCCTCTGTGAAATGGGGGTCACGTCCCCTTTGACACAACGCCACAGGTTGTGATGATTAAACAAAATAGTAATTTAAATGCATTTTGTAAACTGTAAGTATAACTACATAGAGCGCATAAGGAAGGAAACGAGTCTCCTGTTTGATCATCAAGAAGCATCTTTTACATGAGTAAAAGCAATTTAAATTCCTCTTAAGGTGAGCTGTAGTTCTGGCACTGAGTGTGTCTAATAATAAATATTATTCTAGTAATAAATATCTTGGAATGCTGGGTTTGTGCAATATCCTGTCTTAAGAACCAAAAGAGAAGCCAGAGGAAGAGTAGTGAGTTTGAGCCACAATTGGCGTCAGTTATCTAAAAAAAACTAAACAAAACAAAACTATGAAGAGAGATCCAAAGCACATGTTGCCACTGGTGACTTGGCTGAACTGCGCACACGGACTCGGCAGCCGGACCGACGACCAGGCAGCCTCCCCAGCAAACAGGTTCCCATCGCTTCCTGTTTACCATCAGACACGTGCAGTTGTGGAAGGTGTCAGGCCCTGTTTGGAACACACCCCTCTCCGGAAAGCTGGTACTAATACACAGAATGGGGCTGGGAGAGGGAGGCCTTCCAATAGGCAGGGAGGGACAGCCAGGTCCTGAAGGACAAGGAGTGAGCTTGCCTTAGCGCTGAATGGCAAAGGGCCACATAACTCTCAGGACTCAGTCACCCCGCAAATATTTATTGACTACCTACTAGGTGCCAGCACCGGGCTAAGGACACTGCTGGTCAAAATCAAATCCCCGTCTTTGTGATCTTACGTTCCATTAGGGGAGATAAAGCAGTGAACCTGGGAAAGCCAACACACTAACAAATAAACTCATAAATAAATGAGAGATTTGGACATATGGTAGGGAGTGATGAGGACAGCGGCCCCATGCCATGGAGTGTCCTGGGAGGGACTACCTGAGGGCACCAGAGACCTGAAGGATGCATACAGTGAGGACCAGAGAATCCTGGTCCAGGCAGAGGGAACAGCGCGTGTGGGGGCCTTGAAGAGGGCAGAGCGCGGCCTGTTCAGGGAAGAAAGAGAAGACAACTCTGGCTGGAGCCCCGTGACCAAGGAAGATACTGCTGAGATGGGGTGGAGGGTTGGTGAGCGCACACATCTGACCCGGCCTTGTAGGCTGAGGGAGGGTGTGTTGGGTTTGACGCTGAGCATGATGGGTAACCACTGGAGTGTGGGAAGGGGGAAGTGGTTGATGGTGTTGGAAGATGACTTTGGCTTTGGTGGTTTGGCAGGAGGGGTAAGCGCAGGAAGAGGGGGAGCTATGAGACTGGTGGGAAGTGATGGCCATAGCAGAAGTGAAAATGGAAATGGAAATGGAGGGGAGAATTCCTCGGGGGCCAGCCATAGGCTGCTACAGTATGCTTAACCCCGAAACCGTTGGCCTATTTGGATCTGCTGAGCGCTTTCCACTGGCCACCTGGTCTGGAATACCCAGCCCTTCCCTGCACAGTTTCCCGGGAGCTGTGCAGTGTTGGCAATGTGTTTCTGGAAGAGGTTGGCTGGCAATTGCTAAAAGAAGCCATTCACAGGAATAATGGATATGTGGCTATGTTTTGAGTGCCTCTCCAGGTTGGAAAGTTCTAGAAGCCCAAGGAGTCAAGTAGTGGAGCACGGCAGGGGTCCCTAGGCTGGAGATTCACAGTGTGAAGTTCTGAAGTCAACGTGTAGGTCAGAGGCAACCCGAGGGGCCACTGTACAGTGTTCTGAGTTGAGGAATTTGTGGGGGACAGGGGCAGAGGGTGGTGGTGGTAACAGTGACCAGATCTATAGAAACAGGTCATTTAACAAACCAAGGGGTGACTGAGACACCAACAATGCCTTCTGTTTCCTTTTATATCTAACTCCAATTATTTTTAGTGGTTTGTAGACTGTCCAGGGATGATAGTAAGATTTGTCTTATAAAATCCTAAAATTCTCATTCTTTTCTGTATTTCAAATACACCTTTGTCAAGCCTTGTTCCAACGCAGTCTGGCGAGTTTACCTGACAGTGTCGCATAAAGGAAATTATGGGCATTTTCGAGAGTCAAAGCAGCATTTGTTCCAGGCCTGGCTCAGCCTGATCCTGGCTCTCGATCTTGGTCAAGTTATTTGAACGCCCTCAGTCTCAACTTCCACATCTGTGTAATGGGGGTTGTGAGGACCGTCAATAATAACAGTCGTAAAGTGTCTGGCCCCTACCAGGCACCTGATGAGTATCAGCATATGAGCGACGGGGCCAAGAACACAGATTTCTTTCTCGTATGAACGAGATAGCTTCTTTACAAAAAAAAAAAAAGAGAGAAGAGAGACCTCTCTTCTACATTCATAGCTCGTTTCTAGTTCTGATGCACACAAGCAGTTACACAAAGAGGGTCTCGGGGGAGAGTAGGAGTGGGCACCGTCCCCTCCCCGCATCCTTGTCATTGGCATGACTCCACGCTGACAAAGCCTCAGGAGCCACACCCTCATCCCCCCCATTCCTTATTTTTCACCTCCCCTTTTGAGGTTTTGGATGGAAACTATTAGAGTGGGGGAAATGACTGAAATACTTTTCCCCAGTCCTGGAATTCTGTCTGTAGGAGAGCTCCGAGCACGTCCAGCGGCCTCAGAGCTCAGCAGGGTGGAGCAGCTGCACCTCGTTGCTTCTAAACTGTAAATGAAGACTGTGCTTTACATTGATCTTCTTGCTGCACCCAGCATGAACAATTCCAGCTTGTTACCAGTCGCTTACGAAATTGGGGAGCAACAGCCCCCTTTCGCAGGAGGGATTCACGCAACACAGTCCCACTCAGCCCTCCTTCCTTTGTTTGCTCGGCGTTTGGTTATAATTAAGTGCTTCATTCTTGAGGCTTCTTATCCTCAGAGCCTCCCTGTGGACGAAGAGCTTATTTCTGCCTTTGCAGAGCAGGGGAGAGGCCCCCCCCGCACCACGGCCTGAACATTAAATCACAGGCACTGCAGCTGGACCGGCCTCTCCTTCCAGTCCTTCCATATTCCTTCCAACATCTCCGTGAGTCTCCAAAACCAGGAAAACCGAATTGTAATGTTTTGAATTGCCCATTTATTTCACTGATGCCTATAGCTAATATTTCCTTCTTTGCCTTTACTAGTATGGGGGCTCCAGAATGAGTCACCCCAAGGTGTGCCCCTGGTATGCAGATTGTGTTGAGCTAAAGGCATCTTGAGCCACAGGCTCAAGAGAAACTTCTGCCCCACACTTGACACTGCCTTGAAGAGTTTGAATCAGAGGCCTTGCCTATACGAGGTTATCAGAGAGAACTTTTGACCTCTGTGCGGGGCAGGGCAAACTTCTGTTTACTGAAAGTTGGCTCTTCTTATCACCCTGCAATGGCCATGTGAAGTCCCCGAGGCACCTTGCCTCATCCTTAGCTCAGGATGCCTTCCTGTCTCCAGCACTCTCCCATATGTGGGGTCCGACTCTCTCGTGTATGTGGAGTTCCCATACATATGTGTGTGTTAAATTTGGTTATTTTTTCTCGATAATCTGTCTCGTGTCTATTTGATTATCAGACCAGCCAGAAGAACCTGGAGGGTAGAAGAAATGTGTTCCTACTCCACGCTAGTTCAAGTTAGACCTTGAAAGGTAAAGCACTGTGTAGAGGGAAGAGTATTATAAAAAATATACATTAGCAGTAACTTCTATTCTGAGAAGTTTTGAAAATAAATAGAGGAGGAAATGAGGGACTCACGAAGGGGAGCAAGGATTAAGATCTGAAGAGACTGTTTTCCTCACTTAGGGAGTCAGAGCATCATAATGGCTGGAGTTGGGGCTCAGGCCCCTTGGCTGTGAGATCATAAAGCCGAGTGGAGTTACTGCAGAGCAGGTGGGGTCACCGTGCTCAGAAGAGAAGCCCGGCCTCCTCTTCTGGTGTCCCCTACAGGCTGGGGGTGGGTCTCCTGTGCTTTCAGGAGGGCTGGTCCCTTGCCCAAGGCAATCCCATCCAAACCAAAGAAAGAGTCCCAAAGGGGGAGATTAGAACCCAAAGATACCACAGGCTTTTCTCACAAATTAAACTAGTTCACCACGGCCCCAGATCAGTGTCCAAAGTGAGCCCAGGCAACCGTGTAAGTGGTGTGAGTTTGGGGACTTTTAAAGCAGCCTGGCCCAAAAATGGCTCCCATCAGCCCTCGTTCTTATCAGGACGCTCGCTGGTGAGTTAGCGCATTTCAACTTCCTCACAGACAGTCGGGAGGCATCTGGAGTGAGTAAACCTGATGTCACCGTTGCCCAATAGAGTGCAGCTATTTTTCATTGGAGGAATGACCACAGTTCTATATTTTCTCACAAAAAAAACCCAAGTGTTTTACTAGATTCCAGAAAACAAGATACCCACAAGTGAGTGAAGCTTCATTCCCTTTTGTTACTAAGATACCAACGAGAAGATTGCCTATCACAGCGCAGCTGAAAGCAGGACAGCCACTGACGCAGAGGAACGGACACAGGAGCGCGTGGACGGAGCAGACGCTGCAGGTCGCGCAGGTCACCGGACTGCGCTGCAGCGCTCAGCGTACTTCGACCAGCAGGGTCTCCTCTTTATCGATGGTAAATAAACTGGCCAGTTGATGGTATCTTAATTCGATGTAATACAAAGTTCGGTTGCAAAGAACAGAAATCCACTCGCCGTAGCTGAAGTCCAAGTCCGTTGTGAGCCAGAGCCGGGCCTCACCGACTCAGGAAGGGAGACATACGAGCCCTTCTCCTCTGCCTCCGCGTTCAGTGACACTGTGATAGCTTGAAACAGGCCATCGTGGGCATATTCACACCTTAAACATTGGCAAATGTTACGAATCAGGGCTTCGTGGTTTGTTTTCTAAGAGCTGGTTTAGCAGAGCACCATAGTCAGAGGGGGAATTTGCAGATCACGCCAGAATATCTCACGGAAGCCTCGGTGCAGTCTGAAACCAGGTCAGGTCGAGTTCTCAAGATCAAAGCTAACCACTTCTTTCAGTGTTTTCCTCCGCCTCCCCAGGACCACGTAGGCCTGTCTCTCCTGGGGTCTACACACCCCGTCATCCTTTCTGGATCTCATGGTCACCTCTAGTACAGTCAGGTCCAGGTAAAGTCCTGCCAGGGGTAGACCTGCCTGCCTCTTCTAGAACTGTGACTAGGGGATGTCTTTACGTCCCCTCCTCAGGACAAAAATGATGAGCATCTCAGGCTTACAGGAAGCTGGTCAAGGTAAAAAGTGAGGTGGAAAGCTATTCTGAGCAGACGCAACTGTGTGCAGAGTTGCCAGCCCAGGACGTAGAAACCTGGCAGGTAGACGTGGCTGAAGAGACGGGCAAGGGCCGGCCTGAGGGCCTCACGTGTGACGTGGAGGGGCTGGGTTTTGTTCTGCACAAGACCAGGGTTTTCAGTCTGAAAGTATCAAGCCCATGGGGACGGAGGTCTAGATGGCTCCCGTGGGCACGCCTGGCGCCCGGAGGCCCCACACAGCAATGGGAAGAACACTGACGAGGTCGTTGGAAGCTGGGCTGTAGACGTGTCCACTGACTGGACGCTTCTGTAGCTCGGGATGGCACATATCCTCCGAGTGTCCGTTTCCTTATCTTCAAAGCAAAGATGAATAACACCTACCCTCTAACTGCCTCAAAGGATGGTTGGGCAGGCAAATGATACGATCTATTTGAAAACCCTTTCAGGACTATAAAACAAGGTTCAGGCACAAGGCATTTACTCATCTGTAAAACGAGAGGGCTGGCCTAGATGGGATCTAATGTTCTTGTTCTACAGTCCTACAACTCTATTATTATCCTTATTATCTGACGATCTGGCTGAAATTATAGGTTTTATAGACCTGAAACACCCTCCTCGCATTTTGCCAAGAAAACGTAATGTGAAGCTCTGAGCCTGGGAAACACACCTCCTGGGTGGTTGTTTCCACAGAAACACCAATAACCCTGAAGTTATGCAGGAATGTGAACTGTTTGAATAGGAAGAGGAAATTGATTTATAAACCAGGAATAGAACCAAGCCCCTAAAAAAGGAGTAGAGTTTCTCTCTGTACATTACATGTAAACATGTAACTGAATCCTGCATTTGGTAACCTCTCTGCTTTTTAAAATATTGCTTATTATGCTACAACTGAAATGCAAAACGATTTAAAAGCGGTTTTAGAGAACTGTGGCTAACACTTAGAGGTTTGGAGTGATGAGGTCTAGAGATTCTTTCATTCCTAAATTGCCCTTCAGCCCAGCGTTTAGTGCTCAAGAACTCTCTTGTGCTTTAGAAAGGGAAGAGGAAGCACATCATTTTTCGAAATGTAGACGTACCACAAGCTGTGCAATGACCAGTAATAGATTAGAACCGCCGCTGGCACTCACAAAGGGCTTGCCATGTGCCCGGCACTGGGCTGAGTGCTTTACATACATCTTCTCATTTCATCCTCACAGCATGCCTATGGAGGCAGGCACCCTGCTTTGTCCCACTACACAGGTGAGGAACCGAGCCCCCGGGAGGCCAGGTGACTTGCTCAGGGTCACATGGCCAGCTCAGGGTCAGAAGGCCTTGGGACTCAAAGCTGCAGAGCCTGACTCCACACTTCATTCTTGTTATCACCTGGGCCAGCTTGCCTCCAGCTACTGACCAAGATTTCCTGTAAACAGCTTTTCCAAAACAAAAGATGACATCATGACTTGTATGGAGGGGTGGTTGGGAAAGATCTCATGAGGAATAGGGTCTCCGCAACACTCCCTTTGCAACAATTACAAATGAGCAGGATGTTCAGTGTTCTTTTCCGCACATAACAACTGCCCGTGTTTTCCAAAATGGCCAGCATAAAACACCAGGGACATCAGGTCTCAGGAAAGGCTCAGACTTTCTAAGTGTCTTTTGTCCCACAAATAAATGCTGGGCCTCCCTATCCCAGCTAGCAAGGACTTGGAGAGAAGACAAGAATCCTATCCAAAACTTGGTCTCTCCTCGGTGGTTGACCGAAGCATCAATTGCAGCTCTTTCTTCCTCTAGTACAGAGTGGTAAAACTTGGGGAAAGCGAATGAGACCCTGTGGAGAAGATTCTCTCCCTATTTTCCAAGCAAAACCCTTTAATCAAATATCTTTTTTACATGCATTTAAACAGATTTTAAAGATACATTTAGAGAGAAACAAAAAATAAGATTAGATTCTCCTTTTCTTTGATTAACCATACATGTTCGTGAGGCACAAAAGCCCACGATGGGGAGGAAAATATGGATGCAGCTCAGTAGCCGACTTCTACTTCTGGAACATGATCGCCAAGGAGAGCGATCACCGGCATGCATTTGTTGAGCATTTACTAAGTGCCTAGCTGTGCAGGATAGAAGATAAGTGTAGTAAGATCTTAATTTACAGACCCTGGGAATGGAACATTTGTAAAAAACAAAGATGCAAACAAAAACTCCATAGGAACTGTGCTGGCACATCAGCCTGATGGTAGGGAAAAACATTAAGGGGGTGGAGAACGGTGAGTGAAGTGGCCCTTCCTCTCTTGCCAGGTTTTTGGGGGTCCTGTCCTCTGCAGGGGTGAAAATATCCTCTCTCCAATTCGCTTTGCATTCTCTGCCACTCGGCAGACGGATGGCGCCTGCACCTTTGGCTAGGGGCAGGGAATGCAAAGGGAAATGAGATGCCCACAATGGCCATGACTCCAGCCAGCATTTACCTACGTCCTATCAGTCTCCAGGTCCCACCTCCCCAGTCAAAACAGAGTATGACCATAGTCATCCACACTGATGGGTGGGCCGGCCAAGTACAGTTCAAACAAAGCTTATTTGCACTAAAACATAACCTCCACAATGCTATTGGATTTTAAGTCTGTTTCTTCCGATTACGGGTGAGGGGTTTCAGATACCACTACGCAGGTTTTAGGCAGAAGAAGAGCCTAGAATCACATCAGTCCTGCTTATTATCTAGCTGGCTCCTAAAGTCCCAGCTCAAATGTTGGTTCTTCAGAGTTCTCCTCTGACACTAGATCTAATGTTGGTCCCTTATTATAGCATGGCTCTTTCATTTTTTTTTTAAAGATTTTATTTATTTATTTTTAGGGAAGGGAGGGAGAAAGAGAGAGAGAGAAACATCAATGTGCAGTTGCTGGGGGCTGTGGTCTGCAACCCAGGCATGTGCCCTGACTGGGACTCGAACCTGCGATGCTTTGGTTCGCAGCCCACACTCAATCCACTGAGCTACGCCAGCCAGGGCACGCTCTTTTATTTTATTCATGGCGCTTATTATCATAAATTCTCATTTGTTTCTTTATTGTGTGCTCCCCTGCATTTTTCTCTAAGCACCGTGCAAGTGGGAATCTTGTCGGATTTGTTTTCTACTCTGTGGCCCGGGCCACACTGGCTAGAACATGGGTTTGTCAGTGTCATTGTTGAGTGAACAAGTGAGTGAGTGAATATATCGACCACCTGATTTAGTGCCTTAAGTGTGTTTGGACATGGACTGGATAGGACATGTCCAGTCAGCTAACTGATATCTGACGAGGGAGCCAAGAATGCCCCAGGGGGAAAGGATAGTCTCTGCAATCAGATAACCCCAGGGAAAGCTGGGGAACTGCATGCAGAAGGATGGAATTGGGCTGTCTTACACCACTCACAAAAATTAACTAGAAATGGATTCGAGACTCAAATGGAAGACCCAGAACTGAAAGACACCTAGAAGAAAACAGAGGGGAAAATTTTGACCTTGACATTGGTCTTGGCAATGATTTTTTCAATATGGCACCAAAAGCACAAGCAAAAGTCAAAAGCAGAGATCAATAGACTGAACTCCATCAAACTAAAAAGTTTCTGTGCAGCAAAAGAAACAATCAACAAAGTTAGAAGACAACCTACCAAATGGGAAAATATATCTCCGAACTACTCACCTGATAAGGAGTGATATCCAAAATATATAAATAATTCATAAACTCAAGAGAAGATATCTGATTAAAAATGGACAGAGGAACTGAATAGATTTGCCCCAAAGAAGACGTACAATATACAAATATTGAATCATTGTGTTGTACACCTGAAATTGGCATGATGTTATACGTCAATTATAACGCAATAAAAAAGAAAACATACAAATAGAGAAGAGGTATCTAAAAAAGCACTTAACAATCACTAATTATCAGGGAAATGTAAATCAAAACCATACTTATATATCACTTCATACCTGTTAGAATGGCTTTATCAAAAAGACAAGAGATAAGAAGAGATAAGGGTTAGCAAAGACTTGGAGAATAAAGAGAACCCCTGTGCTCTGTTGGAGGGAATTCACATTTTTCCCTTTGTGCAGCCACTTCAGAAAAGGGTATGAAGGCTCCCCAAAAAATTAAAACTAGAACTACCATATGATCCAGCAATTCCACTTTTGGGTATATATCCAAAGGGAATAAAAACAGAATCTTGAAAGGACATAGGCACGCTCATGTTCATTGCAGCGTTATTCACAATAGCCAAGATATGGAAACAACCTAAGTGTCCATCAAGACATGAATGGGTTTGCCCTGGCCAGGTGACTCAGCTGGCTGGACCATCATTCTGTACAACGAAAAGGCTGAGGGTTCGGTTCCCAGTCAGGGCAGACAGGTACCTGGTTTGTGGTTTCAATTCCCTGTCGGGGCACATATGGGAGGCAACCAATGGATGTTTCTGGCTCATATCCATGTCCCCCACCCCCACTGTCCCATCTTTCTAAAATCAATAAAGCATGTCCTCAAGTGAGGATTAAAAAAAAAGAGCACTGAATGGATGAAAAGATGTGGTGTACATATATATGTAATGAGATATTATTCAGCCAGAACAGAGAAGGAAATCCTGCCATTTATGACAACATGGCAGAACATCGAGGGCATTGTGCTGCGTGGAATGAGTCAGACAAAGACAAATACTGTAGGATCTCACTTACTTGTGAAATCTAAAAATGGCAAACTCACAGAACCAGAGAGCAGAGAGGGGGTTACCACGGGCTGAAGGATGGAGGAAATGGGCAGAAGTCGGTCAAAGGGGACACATTATTAGACAGATAAGTTCTGGGGATCTAAGGCGCAATGTGGTGGTTACAGTTAATTACACTGTATCATATACCTGCAAGTTGCTGGGAGTAGACCTCAAACAGTCTCACCACAAAAAAAGAAATAGTAATTACATGTTGTGATACAGATGTTAGCTAATGCTATGGCAATCATTTTGCAATAATAAGTGTATCAAAACATGTTGTATACCTTAAACGTAGCATAAAGTTATGTGCCAATTGCATCTCACTAAAACTGGGGTGGGGAGGGGGCAGGAAAGAGTAGTTGGCAGGAGTGTGGAGATTCAAAGAGGCCACGCATTGGTCTCCATGCCCAGACCAGGGGTAGGTGAGCTACGGGCCAGAGGCATGTCTCAATCAAGTTTCGCTGAAACACAGCCACACCCAGTGAGCACTGCACTCACTGTCCACAGCCATGTTCGAGTTCTAGCACCGCCCTGTGTGGTGGCAACAGAGACCTTAGTGCCTGAGATCTAAAAATATTTACAATCTGGCTTTTTAAGAAAAAGTTTGCTGGCCCCGACTGAACTTGCCCCATAGGAGCTGAACTGAGACTGTTAGAAATGCCCCGTTTGTGAGCTATTGGGGCAGAGGTTAGTAAGAAATCTTCCTCAGTAAGATGTGTGTGTCCCCCTTTGGGAATACGCACTCTCTTTCAGAACACAATTTTAAATCAAAATGCTCTTTTCTTTCATTTTTTAAAAAGTTTAATCACCTAAAGCAAAGCTATGTATTGTATTAGTCAATATAGGCTAGCATAGGCTAGGTTGCACTGCAGTGAACGAACAACTGGGAAGCTTACCCGTTTACACAGTCCGGTTCATCCCCCACCCCCAGTGCACGCCCCGTGTGGGGTGGCAGGGGCCTTCATTTTGCAGCCACTCAAGAGCCCAAGGCTGATGGAGGCCCATCTCCACTCCATTTCCACAGTTTCCAAAAATGGGGGCAGAAGATCACAGTGAATCAATCAGGATTCCAAAGCTTCTGCCTGGAAGTGACACATGCCCCTTCCATTCACGTTTTACTGCCAAAGCAAGACTTCCGGCCACCTCTCAGTTCATCAGGGTGAGGACGTACAATCCTCCCACTGGTGTGGGTGCTGAATATATGTGGGAACTTTATAATGATCTATAATTATCTCTAAGTAGTCAGTTAGGAGGAAAAGTAGTAGATTAGAACCAAGACCATGAACTCTAATCTGAGGCAGAATTGGATCCATGGGAATTAAAGCAAAAACCAGGGGACCCCTTGTGTAGGTCCCACTCCCTGAGGTGCCTTGAGAAACCGCAGGCTTCAAGCACCATTGTTTAAACACGCACACACGTGCACACATACACACACGCACTGGAATTAGAGATAGGCTGCAATGCACTGTTAGATATATTGCTAACTTGAACATTTAAACCTCTATTGAAGGCAAAATAGTCTAGCAAATAATATCAAAACAATACTCAGTAATTCAGAATTTTTTGAATTGCTCTGAATCTATGCACAACTCTCCAGGCTATGAAAGCTCTCCCCAGGTCTGGCTGTGGTTGGGAGTGCTCTGCATTCCTTCACACAGCACAGCAAGCCTCTGGTGCGCAGTGTAAGAAATGTTTGTCTTCCAAAGTCTCCATATCTGGAGTCAGGAACTGTCGGCCTGGGCTTTCAATGTCTCATTCATTTCACTCCTAGAAATTAGTAGAAGCTCCAGAAGCCAAAAAAAAAAAAAAAAGGCGAGTGTCTGGGGTATGGATTCTGCAAGGAGCAAAGGTCATGGCATAGCTGGGAAAAATCAATCTTCTGCTCCTGGTGAGGAAAGAAGCATAGGGAGGAATTCTATGGAAAGAGACAGGGACATTCTTTAACCATCTCACTCAAGCCCTGGACTGAATTTGGTAACAGTCTGGCTGCCAATGCCATTGGCCCACCGCTGGTGCGAAGCCCTATGTGGTCATCTAGAGAAGTCAGGAGGATGCACACTAGTCTGTTCAGGCCATTTTATCCAGTTATCCAGAAGATTAACTTTGATCTGGACAAACGAAGGCTTCATATCCAATGACAGAAAGCAGACCCTCCGGATGAGTGTTGCCAGCGGAGGGGAGGTGTGACCCAACAAAACACCATAGACCAAGGGGGCCTGGGTGGGATTGGTTTCCAGAGCCTCTGTCCTTAGCATGCGGGAGTCACTGTCCACCTGCCCCTTCACATGGTTGTCCCTCTGTGTGGGCACACTCCTGCTTGTCTCTCTTCGAGTCTCTTCTCCTCTCTGAGAAGGCTGCCTTCCACCCTGATAAGCCATCGTGCCATATGTGGGTCCTTGAAATGCTTTCCCCATGATCCAGTGGAAGAACCTGACTTCCACCCACCACACCAGGATCAGCAGACCCCCCAAATGCAGCCCCAGGCTTCAGAGTTTGCTGACCGCTCTGGTTTCAACTTTTTTTCTTTGCCCCCTGTGAATCTCAGTTTCTTATAAGTTTAGCTGTGCTTTGAACCAAGCATCTGGTGTGTATTTTGCAGTGTTTTCATGTATGTGTAAGGGAGATTTTTTTGGAATTTCCAGTCAGCTATGTTGCTCAAGGCAGAAGTCCATTCCGAGGCTGTCTGGCTGGGCTCCTGCAACCACGTCGACCTTCTTCAGTTGTGTCTGAAACAACTGTGCTCTCGCTTCCGTTTCAGGGTCCAGAGCACGTCGTTTCCTTCGTGTGTCTGTGTGTGGGGTTCCAATCCCCCGTGGGACTATTGCATCGTAGCAAACAGATCTGGGCCGTAGTTTTGACTCAGCCCCTTAGGCAAACCTTTAAAATGTTCTGTGATTCAGTTTTTCAATCTGTGAAATAGGACAGTGATTATTGCCTTCCTTATGTTTTTATAACTGGCAGGGTTAAAATGTGACGAATGGTGTAAAAGTCCTTTGTCAGCGCTAAGCCACTCTGTAACGAACGACAGTATCGAGCTCACCCTCTGAAGGAAGATGCACTACGCTCTCGTGGATCCGCTCCTGGGGCGGCATCTGCCTCATTAGCGCATCCGGCTTCATTTGTGAGGACTAAAAATACTTTCTAGTGACCTAGCACATAGTGTATACTACCAGGATCTTGCTTCCACATGTAAACAGTACAATCCCACAGTAAAGAGAAAAATAAACTCTTAAACACAAGTTATATATTCCTGCACCTTAGGAGTTCGGCCTATCTAAATATTTGTGTTCACTCAGTTCTATTTATTTTGCTCTATCTCCTTTTTCTTTGAGCTCTGTTCACATTGTTAAAAAACACAGTCCAATCAAGTACTTGTGAAGATCTAATTGGCTTTATTAAATGACTCATGAATCAAACAGCATCCCACACAGCAACGAGAAGAGGGCTCCGCGGGGTTGTAAGGAACGGAAGGTTTTTGCAGGGAGAAGGGTGAGGCAAGGGAGATAGTGATAATGAAAACAAGGACTCGTTCTTGGGCCTGGACATCTTTGTCTTTGGGAGAAGAGAATGGGAAGGGTTTTATGATACAGATTGCCTCTTCTCTCTAGAGGATGGTGTGGGTGGAGGGGTGAAGAGGGCCCGAAGGAGAGATTATCTTACTGTGCTTGACTGGAACATTCCAGACTAGGTGACTAAGATGCTGTTACTGGGAGAGGCTGAAACTGAGATTAGATCAGGTCTCAAATCTAGATTGGGTGTCATGGGTTTTAGCATAACTGATGCTATTTTGGGCTTGTCATTTTCTGGTTACCACCACCATCCGAGCTCCTCAGGCCAGACGCATTAGAAAAAAACACCTTTATAACTGCCCCCCCTGCACCCGCCCACCTACATCACCTCGACCAGGGGAGCCCACTCTGAACATGTCTAAGACCCCTCTTTTGCCGCTGTGAGTGTCTTCTACCAGCAGCCTGCCCTCCGGAAAGGGCAGTGGCATTCTGTCTTCTCTGTGGATGGCAGCCGGCCAACCACGTGTTCACGCCAGCCTCTGCATTTTAAAGCCTAGGAGGGTTTGTTTTACCCCAGCAGCATTTTAGAGCTTCGTGACTCGATGCGGCTCCTCAGCCCAGCAGCGTCACTGGGAACGTGTTGGACGTGCAGGCTCTGGGGCCTTCCTTCAGACCCGCTGATTCAGAAACTGCCCTTTAAAGAGACCTCCGGGGATTGGTAGGCATGTTCAAGTTGGAAAAGCACTGTTTTCAAAGGTATCACCCCAAAAGAACATCTCTAAACCCACAATCTGCAAACATGTGGTGTATAAGAGTCCCTGGGGATGCCTCTTAGACACGCCAGTTTTGTGACTCCCCCCCGCCCCCCAACAGGAGATGAGTCAGTACTTTGGCAGACTAGCTCATCCACAGGCCGCACTTGGAAGGAGTGCGGGGTCAGAGAACTGTGCTTTACCTGAGCGGAAGGTGTGTTTAGCATCTTAGGGAGGTTCGCTTTTGATACACTTTTACTGTTTTTCCTTTCAAATACTCCCTCCAAGGATTCCCTGAACAAGGCTCCTGGGTCTTCACACTTGTTCTACTGGTTCTCCAGGGGCAAATGCAGCCACCCTAACTCTACCAGCCTGATGTGCATCTTCGCCTTGGGCTGTGTGCACTCAGCGAGGATGGTCTTGGAACGCATAGGGCACCTGGGGAGGAAGCTAGAGAGTGAGCACCCGCTGTACACCATCTGGGTACAGACGCCACACCTCTCTCTCTGTCCCTGCCGAACAAGGGGAGGAAAGAAAATGGTATTAAAACACGGTGAAATATTTTAAATAGCTGTTTGATTAGATCCCTGTCGATTAATTGTCTCCCGTCTCCCCGCAGCCGGAATACACTCACAAACCCCTGCCCAAGCTGAGTATTCAGTCTGGGCTCAAGTTCTAGCCCTGATGTATTCTTACTGTGCAACCTTGGGCAATTTTCCTAGTCTGTCCTAATCTATTTCCTCATCTCTAAATGGAAATAATGAGAGAATTGAGGGGAAACAGAGTTTGTCACCTTAAAATACGATTTAAAAATATGATTATTTTAAGCTGGTTATTTTCAAGAAACAAAAGACTCAGGAAGAAACTTTGACCTTCTCCCTAAACGCCTATAAGAACTTAAATAGACCTTCCTGCCCAGGAAGGGAGATAGCATCATAGGTAACTATAGTGTTATGTAAACTAGTGCGTGATTGACAGAGGTTTGATCAAAGTCCTCTCTGTGTCCCCTTGTTAAAGATGGTTGGACAAACATTTATTTACCAAGCATTTGCTTTCCCTTCTCCATGTGAATTGTCTTTCTGCCCTTTGAAGTCCCAAAGCACAACCCCATCTTCACCCCCCACCCCCCCACCCCCGCCCCCCTTCTCCTCAGCTCAAGATGGCATTTAAGTTCAACTGCCTGACCTGTGATGGGGTCTCATATTCTTATTGGACCCTTGTATGTACATATGTATTTGGCCATTTTCTCCTGTTAGTCTCTCTCGTAATCAATTAGATTATTACTCCAGCCAGAAGAACTTAGGAAGGTAGGAGGAAATTTTACTTTTCCTCCCCCATAATATCTACCCCATAATGTTGCTGTGTTTTCAGAGGTAATGCTTGCCAAGTATTCTGCTGAAAAACAAGCATTGATAAACTTTAATACATTATCAAAAGGTGCTCTGGCAGAGGTGGCCAGATGACTGTCTATGGTGGACTGGCACTTCAGTGGTCCCCAGTGAACTGTGCTTCCCTGCACATGCCTCTGTGTAATCCCTTTGAATCTGGACTTGGCCATGTGATTAGCCTTGGCCCATGGGACCATGACATACATGATGTAAGTGGAAGCCTGATATGCATGTGCACATTGGGCCTCATTTTCTTGGAATTCTTCTTGGAACCCAGTCACCAGTAGCCCAAGGAGCCATGTGAAGGAGAACTGAGATCTCAGCCAGCCATCTCTAGCTGAGCTCAGGCAGGGACCAGCTACACTCCTGCTGGCTCCAGGAGTGAGGTCACTTCAGGTCATTTGGCCGTTCAGTACCCCAGCATATACCACATGAAGCAGAATCATCTGGTCAACCCACAGTATCATCTGGTCAACCCACAACATCATGAGAAATAACAAATTGCATTACATTATTGATTTAAGCTATTAAGTTTTGAGTCTCTTCCTTTTACAGCAAAAGACAAATTTGACATCTATTCTTTTTTCCCATTAGCAGAACCCCAATTTTATTTGGTGTGCAATACACCCAACTAAAAATCTATACTTCCTTTCCTTCCTTTCAGATGGGTGTGAACATGTGACTGTGACACAGTGTGGGCCGATAAAATTAAGATGTGAGGTGGGGCTTTCAGAAAATCTCCCTACAAGGGGCAGACTGCACTGGCCTGTCTACTGTTCCCCTTCTTCCTGTCCGGAACACAGATGTGCTGTGCTGCTAGAGATGGGGAAGTGGTCTTCTAGCAATTAGGGAAAATTCTGGAGAATCGCAGAGACCTCAGACCTGGCATCCTTAAGATACTGATTCAAACCAAGTAAGTTTTCAAAATATGAAGAAAACAGCCTCTTTTTGTAAAAGCCATTATAACAGGCATTGTTATCACTGTAAGAGGCAGCAGATCCCAACACCCATAATGTTTCAATTGCAACATTATTTACTAGCAGGGAAGCTGCATAGTAACATCCTTCTTAACCCAGGCTATATATCCAATTAAGAATCTCTATTGGTGGGGATGAGTTTACTCATATTTTATTTCCCACAGTACATGGCTTTGTAAGATTTTTAGCAGAATTGTATGCCTCACATGTTTAAGAACAAACTTACTAGGCAATATGGCTTCACAAAGCCACGGAATAGCACTAAAGAACTAGAAAGCAACATGAAGTCATTTGCTGTCCACTTTTGGTGGTTCTCTGTCCATGCATGTCTATAGGTCATCTCTCCAAATAGTCTGAAAACTCCGTCAAGGTCAAGACCATCTCATATTTCTTATTCCTATGTGTGTTCAGTGTTGTACCTTATATATTAGTTGATAAAGTTTCCATATAAGACTTAGCAAAGTACCCTAGAAATGTTTAAACTATAGCTCATGACATTTTAAATAATAGCTGAATTGATTTTGCAATATACCACTATTTTATCTCACCCCAGATTCTATGTATCTCTTATGCTTCTCCTATTAGTGATAATTATCAATATTATTTCTTTACCTCTTCCTCTGTGCCAGGCATTATTGTATGTCTTATATATGTATTAAATATTTAATCTCCAAAATAATCCAAGAGTCAGGTACTAATATTTGTCCCATTTTGCAGATGAAGAAACTAAGGCCAAGAGAGATTAAGTGGTCTACTAAAATTGCCCAACTAGTAAGTGGAGAAGTCAGGGTCCAAACATACTACCCCACAGGGTCTCTCTCCCTTCCTTCCTCCTTCCCTTTCCTTTCCTTTCCTTTCCTTCCCTTTCCTTTTCTTTCCTTCTTTCCTTCCTTCCTTCCTTCCTTCCTTCCTTCCTTCCTTCCTTCCTTCCTTCCTTCCTTCCCCACCTCCCTCATTCCCTCCCTCTCTTCCTTCTTAAAATTCTTTCATTTCTGATCTTTGCTCCACATTTAAAAACAAAGAGAAAATAAAAGAGAGTTCACCGTGACTGCTGCCCAGCAGCTGACGACTGCTTCAGGCTGGATAAGACGCTCTTTAGACCATGCTGGGAGGACTGCTGGCCAGATTACAGCCTCTCTGTTCGCTGATCCTCTGCAGAGCTGGCCTCACACATCTACTCCCCACTTTCTCCAAAATACCCACCATCTTCTGTCTGTCTGAATGGCACGTGCGAGTAAGAATGCCCCGACTCGGAGCAGAAGGCAATGTGGTCTGAGAGTGGGAGTCCAGAAGAGAAAAGACACCCAAATGTTCTCATAATTTGCATTTCTTAATACGAGTGTGTGATATTAGATGTGAATGGAGAGTCCTCTTAAGGCACACAGTGTAAATTAAAATGCTTGAAAACACTTCCCAGATGTCCACACAGCAAATAGGAGACCCGCTCAGACCCCCACCTCCCTTGCTTTGTCCCTGGCCCCTGGGTTGTTCGGTGGCAAGTTTCCCAGACCAACTCAGTGCCAATTTAGTCTTCCGGTTCCCCCAAAGGGCCTCCCAAATTCCCTTCCCTGTTACATAATTCGACAGGACAAGATCCCCTCGGGTTGGCCAATAGTAACCTCAATAAACTTAACACCCAAACCCTGGGCCCTCCCTTTTATCAGTCTGTCACTGTGAAGCCAATTTGCCTTCCTGGCACTTGTGTGCTAAGGGTCCTGGAAATCCATGGGAGGAAGTCACCGTGGCCTCTTCCTGCTTCTGCAGGCATCTGTGGACCTTCCCCGTCCTCAGAATACTTCCACAGTGATCCCTCCGGCTCCCCCGACTCACTCCTCTTCTCCCTGGCCTGTCACAGGGCGATCAGAGATGTGTTCACACTCCGAGTCTTCTCGGTCTGAGGCTCAAACAGGAAGCCTAGAACAATAAATTTCAGGACTGTCTTTGAAAGAAAAGGCAACAGAAGAATCATAACTTTACCTTAGAAGAACCCCCGTCCTGAATGTGAGAAACCTGCTTAAGGCACATATTTGGATAGTTGAGGAATTTGTATTAAGGCAAAACAAACAGAGGACTTGTGGAATTCTGCTAAATATCTTCACAGTGCAGTCATATATCTTAAGCACTCACAGTCTGCCGTGGAAAATGTCTCTTAGAAATGCATTCCCTCACAAAGCTGAAAGATGAATTTTGAAAACAACAAGCACCCTGCTTCATGTGGCTCACTAATGACTTTAAAGAGAGTGACAAAACCGGAGAAGTGGAGATGAGTGACAGGAGCTAAAGGGCTCCAGAACCTTTGAAAAACATAAACAAGAAGCCACAACAGATGCTAAGTAACTCAGCAGCGAGAATAGTACGTTCACAGGTTTATTATGGGTGCGCTGTTCGGAGAGGGGAAAAACAGGAATTAAAATACCTCATAGGCAGAACTTGATCTCAGTGAAGAAGACAAAAAACCCAGAGCTCAGGTTTAACGCTCTAACAGAAAACAAGTGGACCAGGCCAACAAAAACAGTGGCTCGGTTTAGGATCGCTCCTTCAGGAAATCATTCTGGAGCAATGACTTTCGCAAGGGCCTCTGCAAGAGCCACCCCACCCTCTTCACCTGGCCTGCCTTTGCTAAGTCAAGACCCAGATGCTGCAGGCATGGCAGGGGCGGACAATAAAGCATGGCCTCACACCCCCATCCTCTAGGGAGAGGGCAGAAAGTGGTGACACCAGGGCCCCACACCAGACCACTTGAATCAGTACTGTAGGGGATGGGGCCAAGACAACTGGTGGTTTTTAAAGGCAGGTGACTTTCATGGGCCTCCAAGGTCATGACCCACTGCAGAAGATGAAAGAAAAGCTGTGCCTGGCACAGTTGTGGGTTTACCTGCCAAGTTATTGCTTCTGACTGTGGAGCTTTGTGAAAGCCCCTTCTCTTAGCCTGTTGATAACATCTAACCACCTTCTGGATGTTTACGAGGTCGTCACAGTGCCCTCCTCCACCGCCTCAATGGGAGAGTATTTTCTGGAATTTCTGACATGCATAGCGGAACCACCAACTTGGCAGCACAATGGCTATTTGGATTATCTTAAAATGTTTCTTTTGTAAACGGGGAGGCCACCAAGATTGAGTGTTCAGTGTTTGTTGTCTGTCCCACAGTGATGACACCCGGGTCCCACTCCTCTTTATCCAGTCTTGCACCAGAAGTGGGAGAAGCAATGGAATCACTGTGAGAGTAGTGTGTGAACAGAGGTGGCCCGGAGGCAACACAGAGTATGGGTGAAAAGATCGCTCTGGAGCTGACATCCCACACTCTAACGCTTGGCCCCAGTTTCTGTTTCTATGATTTGGGCAGTTGCTGGATCTATGCAAAACACAGTTTTGGCACTGGCTAGTGTGGCTCAGTAGATTGAGTGCTGGCCTATGAACCAAAGAGTCACAGGTTCGATTCCCAGTTAGGGCACATGCCTGGGTTGTGGGCCAGGTCCCCAGTAGGGGGCGCATGAGAGGCAACCACGCATGGATGTTTCTCTCCCTCTCTTCCCTTCTCTAAAAATAATTAAATAAATTTAAAAAAAAAACCCACAGTTTTGGCATCTATAAAAACAGAATAATACTCCATCCCGCTGCTGTGAGGAATCAGACAAACTACGTCTACTAAAATCCTCAACCCATATCAGCTCTTACAGAGGCGGGATTGAAGTTAAGAGTGAATGCTCTAAAGCCAGACCGTCCTAGTTGGAACCCCAACACTTCCTAGCTGTGTCTTTGGGCAAGTTACTTAATCTCTCCGGGCCCAGTTCCCTCAGGGAAGCCAAGGGGATAATAACAGCACTCACAGGGTTCGTATAAGGACTACATGACCTAACATTAGGGTGGCCTGCCATCTCAGTTTGCTCCGGGCAGGTCCAGTGTATGCCTTTTGTCCTAGTATCTTGGCTGGTTTAGAATTTGCCTGCCCCGTTTTACTCTCAAACGTGTAACAGGTGTAACAGTGTCCCAGATTGGCTAAGTCAGTACACGGCCACTGTCGTTAATGTGTGTACCACTTAGGAAAGGGTCTGGTATGGAGTCAATGCTAAATGTGTGTTAGATGCTAATAGTAGCTCCTAGAGCAGTGCTATCCAAGAGAAATCTAAGCAAGCCAGACGCTAATTTTTAATTTTCCAGTTAAGCACATTTTAAAAAGAAAAAAGGAACAAAAATTAGTGAGGAAATTTTCTTTTGAATATCTGCTGTGTGGTTTGCATTTATCACACATCTCAATTTGGACTAGTGCCATTTCAAGTGGTCAGTAGCTTAGTAGACCAGTGGACTTGTGAGTGCCATTTCAGGTGCTAACATGTGGCTAGTGGCTGCCATACTGGACAGCACCATTTTGCAGACTTTGTATTCCCCCTGTGAGTCAACAGGCCAGTCTTAAGATTGTCTCATGTCTGTAATGCCAAGGTCATGTTTAGCTTCTCTGCCATATTCTTCCAAGCAGGGCTCTGATGCAGACAGAGCTTTGGAGTGTATTGTTGCCAAGCATTTTAGTCTTACATCCTGAACAGATGCCCAAGGTCACTGAGAAGGAAAGTATAGTAACTCACTCTTGGAAAAATCTCTGCTGGCTTCCTGGCAAATGGAAAACCATGGCCAATCAGTGTTTGCAGGCTACTTTATTACTATGATCTTATTAAACTGTGAAAAGCAAGGCTGAAGTTGCTTTATTAATTTCTCCCATGTTGCAGTTTCTTCCTATTTGAAAACATTCCCAAGAAAATACAAAAAAAACAAAAAGTGTCTTTTCTCTAAATATTTGGGCTTTTTTCCTATAGATTACCTCCTTCTGACCTTCAGATTGCATTCTAGTTTCATTCCCTGGACTGGCCTCCTATTGCCACATTCCCCTCAATCACACAGCCTCCAAGCAGACCTAGACGTGCATTGAGACACTGATCACACGCCAATACAATGGAGGGTTCCTTTTTGGGTTTTGTGTGATACCTACCTCTATTTCCTCCTTTAGGGACCGTTTCTTGTGACCCCAACAAGTCTTAGCTTTGGTTACCCAGAAGTTAATCATCTAGGAGGAATGATGAGAGACAGAGCAAGAAAGAAGGAATGTAATAGCATGTAATTTCAAAAGTGAAAACTTGGCCCTACCAATCAATGAGTTTCATTTGTAGACCCTGCCCAGTTCTGAAT
The DNA here is from genome assembly GCA_004024845.1 of Tonatia bakeri. Taxonomy (NCBI): domain Eukaryota; kingdom Metazoa; phylum Chordata; class Mammalia; order Chiroptera; family Phyllostomidae; genus Tonatia; species Tonatia bakeri. The sequence continues at coordinate 73,124 of PVIA01000903.1, forward strand.
GGCAAAACTATTTGGGTTTGATGACCTTACTGGTATGGTGAGAGTGACCTGCCAGAACCATCTGAGAACAATGCTTTGCTGAAAAATGGAGGGACGATACTGCTTGTGAAGGCTCTGAGCTAACAGAATGGGCTTAGGATGTTAGAGCTGGACAAATTCAGAGGCCATGCAATTCAGTGTTCTCTTTTACTGGTTAGGAAAGAGGGACCAGGAAGGTTCAAACACCTGGTGAAGTTCAAAAGGCAAGTTAGGAAGAGAGGGGTTGGGAAACTTGGTCCCCTTGCCCTGATCACTCCTAGTGCTACACATCATACTAGTTACCTTGATCGGAAGTCCTTCCTCTAGCAACAAACAACATGCATTTCTTTCCAAAAAGGTTTTTACCAACTTTATGTAGGTTAGATAATTTATGTTTTTTTCTGAAGTCACTTAAGTATTTATTTATTTTTAAAATATATAATCTTTATTATATTTCTTCCATTACCACTTTGTCCCCTCACAACCCCCCCAACACCTTGTCCTTGTCCATGAGTCCTTTTTCTTTTTCCTTCTCTCACACACTTTTACTTGGGCCTGGTCTCCATCAAAGAGTGTCGTTCAGTGTATCCTGAACCCAATTAGCATTTCCAAAAGGCCTGGGGGCAGTGGAGAGAGGGAGAAAAACCCCTCCCCAAACCAAAAAACCAGAAGACTGTTCAGTCCCATTCCTGACCAGCAACACCCCTACCAGAGGCTGAACTTCAGCTGCGGTCTGAGTCTCAGGGGACGGCGATCTGGAACCCGGTCTCGGCACATCACACTGATTCTAACAGTCCTTTCCTCCTCAACAATCCTTCACCCGGAGTTGGACTAGCTGATGTTAGACAGGGCGCCTTAAGGAGAATGAAAATACACAAGCCACTTGGGGATCCCCAGGGCTTGCCTGACACAGGCAGGTCGGCTCACAGAGGCATTGGCCGCAGGGACAGGACCCCAAAATGTAAAAGAGAAAAAAGGGAGAGACATGCCTTCTCTGAATAAAAAAAAGGCTGATGACCTTGCCTTACACAATGATTATTTAATGTTTGATGTTTAATTCCTTCAGCTACAGAATATTATACATGTGTCAACTGTCCCAGGAGGCATGGTATACACCCTCCACCACACTTCATAGCTGTCCCTGCTTGAGCAAAGAGACTAACCTGCTAGAAGAAGGACAGAAAACTCCTAAGTGGCAGTGTGGCTCCTGCCCACCCCAGGACCCTACAGTGTGCCATTACTATGAACCACAAAGAAAAACTGAGCTGCAGAAATTGCCAGCATTAAACCAAGAGAAAACTTTGCCCATTCCCCTTTCCTTTAGAGGGTGACTTTATCTGACTAGGATAGAAGGCAGGAAGAGGAGTACACTTATTGTTTTAAACTGGCTGTTCATCACCTCCCTAAGAATCTCTCATGTGGGATTTAGGAAGGGAAGACCACACAGGTAACCACACAGCTTTTGCTCCCCATTTGGTAATTTGGTAAGTCACCAGTTACAGCTAAGACAGGCTGTTTTCCTGGCTGGTAGGGGGTGTGGGCCTGGGGGATGGTGGTACATAAAATCTGACCCTTAGATAAGATCTGGCCAAGACATTATTGAATGAATTGAACTCTGTTAAGTCGAGTTTTACTTTTGTTGTAATTTTTTTTTTAAGTTCAATTGAGTCAGAGGGAGTCCCACCAGAAAGGACTTACACCACCTATTTCCTCCAGGAAGCTTCCTGCCCTATGCAAAGAATGCAGAACTAACCCGGAGAACGGAGGGGCTTTGGTGAATTTTTAAGCCATAAGTTAGTTGGCATGACTACAATGAATGGAGAGGCTGCCCCAAATTGAAGAAGCAGGTGGAGGGCTTTGAAATCCTTGGCATTAAAGGAGTCTATCGTGTTCAAACGCCAGTCTCAGCCCGCTGGGGAAGGGTGAGAGGCTGTAGGGGTCCTGGGAGGAACGCCACACCTACCCCTTTGCTTGGAGGCACTGCTCTGAGGGGCCCCCCATTCGTGCCTTTCGGCTCAGGCAACTGAACGCTATTTTCTGTTGTCACTTGATGAGTGTAGGCAACACACACTCCAACCAATTAGTTCAGTCCAGAGACTATGAGCACATCTATCTACTTTACTCTCTGTTCAATCACTTCGGAAAATATAACCGATTTGATTCTGGTTATAAGGCGCCTGGATCTGTAACTCTCCCACGACCACAAAGGACTTTGGAAATGAATATTCGGGAAATCCCCCGTCCTGGGGATCACAGTACCGGTCCTTTCCAGGAACTTCAGGTGATGACGACGAAACATCTCCGCGGGAAGGGTCCCACGATCCACGCAAAACTAAGAGCCGGCCACCACCGCCCCGGGCTCCCTACCGGGTCCCGAGCAACTCCCGCAGGTCGGGACCAGAGAGCCGGGCCGGGTCACCTGACTCGCGGAATTTAGGGCCCGGCGGGGTGGAAGGGGAGGGGAATGGTTAGCACCTCCCTTCCCGCTCCCGCGGGATCCGGGTCGGCGGGGCCGGCGCCGGGCGGCCACGTGGTGGTGCTGCCGCTGCCCCCGCCCCGCCAGCCCAGCCCCGGAGCCGCAGCGCCCACTGACCCCCGCAGCGGAGGAGGAGGAGGAACCGAGGCGCAGGAAGCCGGGCAGGAAGCGAGCCCGGCGGCCGCGTTTTCCTGGGGAAGCGGCGGGCGGGGTGGCTCAGCCAGCGGGGCCCGGGAGCAGCTGCGGTCTCCTGGATGGGGTGAGTGCGCAGCGCCGAGAGTTGGGAGGCTCCCCGGAGCGAGGTCCGCGGCTCCGGTCTCCGCCTTTGTGTCTGGGGCTCTGGCGGCGACGGGAGCCCGGGACGGCGTGCCGGGCGGAGCGGCTCAGCGGGTGGCAGCCGGGGTCCCGCCACCACTCCCTTGTCCCTCGCCGGCCGGCGACTGTCTGCGGAGGGCAGATTTGGGGACAAGGAAAGAGGAGGACGGTTGGGATTCGAGTAGTGGGAGGACCGAGCCAAGTTAGAATAGGGGTTTTCTTCCACCGGCCCCGACTCGAGGGCCAGCCGGGCAGGGCGCGGGGCTTCGGAGGAGCGAGCGCGGGTGGCAATGAATGACCGGCCCCCCGTAGGGCAAGTGGCGTGCGCCCTCCACTTGCACCCTGTCCCACCTGCCCGGCCCGCCCGGCTCTTCCAGATCTCCGCTGCCCCGCTCGACCCGCCTCCGCGCTCAACTTGGAGTTGCTGAGGAGGAAGGCGGGAGAGGGAGACTCTGGGTGGCTCCGGCGAGCGAGGGTCCGCTATTGTTCCATTTCTGACTCCAGGAGCCCATCAGGTGGCCCCAGCGTGCAGGAGAGGCCACCCCGGACCTCCCGCTGCCCGTTCTCGGTCCTCCTTGTCCTTTTCCCGCCGCAGGTCTGAGGGCAGCTGGGAAGGAGGGATGCTGGAGTTCGGGCAGACTCGGAGCCGCTGGGACTTAGGGAGGAGGGAGGATGTGGAGGAGCGAGAGGGGCGCGCGGGCCGCCATCTATCCCGACCTCTGCCCGGGAGGGTGTGTATCCTCACTACCCATCTTCTCTTTTCTGCCGGCTTGGCGGGTTTGTGTCCGCGGTTTAATTACTGCACTTAGCAGGGTTCGGCAGCCAACCCCTGCCTCACGCTCTCCTTTGCGTTTGGATCTCGCATCCCCCTTTTGTGGAGTGGCTGGGGTGGGAGGTAGGGAGCTCAGAACATGGAGAGGCAGCTGACGGGGCAGACGGAGCCCAGTGAGAAGTGCGGGAGTTACAGGAGACCTCCCAGGGGCTGGGGCAGTAAATCCAGGCTTTCGCTCCTTTAAGGAGCGCAGGTCAGCCCAACTTTCTAGTGGCGATTGGGTTAGACCTGCGGATTCCAGGCCGCTCACCTGCACCGGCGGCTTCCCGTGGCCCAGGCGCACAGGTCTTTTGGATGGATCTGCGTTTTCCTTCGGGTAGAGGAGAATCCCAAGCTCCCTGGGATGAGGAAACATTGCCACTTCCCTGGAGAATGCCATCTCAGACTCAAAAGGTCTGGCACAGGGAGGAGCTGCTTTTGCGGATCAGGGCTCAGCAGCTCATCTTAGCGGGGAGAGTCTCACCTACTGGAGGTTTGAACCAAGTTGGAGAAGACCCGGTGCGTCACCGGGAGGCTGGATTTGGATTGCTGTCCCCAGTCTGCAGGTCCCTGTTCACGGGTGTGGCTGAGAGTTTTATTACCAATGTGTGTAATCCTATCATCTTTTCTTAACGGTGCCTGGCCAGTGCCATGTTTTTTTCTCTTGCACTTGTACGATAGATTTCACATGAGGAAATTCATCCAGTTCCTATCATTTTTAACCAGTGCTTGCAAATATGGATGGGGAGAGGCGGTCCCATGCTGGGCTGTTGGGCGTTTTTCATTTCCATTCATTGAGATGCTTCATTAATTTCTTGTATCATTTACACTCCTTAGATTTGTTTTATGGCTTTTTTGGGGGTGGTGGTGGTGGTGATTACAGACCTGTTGAAAAATCTTGTTAGTGTTATCTGTGAAACTGAATGAAAAGAATGGATGCCAGGCCCTGGAGACTCAGTGGGGGCATGACATAGCATTCTGCTCACTTGCAGTGAACGTGACAATGAAGCTCCGTCTCTGAATCGCCACTTCTCAAAGCAGCCTTGAGACAGGTGCACTTGGTATCACTCACGTTATAAAGGTGAAGAAACTGAGGTCTGGAGGTTAAAGAAACAACTGTGGAATTAACAGAATGTGATGAAAGAGTTCTGTCTCCTCATCCTTCCTTTAAAATAAAAATAAGTATGAAGTATTTACAATATCAAAAGAGAATGTAGTAAGACTTCCATTTCCCATACTACCTATGTTTAAGAGATACTAATCTTTCCATATTTGCTTTATATCCCTTCCTAAAAATAAACTGCAACTGAAATATTTTATCCATCCCCCCATCTCAGGTACCTACTGACGTGAAGTTCATATATAAAGTTTCCAAACATGTACGTCTGGATATCACCTATTCACAAACTGCCTGTGAGCTTGTATATTTAACATTTTACATACACAGCATAGTTCTCTACACATACAAAGTGCAGTTTTTAATGTCACTGTGTTTTCGAGGTACATTGAGATCTTACTTTAGCTTCTACAGAGAATTCCATTGTATGAATAAGTTAGAGTATGTTCGTTCCCTCGCCACGAGATAAGTAGAGTGTTCCCAGCTTTTCAGTTACACCTTTTCTGCTGAGGACAGTTGGTCTGTTTCCACTTTTTTACTATAATAAAGAGTGCTTTGATCAACATCTAAGACATATTTCCCTGGACACAAGTTTCTCTGTTACACACACAATTAATGGCTGGGTAGTGGGGTCTAGGTAACGCTACATTTCTTATTTCATTTCTCAACAAATATTTGGGGTGTAGCTAGGGCACGCTTGGTTATTCATTGAATGAAAAAGTAAAATTCACCCATTCTTAGCTCTAAGAAGATTGTGTTAGCTGACTGGATTCTTTTGCTGTTTTGTTTAAAGACATTTTTTTTAAATGAGAAAATTACCTCAATTATGACGCAGGAGACAGAAGACGGCGGGGCTGACTCAGGGTTTCGCGTGGAGGCCTTTTCCCACCCGTGGCTGCAGCCCTCACCTTGGATGACCCACGCAACCCTCCACTCTCCCTTCCTTGGTGAGATGAGGGGTTTGAGGAAGCATTTCTAGAGGCACATTACAGCGCCAGGAGTTTAGGAAAATGTGGCCGTGTTCATGCCATTTTGCCCCGACTTGTAATCTCTCAATCTGGAAGCAGTTTAAAGCACTTGCATACATGGCTTCTCCGGGCACTTGCCTGCCGCAGAGCCGCTGCGTCTGCTGTTCCCGCTGTCTGCACCGGTGGCCCCTCGCCCCTAACCCTAACCCTAACCCTAACCCTAACCCCCCCCCACCCCTTCGCCCAACCCCTCACGTCTTCTCAGACATCACCTTCTGGCCGACCTTCCCTGGCCATCCCCTTCCAATGCACCTTGTTCTCTATTCTGCTTTCTTTTCACCCACGGTGCTTGTGACCTGGCTTGCCATATACGTGGAGTCCGGCACAAATAACGCCCCTTTCGTATCACAAAATCTTGTGTTACAAAATCAGCATGCAATTCTGTAACATAACAATAGCACACTCAGGCACACCGTATGACATTTTAAGTGAAATGTTCAAGTTAAAGCTATACATTATCACACCCATTTTATTATCCTACCAACCACACTTCAAGCAGGCATTAGTTCTGCCGGACCCTATATGCTAATTTATATTAGTAGGCTGTCTTTTCGTGCTAGATTAGAAACTCCATGAAAACAGGGGTTTTGTCTCTTTTGGTCACTGACATAGCCCTGGTGTCTAGAACAATGTGGACCCTGGTGTCTAGGACAATGTGGACATATGGTAGGTACTTGCATATTTGTCGAATGAATACAATGCTTTTTGATGTGGTTTTCTACTTAGAATTTCCCTCTTGGATATCTTAAGTGGCTGTCCTTGGGAACCCCAAGTCATATTTACAGGTTCCATGTGTATAAACATTATAGCATCTGACAAAGAAAGCACTCTACTTAAATGCATGTGACTTATCCTTTAAAACACTTGTCTTCAGATTTTTTCCTGCCACTGTTTGCCTAAACCTGAATTCAGAGGCAAATATAAGTAACACACTGCTTGGAAGTGCACCCATCTTTCCTTTCTCGATAACTTAGCTTTCCAGCACTTTACCAGTGCCAGGTACGGAAAGGGACCCTGATTCTCCTGTCCACCCAGCACCAGTGCAAACAGGCCAGCAGCAGTCTCACGGGAGCAGTGCCAACCTCACGGGATTTCTAGGACTAGAGGTGTATTTCTCTGAATTGCTGCAGGGGGAATACTCATCCTTGCCCTGACTGTGCATTCATCCGTGAGGGTATTTTTACAGGGTGGTGGTAGAGACCATGACCTTGTTCTAAAGATCTGGGAGCAACCGACATGTGGTAGAGTACATAGAAATACTCTTAAGAATGGTCCTTCACTCACGGTCCTGAAAGCATTCACTGTTACAGTGCGGTTTGTCATTTCCCTAGAAGCCAACTGAATTGTCTCTATCTTGCATGATGAATATAGGACTTGACAAAGCTATATGTATCGATGGCCTCTTGGGTATATTTTAAATGGGTCATGGGGGAAAGGAATCTAGTGGGGAGTCCCAGTTGAGGCAGATGGCATTGAGCAGCTATGTGAAAGTCAGAGAAAAATCTGGAACCCAGGCTCTTGGCATCTGCTGAGTGAGAACCACATAAACAAATCTGTCAAGCTTTGTCAGTGAGATAACAAATTCTGGGCCAAGACTCTTAGTTTGACAGGAAGGCTTATGTAATTGGAACATGTCCTGTGAAAGTTGACATACTAGTGATTGATCATTTTTCAAAGATGAAAGGGAACCCCTAACTTGAGGTGGACAGTTATGACCCCGTCACACTGCAGCCAGGAGCAGCTGCCTACGCACGGTGGCCGTTTCCTGCCGCCAGAAGATGTGGGAATTGTGAGTCAGTGGGCTCATGGACCAAGGGTTGCTTTTTCTTCCTGCCTTGAGAAAGGCAGAGGAGGGTGCAGGTGGGGCCCAGCCACAGCCTGTGCTGGTGCCCCGAGGCCCTGCCCCGAGCCTTAGCAGGAGGTCCGCTCAGGGCCCGGTGGGCTGGGTGGGTGGGCTGGGCGGGCTGAGGAGCCTGCTGTTCTCTCTCTGAGCGAATCGGATTTCAGGCTCGTTCCACGTTGGTCTCATGGGAAAGTTGATTCAGATGCTCTCAGAACCTTCTTGGATTTTTTTTTTTTAATTCTTAGATCTGGTGGGGGGCACTAAATCATTGTTCTATTTTGAGAACAAAAGTTTCACATTTCTATGATTTTTTTTAATTGGAAAAAACTATTCAACATGTAGGCACTGAAACTATATAATCCAGTATCTGTAAGTCATCCAGGGTTTCCTAGAAGTTTTTTATTTTTTTTAAGGAAAAAAATAATTTCTCTTGCCGACACTGTGTATATGTCCAATCAGCAATCTCGATCAACTCCTCATTAGATTCGTGCCATGCTGTTCAGTTTCACACCACATTGGGTGTGCTCTTTACCTTTTCTGCTGCTTTTCTTCTCGAGTGTCTACAAGCCAGACAGATTTCCTCAACATGCCTCCCCTTGCAGCCTGTCCCTTGGCTGATCTGTTGGCGGCCGGCCGTGTAACTGCCGGCGCCTTGTTTGACAACAAGTGTGCTTTCTTCCTCCCCTTTGAAACCACCCCAGATTATTTGAAGTGCATACCCCTTGGAACAAAGCGTGTTTGATTCTCATTACACTGCAAGTGGGTGTTTGTATCCACGGTGGCAAAAGGAACACAGAGAGCTGCACACCCTATCCCGGTGATACCTGCTTCGGTCGCGGGGGGCCGCCTCCCCAGCCAGCCGGCCAGCCCTGCGTCCGTGTACAGTTTCCAGAACAAACTCACCTGCGCTCCCCGCCCCATGCCTGCCTTGCTGGGGCCTGTGACTTAGGATTTCACTTTTATTATATTCTCAGTTCTTCTCCTTGTCCTGAAGAATTGCAGCGTTTCATTTTTTATAGCTTAGAGAGAGTTGTTTTACAGGGTGTTAGAATCACTTAGAGATATCCTCGTGAGAGGGAAGCATCTGAGTGTCTAGAAGTTCTGCTTTTCCAAATCCTTGCTGAAAACACGGAAACCTCCACATCTATCTGTAGCTCATCAGCTCAGCTGAGTATAAAAATAGCCGTTTATCAGATAATTACTTGTCTGTAATTATCTTTACGTTTTCTCTGTTACAACTTGGTATCTTTAGCAAAGTTCTACAGAAAAGGGTTTTTTTGACTTACAAGTTTAGTAACTTTGTTCATTAAGCATATGCTGCACATATGAAAAGGGTAAGGGAATGAAAACATGACCGTGCCCGGGGATGAGGCAGGGGTGTGTGAGTGAGGGCGCCTGGCCAGAAGGGACGCCTTTTCCAGATCGCTCCATTCAGACTTCCTAGAGGGAGCTCGGGACATGCCAGCCACAGATCCAGCGCTGTTCTGTCATTAAAGGCAACGTAACTATTTTTTTTTTTTAGGATTTTATTTATTTATTTTTAGGGAGGAAAAGGAATCAGTGTGTGGTTGCCTCTCATGTGCCCCCTACAGGGGGAACCTGGTCTGCAACCCAGGCATGTGCCCTAGACTGGGAATCCAACTGGTGACCCTTTGGTTCACAGGCAGGCAGTCAGCCACTGAGCCACACCAGCCAGGGTGGCCACTTAACCTTTTTAGGTAGTAAAAATGTTGGTCTGTAGGCCAGACTTTTAAAGATGGTTAGAGTTGTCTAATGCACAGCCCATAGTTGTCTTTGGGCTCAGGAGCTGACCCTGAGTTTAAACCCAGCCTCCCCCATTTATAAACTGTGCCCCTTGGGCCAAATAACCTTTCTAGGCTGACATTTCCCCACCTGGGCACTGGGAATATTAACAATAACATCTAATTCTAAAGTGGTGTGAACATTAAATGATATGATACTTGTTTATCATAAAATAGTAGGAAAAACTAAAACTTTGCAACATAAGATAAAATTTTGATGAATGACAACCATGGTCACTGTTGCTAATGTTACTGTGTTCTTTATCAACCTGCCGTGAAGGAGCTGCCAGTATATTGGCCAGTCCGGTTACACCAGCCATTACAATTATGGCAATAAAGAGGGGTTGCCACATATGTCACTGCAACACATCTGTGGAGTTCGCAGCTCTTTTCCCTGCATTGCCATTCCTCCATTTAGTCCTTCTGTTGTCACACCATTCGTAGTAGGGATGACGTACAGACTTGTTTCCTTAGTGTGTCTTTACATCGCAGTTGATGCCGATTCGAATGAGGACCAGTCTCATTCGAAACTGCATTAACACGTTGCTCAGTTTCCCTGGACAACTTGGTTCCATTGCAGTCTGGTCACAGAGCAGAAAAATTGAGGTTCAAGTGCAGGTGGTCGCACGTACGTGCAGCGAGTGAGGGGGGCGCGGAATTCCCTCCTGAACCCTTTGGGAGAGTGCCCATGTGTTTGTAGACAAAGATAGACACGTGTTTCTGAATTGTCCATAACAGAGTAGTGCCTGAGTTGGCCTAGAAGTTTGTCAGCCCAGAGTGAAATTACATCACTGGTTAATCATTCTTTCTTCTGCATGTGGCAGAGTAAATCTTTTAAACTACAACTTTCGTGATCATTAACCCGCAGTTAACTCAGGTCTTAAGCTAGACCTGAGTTTTATGACAGTAAGTGAACATTAAACATGGTAAAGTACATTTTGCTTAATTTGGTGTCTGCCTTGTTAGTGATAATGATAAGGGACTGTTCTTGCCAAAGGGATCTGTCATCACAGTCGTAGAGGAAAATAATCTAAGCACTGCTGTCTCACAGAACTCACAGCAAGCTAGAAACAGAAGACAGCGGTCATGTTGAATTTTCTCATAGCCACACTCAAAAAGAAACAAACAAATGAAATTAATTGTAGTGATATATTTTATGTTACTGAGGAGACCCAGAGTATTATCAACACGTACTCAGTATGAAACTTATTACCGGTAGAGCTGACATTATGTTTTCGGAGTAAGACTTTGACACCGCTGTGTGTTTTCTACTTGCAGTACTTGTGAGTTTGCATTGGTCACGCTTCACATGCGGCTACTGGACAGCGTCAGTTTAAGTAATGTGTCATCTTGTCGGTCTTGGCACCCCAGTCATCTGAAACCTAGAATATCCTCATTGAATGCGTATTTGACTGTTTCCCTGTGTCTTTAGCCAGTTATCAGGGGTTTTGCTCATAGCTTTAAGCATTTCTTTAGAAATGTAGCTTCATCCCATGAAGCTACATGGTATCATGGACACTTGTGGTTTTGGTTTACAAATCTGTATCTCTGCTTTTGTGCATATAATCTACATAGAACGTTTATATGTTATAAATATAACTTATATACCACGATAGTGAGATTGAGTTTTGTAGGCAGGGGTTGTATATGTTCACATTTCTATGTGGCCCGTGGTTGGTATTCCGAGCACATGAGTTAATTAAATCAGTAGTTTTCTTATTTTTCCTCTTAAGCTGCAAGTTCACGTGTAGCCACGCTGTTTTCCCTCTGTAAATCCTCCTAGCATCAGGCGCCATGGAGGTGTGGATGTGGGTGGGGAATGAGGAGAACACGTTAAATCCTTATTACTGTTAATGAAACATCCCCCGTCCTTCATGTTAATGCTGTTTGCCTCTGACCCCTAAACAGAGAGTGGTCCAGGGCCTCCAGTGCCATTACCAGGGACTGTCTTCACCGGGCAGGAGCCTCCAGCTGCCCCTCCACCCCCCACCCCCATGGAGCACAGGCACGGAGCAGCCCTAAACTCCTAATGGAAAAGATCTGAAAGGCTTTTCCAGTTGCTCTGCCAGGGCGACAGCGTGACAGATACAGGCTGGCATAGACCCTGGGGAGTGTGTCTTGCTGCCTGAGCCACTGGGTCAGGCCTCTCTTCCAGGGGTCTTATTTAGAATAAATTAGGGTGAGTGACAGTGTGTTTGCATATCATCTCTTCAAGGCAATTCAAGGATTAGCTGTCCAGGGGATTATCCTTGGGCTCAGAGGCCTCAGGGTCCAGCTGAGCCCCAGCCCTCCTCCCCTCCCCACTCGCTTTGTTCCCTTCTCTCCTGAGATTCTGCCTTGTTCATCCTCAGCCCAGCTCCTCCAGCAACTTCCTTTTGCCTCAGCCCTGGGGCACAGAGGAGAGAAGTTTCTCCCTGAGTCCCTCCTGGACCCAGTTGTTACTGTGGTTACTTACTTTGGAAGAGTTTCACAGTGGTCTCACACTCTTCCTGTCCAGAATTGCAGTTGTTCTCATTGTTGGCTGGTTCCTGTAGGAGAGGCAGAGAGCAGCGCATACTTTTAGGATGGAAATCGCTCAGAAGACCCCCATAGGTGGTCTGGCCAGGTCCTCTGTCCTCTGCAGGGACAGAAGGATGGAGGGGAGTAATGAGTGGAATGCTTTGGAGGTGGTGCTGATGGTGGGGGGCCAAGGGCACTCAGATCAAGGAGCCGCTAACAGTCAAACAAAAGAATGGTCAATATGCTGTCCCTAACCTGCAGGCTCAGAGGGGGCGCTGTGGAGCATCCGTACTGTTCACCTGAGTTAGACTCTGGAGAGTGTATATTTCACCTTCGTAGGTTGCCAAGTGGATGCACCTGCTGACCCGAGAGATGCAGAGAGCGGACCGGCACTGTGCTGTTGAGTTCTGGGCTCCTCTCTCTGTGGTGGCTGACATGACAGCCTGAGCGAGCCTGAGCAGGTGAGGAGGTTCCGAAGGACTTGTCAGGACTCTTGGGTTGCAAGTGACAGAAACCCAACTTGAACTGACTCAGGCGAGAAGGGATATGCCTTGGTTTATGTGACCCCAAATCTTGTGCTAAACGGCTGTGACTGTAGCAGAGCCCAGGATCCCTGCAGTCAGGGGCCTCCCTGGTTCCCCCTCTCAAACCAGCTGCCTGCACAGGGTGTGGGCAGCTGCCAGGCCAGCAGTTCCCAGCTTCTCCACCACAGAGGAAGGTCTTTCCTTCCTCTTCCCCCTTTCCCAGCTCCCTTCCATTCCCCTCTCCTCTCCCTTCCCTTTCTTCCCTCACACCCCCGCCCCTCCCCCTGCCCCTCCCAACTCCAAAAATCCCTGGAAGAGTCTCTGAATAGCCTTGCTGAGGCCCTTCCCATCACTCAGGGAGCAGTGACAGTCAGAGTATGACCTGGGAGAAGGGGGGTGGGGAGAAGGACAGTTTTCTGAAAGGAGGGAAGTGCAGTTGTCGGAAGCAGACCAGGCGCCGAACCTCGTAGGTCTAGTCCAGCATACAGGGGAGGAGCACCCCTGCCTTCCGGGGAGCCAGCGTGCCCTCTCTCTTGGCCTGGAGGCGAGACACAGGCTTTTCTGAGTACAAGGTATTTGCGAGCCATCTACACACGGTAGGTAGTTAGGGCAGCAGGAAGAATTTGTGTCTTCCATCCACTCCCTTACTTCTTCTCCTAGGGCGTCAGAGTTCACAGAATCTGTTTCAGAGGCTCGTTTATCCCGCATTCTGAAAAGTATTCGAGACACTGGATGGTTGGGCAGAGAGATCCAGCGGGCCAAACAGACCCATTGTGATCATTGCAAATGACATTGCCAGCATTCCAGAATGTGGAGGGTCGCAGAGTCTCCATTTGAAACTGAGTTGGAAAGCTGATGAAATACGCAGTAAGCAAAGGTTTGGCAATTCTGTCTCTCTCGAGTAAAAACGACAGTTAAACATGATCCTAAATGGAACCTACCCACTCACTCTGCAGACACTCTTCATGGCCTAACAACTCTGCACGTGACGAACCTCTTTTTCTCTTTAAAGAACAGCTTCCTTTAAAGAACACCTTCCTCGAGGTAGGATTTTCATTCCATACAATTCACCCATTTTAGTATACAGTTTGTTTAATTATTTATTTTTAGAGAGAAGAGGGAAGAAAGACAGGGAAACATCAATGTGTGGTTTCTCTCATGCCCTCTACTGGGGACCTGGCCCGCAACCCAGGCATGTGCCCTGACTGGGAATCGAACCAGCGACCCTTTGGTTCTCAGGCTGGCACTCAGTCCACTGAACCACACCAACCAGGGCCCATTTTGGGATACAATTTAATGATATTTAGAAACTCTACAGAGTTGTGTAATTATCATCACAATCTAGTTCTAAAACACTCCCCTCACCTCCAGAAGATCCTTCCTGCCCGTTTAAATCATTCTTACCATTCCCAGCCCTAGATGACCACTGACCTGCTTCCTGTCTCTGTGGAGTTGCCTGTTCTAGGCGTGTCATACAAATGGCATCTCACAATCTGTGGTCTTTTGTGTCTGACCTTCACTTTGTATAGTGGTTTTGAGCTTCATGCATGTTGCACTTTGTATTGGAATTTCCTTCCTTTTACGTGCTGGATAGCATCCACTGTATGGAAATGCCACATTTTCTTTACCTAGTTCATAGATATTTCAGTCCTGGCTGCGGTTAGGAATACTGATGCTATAAACATTTGTGTACAAATCTTTGTATGGACATATGTTTCATTTCTCTTAGCATGATAACGTAGGTGTGGACTTGCTGGGTTATATGGTAAATTTATATTGAACTTCACAGGAAACTGCTAATATGCTTTCCACAGTGACTTTTTGCTTTCTACATTTTCCCCAGTAATGTTTCAAGAGTAGACCTTTATTTTTAAAATTGATTGGTTCTCTGGGATTTCAAGATAGGTAAAACCCAAGAAGGAAGGGCCTTGGGAGGAAGAAGCTGAGGCATGCAGCCCGTGCACCTTGCCGTTTGGGGCTGATTGCTAGGTGTCTGCCGGGGTGAACACGGTGATTACACGGTGCTGTTGACAGGACATCAAATGATGTGGAAACAGAAAGAACCCTTTAGAGATCTTCTTTAATATAACCTCCAAACGAGGCACAGTCACACAGCATTCCTTGGTCCTAGACTGATTTTTGTATTCCAGAGGTGGCTTGTTTTGATTGAGCCCGTGCTTGGTTAGGTTGGGTGGGTTTGGGGCGGGAGGTAACCCTGGGGCTCTGCGCTGGTGGCCTGTGGGAGTGTGCGAGTAGCACACTGGACAGATCAGAGAGTAACGTGGCCAGAGCCCGAGCTGATTTTTAAAATAGAGCCAGTGGCTCTGACTGCTTCATGGCCCAAGATCAGTCCTGGTTGATGGCAGGTCTTATTTTTAAAGAAGAATGATGATGCATTTGTTTCTCAAGAGGCATGCCATCGCCTGGATAAAGGCGATGTAACTATAGGGAGGAAGACTGATGTTCTCAAGAGAGTTTACGTGATTAGTATGATGCAAATACCTGAAAGACATTCGCAGCTTAAAAAGAATGTGGTCATTTCGTTGCAAAAAAAAAATTAAGAGTGTTTTAGAAATGATTTGCTGCCAAAAGGCAGCTACTGCTTATATCTTTTTAAATGTTTAACTTTTCCCTTCTTCATCATCTGGGCAGTCTTTAGCACACTAGTCCTCAGCGACTTCACACAAAAGATGACCTAGAGGCAAGCACTCAGCCCTTCCTGAAGGCGCAGCAGAGTGTGCTGCTTTGTTTATTCGCTCATTCGCGAGTGTCTGGTTCGCCGAGTAAACAAGTCTCCTACGATTGATACAATCGTAAGGCAGCTCCGTTTTGTGTCAGACGGGCTCTTTAAAGTGTATTGACTGAATCCTTTGCCTCTGGATAAACTCTGACTTTTCTGATGAGTCTTCAGTACGAAAAAATTTCTACTCTCAATTTCGATTGCTAAGTACTTTTTAGACATTGAGGTGTAATTAACACACAACATTACATTAGTTTCAGGTGTAGAGCATAATGATTCGATATTTGTATATATTGCAAAGTTATCCCCACAAGCCTAGGGAACATCCCTCACCTGACATAGCTACAGAATTTTTTTCTTGTGATGAGAACTTTTAAGATCTACCCTCTCAGCACCTTCCAAATATGCAGTACAGTGTTCCTAACTATCGTTGACCACGATTGCTGTGCTGGGACGGATTTGCTTGGTGACTGGGGGTTGATGCCCGGTGATTCCCAGACTGTCCGTCTGACGGTCCTTGCCTCTGTTGACTCTCAAATTCCATCATTCAGAGCGGTCAGTGGTCAGCTCCCCGGGCTCCGCTCGGTGTGTGGCTGGATGAGTGAGGAGTGTAGCAGTGGGAGAGGGGGCAGAGGGCAGGCAGGAGGGGAGGGGCGGGGCAAACTGGTAAGGCTTCGTAGGTCCAAGGAGTTGGGCTTTTATTTATTTATTTTTAACTCATTTTAGAGCTTTCAGGTGCACATGGGAAACCCTGATCATTCTGCTGCATTTAGTCAGATCCCCGTGCAGGTAATCCCGTGCACTTGGGACCGAAGAGAGCCTTGCCCAGGTCACAAGTGACGCCTGAAGGCTGTCGAGGGCCGTGACCCAACCTTTGTCTTTCTTACACATTCAGGCATGAAACATTTATTGACTGTGTGCCCGTGGCCAGTGCCCTATACAGGCAACATGAAAATCCTACCCTGAAAATCCGTCACTCCAAAGGAAGCAGACA
Organism: Tonatia bakeri; assembly: GCA_004024845.1. Lineage (NCBI taxonomy): Eukaryota > Metazoa > Chordata > Mammalia > Chiroptera > Phyllostomidae > Tonatia > Tonatia bakeri. The sequence goes on from PVIA01000903.1 coordinate 89,291, forward strand.
TTGGGAGATGCACGTTTTAGAATTTGCTGGAAACTGGTGGCAGGACTGCTGAACCCCTCATGTCCATCTATGCAGGGTCTGAAAGGACCAGAGTTGGGGGCTGGCTGGGGAGGATCTTTCTTCCGAGACAACCGTGCAGTGATTCCCTCACCTCCACTGAGCCTCCTGAGAGAAACTTGCAGGATGGATGGCTTAAGGAGACCGGTCGGTGTCTGACCCTTCCCTGGAAAACCCAAGTCGGGCATGCCCCACTCTGTGGGATGGGCTGCGCCCCTCAGTTTGTCCTGCATTTCCTTTGGGGCTAGTTAGGCCCCTCCCTCTATTGTGAATTTCTTGTTTTTCCCAGCCCTCAAAGCTTTCTACTCTTTGAATTTCTACCTTAGTGGATAGCTAATTACTAGACAGTTTTGTATCATTTTCTCCTCATACCCTTAGTCTCTGCTCACATCCCCTTGCCCAGTAAACTGGGGGCGGGAACAGCACTCCCCGGCCACTCTTTGCACTTTCTGTCCTTCGTCCCAGAAGCTGGACATAGTCAGAGGCACAGCCCTGCCCCAGGGGCAGAGTCTGCCCGCGGGCGGCTTCCAGATGGCCTCAGGTGCAGTGTCCTCAGGGCCATCTCGGCTGGGCAGGCTGGTCTGGAGAGACCTTTTTCAGGAAGTATCTGCTTTTCCATACTGAGAGAATTGAGTGTTTGTGCTGCTTTATGTTAGCATTCCGTCTTTGTTGCTGAGAGATGATTATCTGAGGAAACAATCAAGTACTTAAGGGAGAAGAGGTAGATGCTGGCGAGGAGGAAAGGGCCTTAATTTTAGTTCTTTACGTTTGTTCGATGCCTTCGTCCGTGCCTTGGGTTTTAAGTCTGATGTTCTTTTCACCTTGGAAGAAAGAAGAAATCCTGAAGCCTGTCTGGGGCGCACGTTAGCGTAGTGCCCTGCTGGTGCTGTGGGTTCCGGAGCAGTGGTCCCCCGTGCGGGGTGGAGGGGTGAGTCAGCGCGAGGACAGCGTCATTCCCTCTACTCCTCCAGTCTGTGTGATTCACGGGGAATCCACTGCCTTGAATCCTGTGATACGGTGTCTTAGATGCTAAGGGATTCTTTTGACCCCGGAAAATGCATAGCTACCATTTGCCTTTGCCAGTTACTACTGTTCCCTAGTGGCCATGGCAACCAGCTAGTTGCTCTCCTAGAATTTAGAGTGTGGCAGGCTCCCCGACACCCTCCCAACTCCCCGTCCCCCAGTATTGTGAAAGATTCAAACGTAGTCCCTGCTTGAAGAAGCTGATCTTTCTGCTGATCTATGGTATCTACTTGCACAACATCTCCAGGTTGTCTTTAATGAAAGTGTCAATTATAGGTGTGTATCATTGTGTCTAGAACAGTGGTTCCCCTAATCTAGCTGAGCATCCAAACTACCCAAGAGGTTAAAACAAAAATTACAGATTTCTGAGCCTCACCTCTGATTACAGAATCAGATTACCTGGCTGGGCTCTCAGAGGACTCTCACTGCGGACATAATTGGCAGCCTTGCCTTACGAAGTAGTCCTTGGGTTCTCTGTGTGGGTGGGGTGGGGTGGGGTGGGGCGGGGTGGGGCGGGGTGGGTGAGTAGTCTGAAGATACCAGAGAGGACCTTTTTTCCCCAACCACTTCAGTCAGGGGTGGGGTGCAGTATAGAAATAGGTAAATAAAGAAATACCAGAAGCAGCCACATTTTAGTGTGAAGGGCATTACTTGTTCATCGTTGTCCCAAGTTTTTTTTCAATCAGTCCAGAGGTTTGTAACCTAGAATTTTTCTAACTCTAAGGATTGGAGAAGGTAATGAAGATTATTAAGCTATTTTAAAAAAAAATCACAGCTTGGTTGAGATGGAACTCTCATCCTATTCAGTTCAGCCACTTGGAGTGCAGCATTGCATGGTTTTGGTATGGTCACAGGTCACGGCCATTGTGACAATAAACTTAGGACATTTTTATCGCCCCAAAAGGAAACCCTATATCCATTATAAGTTATTTTGAATACTCAAAAGAGTGTAACTTGTGTAACTTATTGGTTTATAATAAAGCTGTGTAAAATAGTGTCATTTTGATTCAGGCTGGAATTATATCAGGTAAGGATAGCTCACGTTAAGCTTTGACTGAGTTGCGTTATTTGTAAAGGGAAGATGGATTAATCAGTAAACCCCGTTTGTTGGGCCCCAGCTTTCCCATGGGAAGGTGATGAGGCTGTCCTGCCCTGGTGTCCTCACCGACTGACCCCGAGCCCCCAGGTGACTGACTGGTGGCCAGTGATGGGAGTCCTGTTTCAGCTGCCTAATATTCCTGCTCAGTGGGCAGACGGGCTTTATTCTGCTTGAAAGGAAAGAACTTAGTTCAAACGGCTTTTCCCACACGTGTGTAACCTGTCACCCCCTTTTCGTGCTGTCCAGATCAGGCTGCTGGGCCGTTCATTGGGCTTCACTGCAGCCCTTGGGAACGAAGCATCTTGGTGAAGTGACACTTCCAAGGACTGCTGTTAGTGTAGTCTTGCTAAGTTAATGGATGTCACTGTGTTCAAGACAGCCTGGGACCCAGTTGGGGCCACGGAAGTTTGGATCTGGGAATTGGAGCTGTGAGAGCCCAGCCACCCTGGAAGGCAAGCCAGTCCCTGGTTTCCTCGTGAGCCCTCTTGGGCGGGCGGAGATGCTGAGGCAGAAGGAGCCCAGCGTCATTTCAGGGCCGGTTACTTTCCACATGGCTTCCGTGTGTTGGATTCTTTTACAAATACCAGGAAAGCAGTGACCTATTGCTAACTTTACCCCCAGCCACCCTTCTTGAGTTTGAAGTTACTCTTCTGTAGGTTTCCAGAACTCCTTTACCCTTGACCCCCATCTCTCTTTATCCTGGAGTTCTACCCATAGACCACCCAGCTGCCACACACCCAGAGCCACGATTCCAGGAAGATGCTTCCTTTCATAGCTAATCTCTTCCCCTGGGAAATTTTGGAGTTAGTTGCTTTATTTATTTAATCTCCTTCAAGTTGGAGTTCGCATACTTCTTACTGGCATGCTTTAAAAAAATGCCAAAGATAAACACACGCAAAACTAGTACAAAACCCGCCATGACCTCAGGTGGAAGTCTTGCCCACTGTGGCTGAAGGAATGCTTTGGGTGGATTCTGCCTTGGTGGGCCAACCTTTTTGGCACCAGGGACAGGAGACGGATCTCAGGCCGGAGGGTGGGGCGAGACAGGAGGTGGAGCTCAGGCAGTAATTAAGGAAAAGGTGTCCGTAGATGGGGAGGAGGGAGGTTGGGGACCCCTAGATGACACGGTTTGTGGCTTCTCTTCTCTCCCTTTCCCGTTGCATGGATTTGGCCTCTTTCCTTGGTGATTAACACTTCGCTCAGAGAGTGGAAGGAACTGAACTCCAAGGGTGATTTCCATTTTCTAGCTACCGTTGGCAGAGCACCATATGAGGCAATGACAGCTTGGAGATATCTTATTATCATTACTGCCCTTTGGATTCATCAGAAGGTGCTTCGTTTGTTGATGGAAAAAGGCTGCATTTATAAGTTGCACTTATAAATCAGTGCAACTTGGACAAGTGTGTTCCCTGTTTTTCTACCTCAGTTCTAGGTTCTCAAACATCCGTGTGCAAAAGATCAAACCAAATAGATTCCTGGGCCCTGCTGCCTGAGATTCCATTTCAGTGGGATGTGGACTAGGGTTTGGCATCCAGCAAATTGTCCCCAGGTCCTTCTGACTCAGATGAACCAGGGCCCAACTTTGAGAAACCTTATCCCGGAACTTGCGCTTTGCTGTTCAGGTACTGGCCCAGCCTTCTCTGTGTGGTTAAACAGTTGCCAATTCCCAGCGTATAATTATGGTCTGTATGGTTTCCAAGGCAACATGCATTTTGTCATTTCTACCTACTGAGCTGGATAGATGGAAGGGGACCACAGGGGGGGCTGAAGGAACGGTGTGACCTCCAGATTAAAGTGCTTTGTGATGACTGGGCTTTCATACCATTCACCCAGGACTTTGCTTAATGGCAGTAGCAGTCATGAAAGTCGACACGTGAGAAGCCAGCGAGTTGCTGGACTTCTGGAGACAGGAGGAGGGCATGAGAACAGATGAGTACAGCCATGTAGGTGCTTGCATTTACCAACCCCCCTCTGCCCATCTTCTCAGATCAGCTGAGTCCAGAACAGTAAGGTGGTGGAGGAACGAGAGACAGCCTTGAACAGCTTTAGGAAAAGAATGGTCCGCTGTGGTGAACGTTCGACCGCTATTTCTCGGGTCTCCAGTGGCTAGTCCTGTTGGAGCTGACCCGTTCTCACTTTCTGGTACTTGAGGCTTGCAGTATCACGGACAGGGCACTTATGGTCACCAGTGGGAACTTGGCATGTAGGGCTTCTTGCCTTTTTTGACCTAAATGCAAAAGTCCACACTTGTGTTTTTTCCATGTTTAAGGATGAAGGAGGTAAAGTCCATACCACATTTTAGCCCAGGATGCTGCTTTTCGGTTTTAGTTTTAGGCTAGAGGGCAGTGGGAAAAGCACTTGGCGATCAGATGCGGGGGTTTGGTGCTGGATCCCAGCACACGCGGGCTTTGTGGCCGCAGGCGAGTTCCCTGGCTTCTCCGAGGCTCTACTGCTGGAAAACAAGGGTCTTAGCCTCCACTAACCATGTTAAGTTTGGAAGGGTGGCAGCACCTCTGCAGAGTCAGATGAAAACTAGGAACCTCCTTCTCTGAAAAAAGTATGTACGTATATACTTAAGAAAATTACACTCAGTTTCTGGGGACCACAGACTCCTCCTAAGTAAGGTGGTTTCTTAAGACTCTCAGCTCCAGCTGGGAACGACTGGGTCCCGCAGGACCTGGGGAGTCTTTCATTGTTTAAAGTGGCCTCCGGAGGAATGAGGTATTTGCTGGGGGAGGTTTTGTTGTTCCTGGCATTTTTCGCTTATTGCCCTGTGCATTTCAAGGAGGGAAGAACCACACAGAGAAAAATAAACAGGGAATGCATGGCATCCGGGGTATGAACTGTTGTCCTTACCATTCTTCCCGTGGTGATGCTGCACAGGGAGGCGGGTGGTGTCATCGTCACACGGAGGATGTGTAGAGGAGTTAGCTCAGTATGCAGATACTGCATTTTGCCTCATGACAGTTGAATGGTTACTTAAACTTGTTGTCTTTGTAATGTTGAGGAAGTTGAGGTGAAATGGAAAGGTCTGGTTAACTGGAAAATGTCAGAAGGTCCCAGGAAATAGTGTATATACCTCAGTAGAAATAACACGTTCTTCACCACGTCTTAGCTCGTAACTCAACCCCAGCCCGCCGCCCGTGGCCCAGAGCTGTAATGCCCTCAGGAGGGAAAGTCTGTGGTGTTTATTTGGAAGCCTTGACACTTGGTTTCTTTCTGCCCTTCTCTGCCTAGGTGTTGAGCAGCCACCTCTCGAGCATCGGAAGGTTGAATGGACTGAACATGAAGAGCTTGAAAGCCAAGTTCAGGAAGAGTGACGTAAGTCCTCGTGACGCACTGTCTGGCTGCCCCCGCCAGACTCCCGGAGCTGCAGAAGTAGCCCCCACCCCCTGCCCTGATAAGGCACGGGGTGCTTCTGGTCCCCAGCTCAGGGCGCCTTTTGTGAATGGCCAGCTGTAGGCTCCTTGCTGATTGTGTGTATAGCTTTCAGAAATGACATTTTAAAATTCCTGGGGTCTGTGCCTTGTAGAGAAAAAAACAAATCATATATCTTAAAGAAGGGAATCAGGAAGAAGCTCAGCATTTCTGAAGTCCCCCAAATCTGGTTTTTAGAAGAAACTTGTCTCGTGAGGGCAGTTAAAGAATTGCTTCTGAGCACAGTGCACGGTTAGCCTCAGGACGCCAGTCTTTGCTCTGTGTGAAGGCTTCTGTGGGAAAACAGCATCTCTGTACCTTTTCTCTCCCCGAATTCCTGAGGTTCTTACTCATGTGTTCTTCATCATAAAAGACTGGATTGGAGGAACCAGCTATGATGTCAGCATTGTGAAACAAAGCCTCTCAGAGGTGAAAATGGAGAGAAATAGCATAGCTGAGGGATTATACACAGTGCTGTTTTAACAAAAGGTTACCACATAAATCCCACCGAGATTCCGGTCTCATACTAGCTGCATTCCAGATGCTTCGAGCTGAACCATTGAATGGGAGAAGTTCACAGAAGGGTATCTGATGGAATTCCAGATACATCATCCTCATAATGGGCTTGCTTGGCGATCGTTTAAGGCGATCGTTTACCATTAGGTAATTAACGGTGACCCTGGGTTTTATTGCTGTGCTGTGAATTACATGACAGCTTGGCACAGCCCCATTTTAGCAATAAATACAGGCTGGGTCTTTTATGGCCCACAGAGCGCACACACCTCCTTTTGGCCGAAGCCTATCTCCTGAGGTTACATCATGACAGTAACTTACTGTCCTTTTGATAAGGCCCAGACCAGAGGAGATGCTTGTGGGGTGATCGCAGAATCTTGTCTGGCTGAAAGGAAGTTAGAGCTAGCAAGGTTTTTCAGGGGAAAGTTGGCCTCACTGTCTCATTCTTCAGGTAAGCTAGCCGACACTCAGAATGTGACGTGACTTGGCCGGAGTCAGCTAACTAGCCTTGGGCTGGTGAGCCCCTTGGTCTTCTGACTCCTTCGCCCCTCGCCCCTGCAATTCCCCTGAGAAATGCCCTGCACACCTCCTCAGCTGCCGGCCATATGGTACGCGAGCCTCCAGGTCTCGTTTGGCTTTCTGCTGAGAAGGAAAAGGCAGTTAAATGGAAAATGTTGCCCAGTTGAGTGGATATGGGTTTGAAACATGTGTGACCTGGTTAGCAAATGTCTTTCCCCTTCCAAGGGAATTTGGGTAGCTTCCATTTATACAGGTTGAGATTATTTTAGCCAAATTTAATCAGTCTAGCATTCCATGGTACATGAACAGGGGCAGGGGGAAATGCTAGGCACATAAACTTTTGGGTTAAGAAATCACAAACTGTGGCCATAGGGAGGGTGTTGCCGAGTTCTAGTTTTTAAATAAAAGCTGAACTATTTCCACGATACATTAAAATCAAAGTAATAACACTATTAAAAGCTTCTAGGATTTGGCAGCAGAAAGGTTGTGCATTTGGCAGCCTGTGCTAAGAGAAGATATGTGCGTGGAGCAAGCTTCGGGGAGGGAGCAAGGAAATGGGTGTAATGGGGCCAGAAAATGTCAGACGGCTCCCCTAACTCCTCCCACATGCTTCCCAGAGCCACGCCACTGGACAGCTAAATGGAAGCAATAAAAACGAAAAGGCAAACCATCTCAAACCCCAGTTTGTTCGTGAGCCACGTGATAAGAGTGAACGTTACAGAGTGTTTACATGTCAGGTGCTTTGCCATACTCTTTGGTGAAATCATTGGATGTTGCCACTACTTTATGTGATAGGTCTTCTTGTTGGGCTCATTCCACAGATGGGGAAACAGACCTAGGAAAGAAAGCGCAGTCACTTGCCTGGCTTCTCAGAGCTCTGAATCGTGCAGCCAACCAGTTTTTGTGCCAGAGTAGCCTGTGTCTGGTGCTTGGATTTCCTGAAAGAGAAAATTTGGCTGGAGATCTGATTTCATGAAGCAGGACAATACAGGCAGCAGTTTGGAAAGGCGACTTGGGGCCCAGGTGTGTGGCCTTGGGCACATCTCTTCCCTTCCCTGAACCTCAGATCTGTCCCCCGAAAAATGGAGAAAATAGTAGCTTTACGATGTTGCTGTGAAGGTTAAATGTGCTCGTACGTGCAAAACACACGTCTTAGAACCTGGCGGTCAGGGGATGCCTGGCAAGTGTGTATTCCTTTCTTTTAATTGGAAACCATAATAAAAAGTGGGATTTGACCCTGGCTGGGTAGCTCGATTGGTTGGAATGTTGTCCCGATACGCTAAGGTTGCGAGTTTGATCCCCCATCAGGGCGCATACAAGAATCAACCGATGAATGCATCAGTAAGTGGAAGGACAAGCTGATGTCTCTCTCTCTCTCTCTCCCCGCCCAACCCTGAAATCAGTTTTCAAAAGGGAGATTGGAAAAGGGTATGTGTGGTCCAGAGGGCAGAATAATCCGGTAACAGCAGCCGCGTCTGAGGAGGGAACGGGGAGCTGGAGATGGGTGGAGGGAGGAGACTTGCCTTTCAGCGCGTGCCTTATGATCTGAATATTTCTGTTACAAGAAAAATACATAACTTTATATTCAGTTAAATGAGCCAGACGATGATCTTTCTGACTGAAAGTGAGCGGTCTCTCAAAGTGTGAACCCGAACCACTAGCCATCCCATTTCCCTGCTGTCTTTGTGTGAGGCGGAGCGGAGAGGCTGGAAGAAAGGGCCCTTTGTGTTTCTGGGGGGTAGGAAGAAGGGACGGCAGATCGTGTTCATACTCTCATGAAGAGAAGACAGGTGACCCACTGCTGCGATCGCATTTCAGCCTGCCTGTGTCTGGGAGGTCCGCCGCCCGATAGGCCTGTGGCCATCGAGAGCAAAGCCCAGGAGTGAAGCGAGACCAAAGTGGCCCAAAGGAGCCCTCTGCCCCCTCTGTGGATGGGCTTAAGGTCACTCTACTCCTCCAGGACCATCATGCAGGTAGAGGTTTATCCCAGCGTCCTTTCTGGAATAGTTGACTCAGGTGGCCACCCCACTAAGGTCAGGTTTATGTGAGGGTTGCAGGGGAATGAACCTGATTCTGTGGATGAGATAATGTCATTGTCTAGTTACTTGAATTCCTGAACGTGTTTGGGAGCCTGCAGATAACCCTCAGAGGCCAAAGAGAGCTATGGAGCTAAATACTTGTCCTTCTACTGCAGATGACATTTTTCAGTTCCCCCTTATAACTTCATTTCGGGCACCCTTAAACTTGGGGCAGATACGGGAGAGGATATGGGAGAAATGTGAAGTATGGTTCTTTTCTTGAAGCTCATAAACTGAGGTGGGAGGAGAAAAATCACATGCAAAGATACATAGCTAAGGCAAAATACAAATGGTCTGGAATTTTGGATATTAAAGGGACCTTCGAGGTGATATACACCAGTTGTGAGATTGAGGGGTTGGGGTGGCCAATGCTGTAGAATTTCAGAGAAGCACGCCTCACTGGAAATGGGGGCGTTTGGGAGAGCTTTACCCACAGAGATTCTTCCATGCAGAGGGTGGGTAGGATGGGGAGAGAGGGCAGGAGAGGAGGAGGGGAGGGCAATGCCGGGGAGCCGGCTGTGTAGCACAGTGGTGACTGTCTTAAAATACCGCCCTTGGCATTATGTGGTGGCACTGCAGGGGCCCAGGAGAGTGCCCGCAGTGTGGCTCTGAGTCCTGTAATAACAACGCTATAAATGTTTCATCCTTGTTTTAAAAATGGACATACTTGACTTTTATGCTTAGAAAATGAGCTAAATCATCATTATTTATATCTTTTATGACTGTAGCTTGAAAGTGACTTCCTTACCTCTTTAAATATTTGCAGCAGCTCGTGTGTGGTTCCGCAGGGAAAAACAGGCTGTCGTCACGAGAAACGAGGCCAAGGAGGCTGCTAGGGTTTCCCTTTGCTAATAACACGTGCGGGCTCCTGGAATTTCTTTGTAAACGCCAGTTTTGGGTGCCCTGGGTGATGGGGTGCAGGCGCAGGGGTGGGAAGCGGGGCTGAAGGACCTTTGTGACAAATCTTGAGATCTGCCTCTCACACGTGACCGAGGCCTTCAGAGTTTCCTTTGTGGGTGTGTGTTTAATTTTATGAAAGATTTGTTTCCAACTATGTTTTCCATTGAAAGCAATAGGGAAAGCACTGGACATTCTATAAAAAAGGAATCAAAGCAGCCAGTTCAAAATGGCTGGCTCCAGGAGAGATGAACTTGGGGGGACTCTCCAGGTAGCCGTTATTAATGATCGCAGCCTTCAGCCAGAGCACATATACCCTGCAAATCTTGAGGAACCGGATGCGACCTGCTCAGCCAGGAGCTTGAATTCCTTGCCTGTTGCGAGAACAGTTCTCATGAAGGTTGATAATCGGTATCTCTGCCAAGGTATTTTTTTTAAGGAGTTTTAGTCATTTTTAGTAAGTTTTTAACCATGCCCAAGACTCCCTCCCCCACTACACACAGGCCAAAAAGAAAAAAAGCAAAAAAAAGCGAGTATTTAAAATCCAAGTCTCCCTGTGGACAAAGGAACCCTGGTGTGTTCTCTTGGAAGGCTAAGCCTCTTTGTGATAGACATGACTTAAAAATGCATCAGAGGTGACCTTTTCTGGGTGGAGGTAAGAGACTTGTAAACTTCTGGAGAGGAATTCGGTCAGGTTTGTGTCATGCGGCATATTTTCCAGGACTTGTCAGCCTTTCTTCAATGGGGAATCTGTTTGCTGCCTGGTTTCACCTCGTGTCGGTTTCCTAGGGCTGCCGCAGTAACACTGCAAGGGGCTTCAACATCAGAAATGTATCATCGCACAGTCCTGGGGGCCAGAAGTCTAGGATGGAGGTGTTGGCAGGGTCGGTCCTCAGGGAAGGCTGGGAAGGGGGGATCTGTTCCATGCCTCCCCTTGCGTCTGGTGGTTTGCTGGCAACCTCTGGCCAGTGGATGCACCAGCCAGATTGCTGCTATCTCTCCATGTGGTGTTCTCCGTGTGCGCCTGTCTTCAAACTTCCCCTTTTCAGAGGGATGCCCGTCCTACTGGATGAGGGTCCTGCCTACTCCAATGACCTCGTTTTAACTTGATTGTTGTTGTTAAAACCCCACCCCCATATCAGGGCATATCTGGAGTGGGTAACACTTCAGCCTATCAGGTTTCCTGGGGCAGGGGCACAGTTCAACCTGAAACATGGCTGCGTGCCTCCTGTGAAGGGACAGCTTCTCTGCAGCTCCGGCCCCTCCTCTGAGCATGCTCCCTCATAGACCTCAGCTCCGTGGCTCCGGTGTCTTCTGGATGTTTCCAGTGTCTAATAAAGGGAGGCCAGAGTGTCCCAGTTGTCTAGTGGGTGACACTGCCTTCTGCATAGTATTAACAGCAAGAGTAAGCACGTATCGATCCCAGACCTGCTGCCCCAGAAATAAGAGGAGTTTTCTTTGATGGAATGTTTACTGTGTGCCCTACGCTGCACCAAGCTCTTTGTGTGAGCTTTATCAGGTGATGCTTATGAGACTCCAGGAAGGAATATTGTTATTATAGCAATTGTTGTGGAAGAAATTAAGGTCCAGGGAAGTTAAGTCGTTTGGCCAAAGTCACACAGTTGATAAGCGGCAGAGAGATTTTCCTCGACACCATGAGTGCAAAGACACTTCTCAGCTGCTGCACAAACTTGCTGGCACAGGACATTCACGTTCCTAAATCCAAACCGTCAAACTACATACAACAAATTCTGCCCCATTTTCCTAAGTGTAAGGACCCATGTGATGATTGCACATAGCGGCGAGCACTCTCTGTAGTGGCGTGGCTCACAGACATGCGTGTGCTCCCCCGTGGCAGGGGAGGATCTGGGAGACTCTGGGTTGGTTTGTGTCCTGAGAGGCAGGTGCGCCTCAGACTTCATTGTGAAAGTACGAGGGAACCGCCGCTCCTTGTGCTCTTCCACCGGAGCTGCCGGGACATCTGTTTCTGAACGGAGCCCCACTGCTGGCCAGCTGGGTCATAGCTGCTTTCTAGTCACCCCAGGAATTCTTGGTTAAACCTGATGCCGTTCCAGCTGCAGCCGGAGACCAATATGAAACTCAGAACCTGGCCCTAGGAGCTGGGGACATCTCATCATCCACACAGCAATGAGTCATCTAGGTCATTCCCTCTTATCTATTTATTTTGAATTAATTACCCAATCATTGCAAACTATTGTTGATGTAGGTGATTTTTGTTTTGACAAATGCTTGTGTGTAACATCTCCTTGGGAGTGAAATTGGGAATTGCTTCTGAATTTTCTCTGTGGAGATTTTCGGCTGGATTTCCACCCGAAGAGCTGTGCTATACGAAGGTGGTGGTTTTCATGGATGTGGCGGCAGGTGCCAGCGTTAGCCAAAGGCCAAGTGGGGTGATAAAGGTGGAGACAGTGACTAGCTTTGACTTTTTTATGTTTGAGTCCCTACCTCCTTTTAAACAAGGGAAGTCAGTGTATTCTGAGCAACTTAATTATCCAGTTCTAACAGTTAGGAGTTTTTATCACATTAATGAAACTATTTTCACTTTTTGGAAAGCACTACCTGAAAAGATTTTGTCTTCAGTTTCCTCAGGAAGGCAGGGGATCTGATGGTCTTTTTCCTCCCTGTTCCCTCCGGGGCTATCCAGAGGGCTGGCTGCTCGGGAAGTGCAGTGATTTGTGATGTGGGGCTGGGAAAAGAAAAAGGCCAAGGAAGCACACCTCCTCCTCCGATAGGTTTATCCTGTGATGAGTTTCCCGAAGTCGAGATGTTTCTGTGGCCCTGTGTCAAACTTGGGCTGCGTCTGTGGAGGATTTTTCCCGTGGAGTCAGTGTGAACTCACGGAGCGGTCCATCCTTCGAAGGACTGTTCCGTGACCGAGAAGCTGTAAGCTCCTCCTGTGAGGTCCGATGGGCGTGTTTATTAAGATACAGGATACACTATTATATAACAACATGCTCTGAAATCAAATAAGATAGAAGTTGTTTGCTTCTCAAGTCAAAGTTTTGAGCACGCCAGGGCCAGCAGGATAGCACCGCTCCACAGTTCACCCGGGGAGCCAGGTCCCTTGAACGTGACTTTCTGCTGCTCTCCAGAGCTGCCCTGGGCATTGTCGTGGACAGTCACCACTGTGGCCTTTATGAATTTGAAATGAGGCTAATCCAAATGGAGGTGTTCTATAACTGTAAAGTACACACCAGTTTTCAAATATTTAACACAAAAAAAAAGAGTGTAAAACATCTTAATTTTTATAACTACACATTGCAGTGTTAATGTTCTGGACATATTGGATTAAATAAATATATTAAAATTAGTTTCACCTGTTTCTTTTAATTTTGTTAGTGTGGCTGCTAGAAAGTTCAAAATGAATTAAGTTTTGTATTAAAAATTTTTTTGCACAGCACTTTGCTAGGGTTTTGTTCACAGTCATGTATTCTGCATGTTGAATCTTATGGAACCAGAAAGAGGGAAAATGAAACACAAGCATCTTTCTTTTTAAAAGATGTAACCCTGAAGGTGCACTAGTCATTGCCCTCAACATGGAACTGACTTGAACTTAGTCACATGCCCCACCTAGCTGCAAGGGAGGCAGGGAAACATTTTCTCTTGCTAGCAGCTATGAAACCAGATAAATCTCAAGGGAAAGGAGGAAGAAGATAATCTCGGTGTTAAGGATTGAATTTCCATCCCTCCCCCGTCAGATATAGTGAAGTCCTAACCCCTAGAACTTCAGGATGTGACCTTTTTTAGAAGTAGGGTCTTTACAGAGATAATCAAATTAAAATGAGGGCATTAAGCTGGGCTCTAATCCCATAGGGCCCATGTTCTTCTAAACAGTGGAAATTTGGACACAGAGTGGTCATGCACAGAGGGAAAACTATGTGAAGAGACAGGGAGAAGATAGTGTGAAGATTAAGGCAGAGATCTGGGTGATGCATCAATAAGCCAAGGAACCCCAAAATTGCCAGTAAACCAGCAGAAGCTAGAAGTACATGGAACAGTTTCTTCCTCACAGTCCTCAGAAGGAACCAGCCCTTCTGACACCTTGATCTTGGGCTTCTGGCCCCCAGAGCAGTGAGGCAGTAGTTCTGCTGTTTCGCCCACCCACCCGGTCTCTGGTACTGTATTGTGGCAGCCCTAGGAAGTGAATGCCCTCGGCCACAGGCAGTTCCACAACGAGTCTCAGCTGAGAGTCGGGCGATAAAGGTGTGCCAGTTGTTAGTTTTGATTGCTGCTATCGCAGAAGTGAATTTTGGCCGCTGTTTTTCCAACTCCCCATTGTCCTCCTGGTGGATGCCTGTTGCCGCAGGCTGTTTAAGGTGGAGTTAAAAGCCTTTTCCATGTTAGAAACGGAAGCTGCTCCTGAGTGACCAGCTAGTGACGTTAGGTTATCAGCGAGCCTCTTCCTTTTCGTCCAGTAACATGTCGGGTGCCCGGTTTGAGGAGATGTGGGGTCAACACCATTTACATTCGTCATTTTCGGATTGCTTGCATGGATGGGAACTGTCATGACTTGACCCCGCACCTTCATGGGATGTTTGGGAGTGATTCGCATCCTTCCAGGTGGACCGTACTTCAGTCGTCATTCCTTGGAGTCTGGTTATAGTTGACTCATGATAGTATTTCTCAGCCCTGCTTTCTGAGTTGTCCCAGTTCTCTCTCTTCTTATCTATGTGATATTGGGCAAGTTATGTAATCTCTCTCATCTCTGATTTTCTCATGGGTAAACCAGGGTGGTGCCAGCCCTCTCCTACAGCATTATCATAAGGGTGAGGAGAAACTTTGGCACACAGTAACTTCTCAGTGGTAGCTAAGATTCCCTGTTACCCCGATGGCTTGCACGGGGCCTGGCATTGGTAGGTCTTCGTTGGTGTGTAATGAATGGGTGGTCTCAGAAAGTTCACTGTGTAGTTGAGACACTGCGATTGACGTGCGTGAACCCGTGAAAGCAGTACAAGGCTTTTGTCAGTCAAAACAAAGTCAGGAGTCGGGCTGATAAATACTGTGGGAGTTTAAAGAGGGCTTCAGAGGAATCTTGAGTTTGGGGCTGGACCTTCTTGATTGGGTAGGTTAGGGTTCTCGGAGGAAACCAGCGCTGGTGAGTGAAAGACCCGAGTTGGAGGTGGGGGTGAGGAGACCCAGTGTACAGGGACGTGCTCGCGAGAAAGCAATGGAAAAGAAAGTTAGACGGGAGGAACGGACTTCGGCACAGCGTTGAAAGCTGGCGTGGGTGGGGCAGGTGAAGCTGGAGAAGGAAGGAGCTGTGAAGATGGTTGGGTTTGTGGCAGGAGGCTGCTTCAGGGCTTGGGGCAGAGAAGGGCTAGGCCTAGGCCCAAGGCTGGGGCGGCGGCTGCTGTGGGAGGGAAAGATGTGCTGCTTCAGGTGGGTGTGGGGTGAAGAGCGGGGAGGAAGTCTAGATTCCTGTAGATACAGCGGCCACGCCCCGCTCTGGGCACGCCAGCCCAGGAAGTGCCCTTTGTCCCCTGGGAAATCTGCTGTGGGCTCATGGTCGCTCTTGCCTTTCACTGGGCAACTGGGTGAGAAGAGACATTTAGGAAACTTGAGAGGAAAAAAAAAGTGAGAATCTATTTGCTTGAGAAAGAATGTTCAGAGAATATATATTTTCTTAATATTCACATGCACTTCTGTGCCAGGCGTTATTTTAACTAATTTCACAGATTGTAATTTATTTATTCTTGTTGGAGAGGTACACCAGTCTTATCCCCATTTTACAGAGGAGAAAACTGTGACAGAGGAGCTTGCCGTGTTAGCTTGCCATCACTGTTGTAGCAATCTATTAACAGTGGAGTTGGACTGGCTTAACCAACAGAAATGGATTGTCTGACTGTTCTGGAGGATGGACGTCACAGACCCGTCGGGCAGTGGGTCAGAGGGCTGGGAGGGAGAGCCTGCTCCACACCCACCTCCTCGCTCTGGTGGTTGGCCGGAAATCTCTGGAGGTCCTCAGCTTATGGCTGCATTGCCTGGTCTCTGCCTTCATCCTCACAGGACGTTCACCCGTGGGGACCTCTCTGCCCGAATTATCCCTTTTTACAGGGACACCAGTCGTATGGGATTGGGGCCCACCTTTCCCCAGAATAACTGTATCTTAACCAATTACATCTATGTGACTCTATTTCTAAACAAAGTTGGATCTGACGTCCTGGTGGTTAGGGCTTCATGTGTGAGTCGTGGGAGGATGTATTTCAACATGGGACTCTTGTCCAGATCACGAAGGTGGAGGAGGAGCCAGGACTAGTGCTGGGGACTCTGGCTGCAGAAGTCACGCCTTCACCACGTGACTGTGATTGCTGGTGTGCACAGGTGTGTGCGGGGGGAGGGACAAAATAGGGTTCCAGCCAGCCACATAAAGGTCTGGAATTGGATTTCAAATTCTCCTTTCCAAAATTTCCAGTGGCAATGGACAGATGATTATCACTGGTAAACTTTGACCAAAGCATGCTTCAGCAAAGCGGGAGCCAGATTCACCAACATCGGCTTGAAGGCCGTTGGTGCCTGAGATAAGAGCAGGGCAGGGAATGTGGAAAGCAAAGCAGTTAGACCTGTTCTGGGGAGAGAAGGACCTGGAATGCAAATTGGGACCTGACCCTTCAGGAATGTGTGTATTGTTTTCTGTTTTCGAAACGACAAAGGGCATGACTCAGACTAGGTTGGCTGTGCTTCTGAAGGCTCGGGACACAGTTGTCCCCCGAGTGGTGGTCCTGGTGCTGGGACAGGTCTTAGGACATTGGCCATGCTGTGTGGGAAGGCGGGGTGTTTTCTATGCTCTGGTGAGGGTTCACCAAGCAAGTCCCACTGCGCCGGGAGTCTGGTGCTGTGGATTCCTGCTCTATCCTGTGTCTTTGGAGAACAGCACCAGCCCTAGCCCTGCCGGGAGCCCATGGTGGGTTTAGGTGGTGGGTGGTGGTCTGGGTCACGGTGAGCAGGATGAGATTGTTGTCCCTGCTCTGTCTGCAGCATTCAGACCCAGCACGGTGTTGAATGAATGACTGAGAGCAACACGAAACACTGACAGACTACGGCCACTCCCTCATCCCTCTGCCCCCCTGCACAGTATTTACTCCTTTCTTCCCATTGTGGACAGAGGGGCTTTCGAGGGGGTTTCCTGTAGGATGTCTGACTGTCCCCTTGACCGCTTTTGACTGCGTTCCGTCACATTAATGTGCATTGTTGAGGGGCCTGGCATGTCTGGGGGGCCCGCCTGTGTGCTTGTTTGTACTGGGTAGTTATTTTGTATCTGTAGCTCGTCAGCTCCAGTGGTTGGAGAGCCGTGCTAACCAGACCAGTCAAGAACTTAGACCTGGTGCAGGCTGATGAACTAGCCTGTGTTCCAAGGGCAAAAGTTACCCAAATTTAGACCCAACTTACTGACTGACATACGTGTCTGTCTCTGCTGTAAAAGGGCCTGAAGGTCACTGATCAAGGACACAGCCACTCCCCACGGGAAACAAAACAGTGGTAGGCCCTGGTCAGGAGGGGACAGTGGTTTCGGCCCCCTGTGAAGGCTGCGATACTGTCGTTGTGATACAGTTTTTAACCTGTGTGAGCCAGTTAGCCGGAGTTTGTCAGAGCTTCTGGACAAGTTGCTCCTGGCTGGGGAAGAATTCTCCAGAATGGTCAAATTGGCCTTCAGAACAGATGGGTGGTCTCAGTTTATGACCTCAGTGAATGTTCCTTATGTTCGAGGTTCTCATCTTTCACCACCGTACCACAGACCTGTGCTATGTGAACAGTACTGTTGGGTGAGCCACTGTTATCACAAATGTCACCAAAAAAGAGCCAATTTAAGGGAAGCTATGTGAAGAAAATAATCTTAAAAAGGAAGTTTTTGTAATATTATTTATATTATTGAAAAATGGAGACTAACCCATATTTTGGAGGAATAGGCCAATAAATGATGTTATACCCATGGAGAGAATGTTCTGGAATCATTAAAAATGTTAAGCTTAAAAATTATGCAGCAGCTGGGAAAGCGCATGTCATAAATGAAGTTGAGAGACATTCAAGTTACAAAATTACATTGTATTAGAATTACAGTTATTGAAAAGCAAATACATGTGCCACACACCAGCACTCTCCGTGGAGGGGTACTGAGGAAATAAGGAGGGGCAAACTTTCTAAGGGTGTTCACTATGTTGACACTTTTAAATATATAAAAACCAGAAACTACTGAAGTGCATAGTAAAAAAATTGCCATTATTACGAAATCATTAAAAATGTTGCAGACATCTCTTAAAGCGGTTTCATTTATTATTATTATTAAATAATAAAAGCAAGTTCTAAACACATTTGTGATGTTTAAGGTTTTTATAAATGCTTTCTTCTTCCTAGAAAAAATTCCAGAAGATATAAACAGGGATTAGAGGTCTCCAAGGGCAAATCCAAGTGTTGTGGTGCCTGCAGTTTATATGGAAACATAGAGGAATCCTTCTTTTAAAAATACCAAAAGATTTTACTTTACAAATTTTGCAAAAACAAGAAAAATGGGAGCATGTGGCAAGGCTGTGTGGAAGGGACCCATGCAAGTGGAGGGGCACTGAGGTTTACGCATCCGTAGCTTGGCTTGGGGTCCGGCAGCCCTGGCGGCATTGTTGCATCTTCTGACCTGAAAGTAGGAGATGGCTACCACCTGTGGCATTTAGTGCATCTCAGATCCAGTAGTTACCTTTTAGGTCCTTAGCTGATGGAGTTTCAAGTCCCGTAAGTTGCCCAAATGAACACAGTTTTTAGGAGAACCTGTAGCGGTTCTTTTTTTGACCTCATTTAGGTACATTTCTCTTTTTTCTAGTTCAGTCAATCTCCAAGCGCGATGCCTGGACCATCTGCATCCTAGGTTCTTGTTAGAAATCCAAATTCTTGGGCTCCTTCAGAGTCACCTAACCAGAAATTCTGGAAGTAGGGTTCTACAAAGCCCCTTACCCCAGGTGATTCTAGTGCAAACTGAAGTGTGAGGTTTACTCTGCTCTGTAGTTGTCAACCTTCCCTATATGTAACAGCCTGGCAAGCTTTTCCAACTGCTGATGACTAAGATCTACCCGAGAAATGCTTTGTCCTCTTGTTACCAAAGTCAAGGGCTTTGCCTCTTGAGGTGATCTATTCAAGAATGAGACACAGTTGTCTCAAGGTAGTTTTATTTACTCATAGCAAGTAAAGGAGTCAGGGAATTCCTATCTAAAGCTCTGTCTCCAAAAGGGAGGCTTAGCCATTGCTTGTATACACTACTTGGTCAATTGCATGTTGATTTCCTTGCAGTGTGAACTACACTTAGCAGGTTTCTGTCAAGCTTATCCTGTTTACAGCTGGTCTGCAAAATACTGTGGTATATTTTAACACGTAGCACAAATAGCGTTTAATAAGAGTGGCCCAACCTTGAGGCCCTTGCCCTATCTAACACTATGAGAGCATGTGCATTGCCACTTCAAGTGAAGCATTTATAGATACGGCACTTTCAGTTAACAGTGGAGAGCTGGACACATGAGCGCACACACCCATCAGTGTGTTTGGTCTTATTGCCTTTCCTAAACTCCACAAGGCAGTCAGTACTCAAAATCACTTCCTTGGCTGGGTGGGCAGTGTTTTGTGCACAGAATCCAGACACTATCCCCTAAGAGTTAAGTTCATGCATTAGCTAAGTTCAAATTCTGTGTGCTCCACTTACTGCCTCTAACCTCTCCTGTGCCTCTATGTCCTAGTCAGTAAAATGGGGGTTTTAGGAAAGTCCCTCCTTCCTAGGATATTGTGAAGATTAAATACAATAAAAATGCTCAAGATACTCACTTCCCTTTCCCAAATAGTTTAAAATTCTATTCCCAGTTATAGACCTCATCTATCAAGTCTCATTAAAATAAAAAACACGATTTCTTTCATTTTTGTATTCCATGAGCGGAATTTTATAAATGTGTCAGATGATGAAGACATGATTTTTAGCTCCCTATGTCCTGACCACAGGGTTTGTTCATTGCTTGACTCACATTCCATGTGAAGTCAGACCTGCCTCCTGTGAGGGCAGGACAGGGACATGACAGACTCGTGCTGTCCCAGTGCCACCTGCACGTGTGTGTGTGTGTGTGGGGGCACTTGAAATGTGGCTAGAGTGAGTAGGGGACTGAATTTTAGATTTTATTTATTTTAATAAATTTAAATATAAAAATGGGTACTCCGTTCAAATATTAGATACGAGTAAGCTTTAAACAACTTGAATATGTGAATTTATTTTTCCAAGTGTAAATTTTATGAAATCTAAATTCGTGTTGCCTCAGAACCGAGATGTGATGTAAGGATACAGGATTTTGAACACTTGGTGTGAAAGAAGAATGCAGAATAGCCTGTTAGTAGCTTTCGTGTTGATTGCATGCTGAAATGATAAGATTTTGGTTGTGTTGGGTTCTGTTAACTATTATAAATAATTTCATCTTTTAAATATGGCTATCAGAAAATAGAAAACGTGGGTTGAATTGTATTTCTTTTGAATAGTGATGTTAGACCCTATCGTTGAAGATAAAAACAATTGAGAAAGTAAAGTTCCTATCTGTAAGACAGAAAGTGAAGTCACCTCACTCATATTTTTACACTAGCTACCAGCTCACGTAAATTCACTCTGTGGGACTAGTTTCTGGCCACTTCTTTTGGTGTTTGCAGACAAGCTCAATTTGAATAAGTGGTATCCTACTGTATTTGAATACTTTTTTTTTTGTCCCTTGAACTTAAGAGAAATTTGAGCTGTAGCTGCTGGTTTAACAACACTGATTTCAATATGGAGTATCTCAGTGAAGTACATATTTTTTAATGCTGTGATTTTGGCTTTTGTGTTTTTTTTTTTCTGCATGTTCTTGTAGCATAGGAATGTAATTGTTCTGCCCCACTGTTTTTCTCTGTCCATACAAGGGAGTTACCATTCCTGGAACTCAGATTTAGAAGCACTTCCTTATTTTTGTAATGTACTTTTTAAAAAGGGGCTTGACCTCTGCATAATTCATACTTTCCCTTGAAATGTTAAATCACTCACTTCAGTAGCCTTGGCTTTAGATGACTCATGGAATGTGGAAAGTTACTCATTAAACTGAGCATAGCGAAAATTTCTTATAAGGTAAACATAAATATAATGTCACGTAAGGATGATTTCCTGCCTTTATATGTTTTTTCTTGTATTTGGTGGACCCTTAACTCAGAACATCGCAGGCTGGGTAATGGAATTGAGGCTGATAATTTAGACACTTGTGTAGACATTTTAAAGACGATACCTGAGCTTTGGAGTTCTGGACTCGGGGACGACATTTTTCATTTTGGAAGGACGCCGCATTGGTGCTGGGCCTGTTGTACAGTGATGCTCTGTCACCAGGTGCTGCAGACCTTTTCTCCCCAGTCTGTGCAGTTCACTCTTTGTACCTGGCTCCTGTTACAACTGGAATGTTTTTCTGAGCTTGAAAGGCCAGGTTATCTGTGCCATCTCATGAGCACAGAAGTAAGGCTTGTGCCCCCGCTGCACACGTGGTCCTTTGACCTTGAACTTTGTAGTGTGATTGCATTTCATGAGAAATATCCTCTTTCCTCTCCAGAAGAACTTTTCATTTTCTTAATAGGAGGCAGTAACTCAATCAGGACCTCCAGCTCTCGATGACACCCCATCCCCATCAGTTATAACATATTAAGACATGATAAATATGTAAAACACGAGGCCAGGGAGGCAAAGAGGCTGGGTCAACGTTTTACTGTTTCTTTGGGGTGGTGTGGAGACTTGGCAGACGACTTTGTGCACAGAACAACAGGCTGCATTGACTGATGTCAGCTCTGCCAGTTACGCAGGTGAGACTCCTGCAAGTCAGTGCACCTCCCCGGGTTTCCACGTGGGTAAAGAAAGATGCTGTTGAACCATTCGTGAAGCTTTAAAGGGCTGTATTTCCTGTTCAGGTCTCTTTCCAGCCCCTTGAGCTCCCGTCCATCTCTGAGTCCCCCGGTAATCGCTCCTGTAGGACAGCCTACGTTTACTTGTGCTGGAGTTGCGCAGAGCCCCGGGCATCTGGAAAGAGAATTCACGTTTTCGTTTTCGGAGAGGTGTGTTCAAGCCTCCCCCAGTTCCGAATCAGAATGTGTCCTCCTCTTCCTCTTGCCCAGGAAGGTTTCTGATAATCTGTACTAATTAAGAACAAATAGAGAGGAAAGAATGTGATCCTATTGTCTATA
Organism: Tonatia bakeri; assembly: GCA_004024845.1. Lineage (NCBI taxonomy): Eukaryota > Metazoa > Chordata > Mammalia > Chiroptera > Phyllostomidae > Tonatia > Tonatia bakeri. Next base: position 111,113 of record PVIA01000903.1, read on the forward strand.
GTGATTATAATGACCTTCCCTTGAAATGTGCAAGTCTTTTTTCGAGTTTCCTTAAGCACAAAGCAGAGCTGTGGGCAGGAAATCTCCGTCTCTGGCCTCTCCTAGGGGAAGATCAAGGCTTTGAAAAACGGTGAAAGGAGAAAGAAAGTGAGATGGGACAGAAGAGAAAAAGAGAAAAGAAGAAAGAAAAGGGTCTTTTGTGTTGTATATGGCTCCTGTATTTGGGAATTTGAATTTCTTTCCGAAGTAGCTTAACAAAAGGTTATCTTGTCAAGAAATGAGGTAGTATAAACGCTAAGCGGCCTCCTGAGTTTTATCTACGTGTAATTGAAGATATAATTTAATACACACGCCTTGTCGGTTGTGGGCCAGGTCTCCTGTTGGGGCGTGCAAGAGGCAGCCTATTGATGTTTCTCTCACATATGGATACTTCTCTCCCTCTTTGCTAAAAATAAATAAATACAGTCTTCAAAAGTACTCATTCAGCCCTGGCTGGTGTAGCTCAGTGGATTGAGTGCGGGCTGCGAACCAGGCATCGCAGGTTCGATTCCCAGTCAGGGCACATGCCTAGGTTGCAGGCCATGTCTCCCAGCAACCGCACATTGATCTTTCTCTCTCTCTCTCCCCCTCCCTTCCCTCTCTAAAAATAAATAAATAAAATCTTAAAAAAAAAAAAGAAATACATAGAGATTTTTAAAAAAAAGTACTCATGTTACAGGGTGCGGCCAAGGGGGGGGACCCCAAATGGACATTTAAAATGGGGTCCAGAACTCAAGGTGTTCAGAAAATACTAGGATGTCCTACCCCCACCCCCAGGTGTGGGTGGAGGAAGGGGACAAATGGAGCAGGCCCATTGAGAGCTGTTTTGCATGGCAACAGCTCTGCAGCCAACCTCTGGGGTGTGGTCATTTAACATAACTATAACCTTTGACTGGCTACATAGATATGTTAAATAGCTATGGCCATGCTCTGAGCCAGAGGGATGGAAGTAACTTCCCCACCAAGATGTAACTGGGGGGGGGGCAGGTCCCCCGAGTTACAGCGCCTGCGTGAGAGCTTGGAGATGATTGGCTCCATGACATGGGGCCACATCTGCCCAGACCCACGATGGCGACCAGAAAAGCTGGAAAGGATAGCAAATTGAGGGCAGGTGTGGCTAAGTGTAGGAGGAGTCGGAAGTGGGGCTGCAGAGGAAGATTGGCGCGGGATTTAAAAGCCCAGGCGCGGCAGCCATAGAGGAGTGATCCATGCGGCTTTTGGCAGAGTAGGAGCTCCCGCAGCCCTGTAGGGAGAGAACCACGCGGATTTGGCTGAGTACGGGGCTCCTGCATCTCTGTGAAGAAGAACCATGCGGCTTTTGGCTGAGTGAGGACTCCTGTGGTCCTGGAGGAAAGAGGACCACGTGGCTGGAGCAGTGGAGAGAGGACCACGCACCTTTGCCAGAGTGGGTTCCCCCACAGCAGTAGTAGGGGGAACCGTCACCCGGTTTTAGCAGAGATTCCGGCGACACCGCTGATGGTGCTGAGAACCGAGAGAGGCCTACCAGCCGAGCACGGATTACTGGGAAGAACCAGACACTGCCTGAGACTGGACTTCTATTTCCTTTCCTGAGATACGGTACCCCAGACTGGGCAAAGGGGGAAGGAAGGACTGTGTGTGTTTGTGGGTGTTTTAAGGGACTTTGGGATTTTGGTAAAGGCATTAGGTCACTACTTTAAGTTTGTATAACACTAAATAAATGTTTCCTTTCCTTTTCACGAATCTCTGGCATTGAGAGATATCTTTCCTTTATGGCGGCGGACAAGACGGACCTGAGTCTCTTTCAGTAAGAGCATCACTGTCCCAGGGCCCCCCTGGTTCTTGCTCTGTAACACTCATTCAACCATATTTAAGTCATAAAAGAGCTAAGTGGAAGAAACATGTTTTTAAGAAGTTCGCAGAATTTTGACTACAAACACGGTCAGCTGCTAAACAAGCACTTATCTTCCCAGTTGTCAAAACAAAATGAAACTTAAGTTTATTAACATATTTCACAGGTGGTAGGTATCTTTGGGTTTAGACACTGGAGTATTTTTGCCAAGTTACAACGGTGGAAATATCAGTAGCTTAAAAAAAAACAACTGTGATAAATTTTTCTTTCTGTTAGAACTGTGGAGGCTGGGACTGAATATAAAAGACCATTATGCCACAGATAAAATTAGATGCCGAGAGCGTGCCTGGAGCTGTTGGCAGAGGGGCGAAGGCACCAGGTGTTAGACCTGCGGAGCCAGACGAGACCTTGGTTCAGCACTCTCGGCACTTAATTTCTGGCTAGGAAAGAATTCAGAGCCAACGTTCAGACTCCAAGGGAAAGTTCATTAGCCGCAGAGGTAGAAGTGAGTGGTGGAAGACACAGGCTCGGGAAACAAGCTGCAGAGGCAGAAGAAGGGCCCATGGGGTTCAGGAGGGAGAGAGAGGCGAGGGCGGGGTGCCTGGGGGAAGAAGGGGGGAGGGAAGGCACGGGTGTGATCCCTGAAGGTGGGGCACCCTGGGGCCTCCATCCTCAGGCTTTTAAGGGTGGGAGTTTAAGGGGTGGTCCATTAGTCGATGCTGGTCCTGGTGTCAGCCATGGCTTCGCTTGTCTGGTTCTGCTGCTGTACTGGGCCTGGAGCTGGAACACAGCTGTGGCCTGGATGTTATCCCTAAAAGTTAATGCCTAAGGGAGGGTCTGTACAAGGGCCCAAAGGCAATTGATGAGGCCGCTCTTTGTACCCTGGTTCCTCCTCCACGGGGTTCATGGCATGACTAGCAACATGCTAGGGGAGGAGAGGTCAGAGGAGGGACCAGTGGCAAGAAAGGTCAGGGGTCTAAACCACAGGACCAGTGGCGTGCTCGGGGAGGAAAGGTCACCCCGGGGCCAGGTCCTGTTTTCCAGTTTTGCTCGTTTCTAGGGACCCGGGGCTTTCCACCCCGGTGACCTTCCCTGCTGGCCTGTTGTCCTTGCTGGGCTGTGTCTGTCCGACTGCCCGCCACAGCCACAAAGTTAAAACATTACCGATCAAACTACGATGGAACCATTGTTCACACAGAAATTTAATTTTTAAAGTCATCTTTCCAAGCCAGTGGTTTCTGAGTGTCAGTTTCACACAGGATGGATTTTCCTTGTATTTCTGAGTTTTGGAGGGTTCTTTTTCTCTTCTGTGGATTAAAAAACCCCAAATCTTGACCCCATTCATCTAGGGCAGTTATTTTTAACTCCCACTGTATGTTAAAATTGCCAGGATTACTTTATCAAAAACAAACCTATTACTGTTCCTCAATCCACCTGCCCCAAACCAACCAAATCCCAATTTCTGGAGTGGAGCAGGGTCTGGGTGTTTTACAGGCTCCTTGGGAGATGGACCTGAGCAAAAAGTGCTTCCAGGATCGCAGGTGATCTCGGAGCGGGTGGCAGTGCTGCAGGCGTGCCAGGTCACAGGGGCATCGGGACGAACTCCCTCGTCTTCCTCCTTCCCCTACCACCCATATGACCAGTGGAAAAACCTGGTCTTCAAACTGTCCTGGAGAAAGGCATTGCATTTTAAAGCCTACATTTAAACGACGTTTCAATTATTTTCCAGTGGTCATTTGCAGTTATCAAGCTGTGCAGGCAAATAGCTTCTGTCTCAGACTACGGGCACTGAATTTGGCCTTGGTGGAGAAATGCCTCCTTACTCGCCAGCCAGTTGTATTCACCTGCTAGAGCTGCCGTAACAAAGTACAGTAAGTTCCCATGTAACACCATTGCTGGTTTCCGCTCCTTTAAATGAAGCAAAGTGTAATGAAACCATTCCCCCGCCCCCGCCAGGCTAGTGGATATTCAGTGTTATAATGAAATGACGAAACTGTGATGAACCTGAACCTCATCCCGGGACCTTCTGTACCGTCCACTGGGTGGCTCAGGACAGCAGAAACGAGTTGTCTCCCGGCTCTGGAGGCTGCAGTCCGAGGTCTAGGTGTGGCTGGTGTGTCTCTGAAGCCGGTCTCCTTTGCTTCGTGGCTCCCGGCCGTGGGCCGGCAGCCTTCCGCAGTCTCTGGTTTCTGGGCGCATCGCTCCAGTTCTCTGTCTTCACAGGACCGTCTTCCCTCTGTGTGTCTCTCCCTCCCCAAGTTCACTCTTCCAATAAGGACAGCAGTCATACTGGGTCAGGGCCCACTCTACTGACCTTTTGAACTCAGTTACCTTGTCAAGACCCTGTTTCCAAATAAGGTCACCTTTGGTGGTACTAGAAATTTGGCCCTCAGTATGTCTTTTATTTTTTTTAAGAGAACTTAATTTAAACCAAAGCACCAATACACAAAGAAGAGTCTGTCTTTAATGTGTTTATTCCCTTCTTTTATTCATTGTACTCAGAGGGTTTAGTTCTTCAGTCATAAAGACATCAGATTGCATGAGTCCGAATCACTTTCCTCTGTGGAGAGGTTGTGCCAGATGCAGGCAGTTGTGAGTGGCCCCTCTGCTGTGGGTGGAAACCAGGCTCTTGCACAGGGTCATGAGGAAAGCATCCCAAGGACCCCGGCACGGGAAGTTGTGTTAGGGGGCTTGGTTTATTTGGCGGTAAGTAGGTGCTGCTCCTGGGTTTCCAGTGTCCCATCTCCTTCCATCCTGTCATGGAAAAGGTCCAGCCTGGTTCCCAGCAGGGCCAGCACAGCAGCCAGCGCCCAGAGTTTCTGCTTTAGAAACAGTCCAGCATCCAGCCAGCTTGGCACGTGTTTCCGGCTGCAGTCCATTGCTGTGCTGCGGTGCTCAGGCTCCCCCCTGGAGCACTGCACGGGCCTTGCCTGGCCCTGGAGAGAACCGTGTGGGCATCGTGCAAGTGCAGGTCTTCGGGAGAGAAGAGAGAGAGAGAGGGAGCTTCTTTGTTCCCCTGGGATTGTGTTAGCTTGGGCTTAGCACAGACCAGGTGCCTTTTCAAAATGGCAGACAGCTTCCTGCGCTTTCACGGACTTTGCACAGGGTTGTGCCCCCAGTGAGACCGACAGGCCTGTGCGGTCCAGCACCTCCCTCGGTGACCCCAGCAGTCCGGCCCTGGAGGAGTGTTAATCCCTTTGGCGGAGAAATGCTGTAATTCTCTGGAGAGTGCAAAGCTGTAGCTTCCTGGTGAAGCGAACAGGCTTATGCTCCCCCGTTTATTAAACTCCATGTCTAATTCCCATTTGCTCCCCTTTCCCATTGATAATCTAGTTAAAGGCCAATGGGAACACCTCCACCGCCACCTCACCAGGTTTTCTCGGCGTCAGCCTGGGCAGACTATCAAATGAAATCAGAACCCTCCATCAGTCCCGGAGTTCCTTCATCCATCACTGGTTTGTCCTTAGGTCGCCCATGGCTCTGGAACTACTAGGATGGTAGAGTGTAAGTAACCAGCAGGGTCCCTCCATAGGTTTGTTTGGAGCACAGAAACATTGCAATGGACAGGAAAACAGGCGTGCAAAGAGGTGGACTTCTCCTTGTTACCAAGTACAGCACCTTTCTTTCTGTAGCTTCAGTTTAATGCACCAAGAAAAACACATCTACCCACAGGCTAAAGGCCTTCACCAGGTATCAGTCAACCTCCCTGGAGCCCTGGCCGAGCGCCCCCGGGCAGTAAGGAGCACAGGGAATGCTGATGCTTGGCGTAGTTGGTCAAGTGAGACTGAAAAATTGGAGAACCATCATTCTAAAGCTTTCTGTAGGGACATGGGCTGATTTTTTTTCTGATCGTATTTGTTCATGCATTGGAAGTGGCTGGTTAAAGCACTGGGTTGTTCAATTCATAACTGCTTTGGCGGTTCCTTTGTGGCAAAGGTCCCCTTGGTGTCTTCCCATGGGGCGGGCCCTCCGACAGAAGTCTTCCTCGGCATGAGGAGGAACTTGCATGTGTCTTGCTGCTTCAGGATGGATAGCCTGCCTCCAAGTCCTCGAGTTCAGGAATTTGCTGAGGCTGCCAAGTTGAACGGGAGATTAGATTTTTGTGTTTCCCAAACTTGATTGTTGATAAGAATCACCTAGGGTGCTTGCTGAAAACCGGGATCCCCAGCCCCTCTCCCTGGAGATTCTGGTTCAGTAGGTCTGGGTGGACCCTGGGAATCTGTATTTCTGCGAGGAGCTCCCCTGCTGTGCCCCCACCACCCACCCCAGGCGGGTGGTTCTTGCTCATGAAGGAGCCTGAGGTATCTGCACTCGCACACTTCTCACCGGTGTTCTTGTCTTCCTTCTTAGTAACAGAATGCCTTGTTTAAAATTTGGGATGCGCATATGCAGCTAAAAGGCCACACTTCCCAGCCTCTTTTGAGCTGGCTCTTTGCCTGTGTGACCAGGTCCTGGTCAATGAGAAGTGACAAGAGGGACTGGGGAAAGGCTCCATAAAGGGGCCTCGTCACTCTGCTGAAAGCTGCACATGTTTTGCCTGTTTGATCATTACCTTTTTTTTTTTTTTTGTCTGCCCAGGAGGAGGATGGTTAGTGATCCCCTGCCACTTGGGGCCCTGGTGGATCTTAAGATGGAAGCTTGTGTTAGGATGGGGGGACAGACAGAAGGAGCCCCAGTCTCAACTGTCCTTGGGGCTGTCCTGTTCGCTCTGGACTGACTCATCTCAGGCTGTTTGTGTGCAGGGACTTATACCTCGTGTAAGCAAGCCGCTGTTATTTGGGGCTTCTTGTATCCACAGTTGAACTTATTTCTCATGTGTCTCATATGTCTCTAAATTTGGAATGGTGTGGGAATCTGTTAAGCTAAAATCATTTTCCTGATTTTTCTGCATCTTCAAGGTAGAGTTCTGAACCTATAACCTACCTCCCTTCTCCCAGGGAAAAGGAAACGTTGGGAATTTGTGTCTGAGGACCCAAGGGGCTGGAACGCATCCCTTGATGGAGGACTGAGTTGAGTCACATTGTGTGTGACCTTGTGTCTCAAGGTGATGGAAGGAGAGCTGAGTGAGAAGTGGAGGGATGGGAGGGGAGCCAGACATGTCTTTCCATTTCCCACTTGCAGGGCTGTCTGTCGAGGGAGTTCTGTTGCGATGACGTGTGGAACGTGCTTTGCAGACTGTAAAATGTCTTACCTGTGCTGCTTACGGAGCACGTAGTTGTGTACAGGACGTTGTTTCAGGTGCTTTAGAGGAGTTTCCCCAAGTGCCACGGATGGATGTCAGTGAGTGCCGTAAGCGAGAAACATTTTCTTGTGTCAGTTCTGTTTGGAAAAATGTCCTGTTGAGCAAAATAAATAGGTTTCTTTATTACGGGACTGCTCAGTGCCCTTAACATGCTGATAATGTACATTGTAAATAAGAAAGGGAAGGTCGTATGGGGTTGGGGAGGCATGCCACATAGTGATGACTTTTTGCTACACAGTCCTTGGGTGTGCATCTTGAGGAACATAAGCTTGGAGAAATATAGCTTTATCGGGGAAATCATGTCAGTATGTAAGTATTTAGTACCTACTCGATGCAGTATGCTGGTCCATACTCAAAATGGGACACATGGTCTTGCCTTTATGGAGCCTTCTGTTCTCATTGGGTGTATAGGACATTCGTATGTGAAAAAAATAATATTCAGGACAGAATTTAAGTGCCGTGTAGGTGATATAAAGTACGTGCGTTAAAGGTTTGGAGCAAAGTACAATCCCTGCAAGACAACTGTGAGATAAATGGAAGAAGGATTTTCTGAGCACCTTCAGCAAGTGCCTTAGGAGACAGTAGGGTGAGCAGGGTCCTGCCCTTGTCCTCCGAGAGTCTGTGACGTAGGGGCGACGACGGTGTGGGTCAGGATGAGGGAAATGATGGCATGGCGTGCAAGCGGAGGACAAAGACAGCTAGCAGGAGCTGGAGGAAGGAAACCTTTTCACACCCAAAGGACAGGTTTAGGAAGGGGAAAGAACCCCCCCTAAAGGAAGAACCCTGCAAGATGGGCAGAATTCCAAGAGAGAGGGAATTGAGGCCATTCTTTTTTTTTTAATCTTCACCCGAGGACATTTTTTTACATTGTTTTTAGAGATAGAGGAAGGGAGAGAGAGAGAAACTTCGATGCAAGAGATAAGCATCAACCAGTTGCTTCCTGTACACATCAGGACTGGGGATCACATGCGTCCAGATGGGGATCATACCCACCCAGAGTGGGTATTGAACCAGCAGCTAGGTATGTGCCCTGCCCAGGAACGGAACCTGCAACCTTTTTGTTATGGGATGATGCTTCATCCAACTGAGCCTCCCTGGCCAAGGCAGATCGAGGCTATTGTTAATCAAGTCCCCTTGAGCCTTCTCGTAGGTGTGGAGGTGGAAGGCATAGGGTGCGCCCGTGTGGTCCACTCTGTGTGGAGCAAGGTGGTCATTTGGGAAAATAGGGGAGAAAAGTGACTTGGTCACACCTGGGTTCACGACTCCTGGGATAAAGTGGTTGTGCTTAATTCCGTAAGCACTGGGGAGTCATCATCAGCTCTTGAGTAAGCACCTGCCCCGGTGCTTGACTTTCAGAAATGGAATGTAGGGTGACATCAACATTCTTAAGTCTGGCAGTGGGTAGAGTGGGTTAGCAGGTCATTATTTCGGTGAGAAGGAAGGAAGAACTCAAAGAAAAGAGGTCAAACACGGATAGAAAGGAGGAGGTAGATTCAAGAGGCATGTTGAAAGAAGACTCGAAAACTCTTGGACGCCCAGAGTCAAGAGAAAGAAGATAAAAGATTCCAGGAGATGGGGACAGGTGGTGAGGGGCGGAGGAAAAGTTGAGCAGGAGGTAGCAGAAGAGGGTTTGCCATGGTTTACGCCTTCAGGAAGGGACAGGAAGGGACAGGAAGTACAGCCGTTGGGGCTCATTCGCTGCAAGCTCTGTAGTCAGCTTGGCTCTGAGAGCTGGTGAGCCCGAGACTCCCACTGCCTCTGTTTCTGTGAGTGGTAGTAAGAGGCTTACTTGAATGCATTGTGCTGTGAACATAACACAAATATGCAGACGCTGCGAAGATGTCTTTCCTAGCACTGGCAGTAAAAACCAAAACGTTCACAAAGGGAGACCTTCAGGCAGACTCCGTTTTTCATTGGGGATCTGATTAATGGACATATTTAGATGGTTTCCGACTTCTCTAGGTGGAATTTCCTGAGCTAACTCTGCTAGTCTGATCCATACTTCTCTATATGATTTTTTATTTTCTTTTTGAGTGATGGGTTATAGTTCTGTTAAAACTGTTTAAATTCTTCAAGTAGATTTCTGAGTTTCAACTTAGAAGGGCTCCCGTTATCAAATTTCTTACTGTTTTCAAGCATCCAAAATAAGTCATTTTAGATTTCTATGCAAAGCCTTCTTGTTCTTCAACCAGTTGTTCTTTAGAATGGTTTTTTAAGGTCACAGTAAACACCAGTGAGATTGACAAAACAATTTCAAGTATTTGGAGAGGCAACCATGTGAATGGGACATTGGGTTCTTTGGGGTGGGGAGTAAGGCTTCTTTGGGGTGAACGCAGTTAGGTACATACAACGCGTGTGTCTTCTATAGGCATTCCGACGAAGAGGACAGTGATTTTGTGTTTGATTTTTAGGGCTCAGTGGTTTCACTCCTTGCTGAACTCAAGACCATATGGTGATTGTCAGCCTGTGTTCCCACAAGTGAGAAATACTGGCCTCGATATAATGATTGGACAGGACAGGAAGCAAGAATACCCAGTTTTAGATTCTAATAATGTATGATAATAGCTCAACCTCTTTTGTTGTGTACAAAAGCAGGAGTTTTTAATATGCAATTAAAAATACTCTCTCCGAATACCTTCCTGGCACTGCCAGACATTCTTAGCCCCAGAATTGTGTTTTTCGTGTGCTGTTTCTGTCCACCTCTCTGATCAGGGGCATTTGCTGATTCTGTTGAGATTAGAACTGCTATAACCCAACGTGTAAAACCACCGCTGTGCTGAAAGAATTAATGTGGAAGGCCAGTCAGCTCCAGCCGTCAAAGCGGGGGTGGGCGGGTGAAGGGGAATTCAGCCCCACGCAGGTTCTCCCGACAACTCCCTGTGAGAGTGTTGTTTTGTCTGGGGGTCAGGCCTATTTGGGTTAACCAAAGATACAAGAGGATTTTTTAAAAAAATGTAAAAGTACTTTTTAAGTAATAGTAGAAGCAGAAAGGCCAATGCCGGTGAGACGTGCTTGTTGCCTGCACCCGGCAGTACACCAGGACAATAGACTGGTCCCTTGTCACTCCTGTTCTCAGAGTCCTGTAGTGGCCTCCCAGGTAATTGTAATAGGTGCTTAAATATCGTGTGGTCTACCTCTGCAATGAAGGCGGAATTATCCCCATTTTACAGAAGAAACTGAGGCTCAGCGAATGAAAACTTCTCTTCAAGGTCACATGGGAGTAGGTGGCAGAGCTGGGGTTTGACTCCAGTCCTATCTAATTCAGATGTCCTCATCTCTGTGTCACATCAGCAAAGCACACTAGTTTCATCTGCCAAGCAGGCCTGCAAACTGCCTTTCATTGTCCTGGTGTACTCACCGGCATTGGCCTTTCTGCTTCTACTATTACTCCCAGCTCATAGACTGGTCCCTTGTCACTCCTGTTCTCAGAGTCCTGTAGTGGCCTCCCACCCCAAGCAGTCTCCAAGCCCCCCACTCATAGTCCTCTTATCTGCTCGGCTCCAGGCTCACTGGTGGTGCCCTAAGCCCAGCCAGCCCACCGCAGCCTTGGGGCTTCACCCGCTGTTCCCAGCTGGAAATGCCCTTCTCCAGGCTTCTGCAGGGCCCCCCTCCTTCAGGGGTTCTGCTTTGCGTCACCTAGAAAGGTCTTCCGTGATGCACCTGCCTCCCTGTAAAGTCTCACACTCCCGTCGTCACTCCTAGTTCTATCCTCACTTTAGCTTTTAAAATATTTCTCTTCTTGATGCAATACCTTCTTATTCAGATGTATTTATAGTTATATGGCCTGTTCTTCCCCCCGGAGCAGCAGCACTGTGAGGGCACAGGCTTTGGCTGGTTCACCGCCGAACGCCCAGCCTGGCGTGTAACAGGTGCTCGGTAAGCCTTTGCTGAGTGAATGGGTACGTGGATGAATGAATCGCCGTTCCTTCAGTTGTAGATTAAGGACTAGTTATCATCAGTCTTCCCAGAACTCTTACAAGACCAGACACTTGAAAGGAAATGAGAATTTACAAAAAGAGGATTGATTTCCTGGCAGAAATTTATGTGCTTGTATGCTGTACTTGGGTAGCTGCAGTCCAGTTGGAGAAAAACAGCCATGTTTCCTGTCCTCTAGGAATTTGAAATCTCTGAAGAACCCTGACCTTGGGAAATGCCTGATAACACACATCTGGAGTTGTTTGTACCAAATGATGGAGCAATGCCCAAATGTTCTGTGTTATGGGAAAGGCATTGGTGTTAAGGATAAGTATTGGCGGGTTCACACGCCTTCTCTCTTGAGGTAAATGGATCTGACTGTGGATCTGATCCTCCAGATGGGCCATTGCCCTGTCCCCCGGGCTGGCAGTTCTGCCTCCCTACGGAAGATACACGGGGACAGTCCCGATGGCCAGCATCTTTAGCCATCTGGCTGGCTGGTTATGAATTTTGGGTTAATTTCTTCAGATAGCTCCTTCCCTTTCTTTTGCCCCTCCACCTCATCCTCCTGCTTTCTAGGTCCTTTTTCTTCCAAAGCTTTAGAGAACAAAATTCAGCTGATTAAATTTGAAGATCTAATCATCTTTATTAAACTGTTCCTGAATCAGGCAGGATCCCGTCTAGCAACTAGAAGGGCTCTCCGAGGGGTTGTGCAGAATGGAAGGTTTTTGTAGGGAGAGGGCTGGGGCAAGGGAGCAAGTAACAAAAGAAAAGACTGTTACTTACTGACCAGGACATCTTTTAGGGGAGAAGGTGGTGCAAGGGTTTTAATCATAAATATTGTCTCTTCTTTCTGTTTTGGGGAGAGGGGGGTAAAGAGAACTCACTTCACATTACCTCATTGGTGTTGACCAGAAAATTCCAGACTGGTCTACAAAGTCTGTTTTTCTGACAAATGACACCACTCTGGGCCTGTGGTTTTCTCTTTAACAAAAAGAGAACAAAAGTAAAAGGAGAAAGCCTGGTTACACCAAATAACTTATCCATGAGAGTTGTCCTCTTCTTCCTTCCGCCGTGGCTGGGAGAGTGGTGAAGTTCAGAGGGCGAATGGGGGGCCTTCCCGCCTCAGGCTTCGTCCTCGTCCTGTGACCGACCATCTGCCTTTTCTCATGAATGCAGCGCCTCCTCTCCGTGGTCCGCAGAAATGTTCTGTAACTGCAGGTGGCTGACACGTGAATCTCAACGCTGTACATCGTGTGTCTGTGTAATGGATTCTACTTGTGCGTTAATAAGATGAAAGACATACATTTCTTTCATTTATGAATTAAACGGTGGTTAATTAGTGGTTCATTGTAAGACTGTGTTTATTTTAGAGTGTCTTTAAATGCCTAATGCGAATGATAATAAGACGCAAGATTTTTAAAAGCACATTTGTTATTTTTCTTCTTTCCCCATTTAACTGGAGCTGAGTCGCTCACAAGTAGAAATTGTAGCTAATAGGCACGTCTTATTAAAAACACACCTAGGTGCAATTTTAATAAATTAGAGTTTTATGAATTGAAATTTTGTGGTTGTTTTGACACAACCCAATTTCATTAGATGTTGTAATCTCCTTCTTTATCTTCTCCACTTGGGGAAGAGTAAACATCCCTGTGGAATGCAGGGATTTCAGAGCTTCTGGGGAGCAGAGGAGTAGGCTAGGGGGTTCGCCCATATGACTTGTCTCCCCAGGCCAGGCCCTTCAAGGCTGTGAACTCTGGTAACTGCGGCTGGAGCACAGCCCTGGGAGAGAGAGTGCACCCCAGCCGCACCACCGGGTCCCGTTTGTCAAGGCTGGGGGGCCCTGTGCATTTTACTCAGCATCCCTTGTGAATGGGAGAGCCAAGATTTCCGGTGGAGTCATCAGCCTTTTGCCGAAAGAAGACTTTTCGAAGGGCCCGTCGGTGCCAGCATTCCTGCCTCCTGAGCACAGATCTGAACAGAGCCGGCTCCCGTTTCTCAGGGAGGCAGGGAACTCGGTCTGTGTTCCAGATGAGTCATGAACTTGTTCCCAGATCCGTCACCAGCTCCACCTGAGGGAAGTGGGTGCCTGCTCAGCAGGATCTCCTGAAGGACGGAGGTAAGGCAGGGAGAGGACAGAGAAAGGCCCCTTCTTCGCTGTCTGCCATCCCTGTCAACTTGCTGCCATGTGTGGGATGTGGAAGGGCACAGACGTCACCGTGAGCTGAACACACAGCTGGCCAGCGCTCTGTGGGAGGGACCATCAGCAAATTAATGGGTTGTGGCTGCGGGACCTCTCCTCTCAAAGCCCGCTATTTCAGAATGATCCCTTGGTAACTCCCTTTATTAAACGGATGGAATGTTCCTTCGCAACTCTTGTGTTTTCCTGCAGTAACACACTCTTCCAACTTTACCAAGATGAGTGTTAATCACATTACAAGGAGGCTTCTAGTTGGTGGTGGTTCTCAGTGTTTTTAAGCATGAAAATCCTCTTCTGATATATAGACCTCTAACTTCTAGTAGCTATTCTATTATCATCTGTTGATTGAGAAGATATGCCATCAATACCAAGATTATAATCACAACCAAGATCAATAATGTGTGAAATGAATTTGAATTGTAATTTTACAGACTTCAGTATATTTGAAAACTCCCTGTGTGTATATAATTACAAACAGTGACTAGTGCTTGTGACTTAGTGGAATTTTCTCATTCCCCACCAGATTTAGGCCCCCGCCCTACCCCAGCCTTCAGGCCAGGGCTGAAGTCCCTAAGGCTAGGCCCTCTTGGGAGAATAAAATAATTGTGATTTTGAGTCAGGCAGATACAGGGCGACTAAACTTCATCTTTAAAATGGAGATCACGTTTAAGCCTCACAGGTGCTCCGAAGGAACTGAGATTTTGGAGTTTTCTCATTGCTCACCCGGTGCCTGGCACTTGGCGTGTGTGTTCCTCTCCCTGCCCCTTTCCTCACGGTTCCAGCCCAGACCCGAGGCCAGAAGTGCACACAACCGAGATTACAGGTCCTCCTCGACTTGCCACAGGGTTCCATCCGGATAAACCCATCGTGAGTTCAAAGGGCATTTAGCAGACCTAACTTAGCGAACAAACAACATTGCTTAGCCCAGCCTACCCTGAATATGCTCAGAACACCTAGCATTAGCTGACCGTGGGCACAGTCACCTCACACAGTGGATGCCCTGTGTGCAGAGTGTACGTGTGTGCCCTGGTGAGTGCGTGGCTGACTGGGAGCTGGCTGCAGTTCGCGGCCACCGCCCAGCGTCATGGGAGAGAATCCAACGGCAAATTGCTAGCCCAGGAGAAGATCAGAAATCAGAATCCGAAGTGCACTTTCTACAGAATGTTTATCACTTGTGTATCATCGTAAAGTCGTACACTCAGTTCGTTCTTCTGCCCTTGGTGTTAACTTGAGCTGCAAGGTGTGTTCTAGTGACTAGGGCTGTTTAACAAATGACTGCCAAGTTTAGTGGCAAAAAACATTTATTACGCTCACAGGTTCTCTGGTCAGGGTGCAGTGGGGACAGCTTGTCTCTGATCTGTGTCGTGGGACCTCAGCTGAGGAGACGGAAAGGCTGGGGCTTGGAATCTCCTGATGGCTCACTCACTCACTGGCACTTGAAGCTTGCTTTCACCTACACCCTTAGCTGAGGCTTTTGGCGAAAACACTTCGGTCTTCTCTGTGTGGCCTGGGCTCTCCCATGTGAGGCGGCAGCTGGGTTCCGAGCCTAACACCCTGCTGGAGAGCCATGTGGAGTCCACGTTACCCTGTGTGACCAAGCCCTGGAGGTTGCATGGTGTCACTTCTGCCACATCCCTTCAGATAAAACTGTCACAAGGTCCTGCCCAGATTCAAGGGCAGGAGAAACGCCTCCTGCTGCAGATGGCAAGGTTCTAGAAGAGGATATGGAACCAGAAATCTTGTGGTGCCGTGTTTGGAGAATATAATCTGCCACAGTACGTGAGCATTTTATACGTTTGTAGGCAGAGGAGCTCCCAGAATGTTCTAGTACTGGTGTTTCTTGGATTACTGAAGAGCATGCCGGAACTTTGCAGCACTTACCAAAAGCCCAGACTTTAACATAAGGGCCTGGAGTGCAGGACTTGGAACTCTGTCCCAGGACATGTATTGCCTTCCAGCTTTGAACTTGAGCCTGGGCCTCCATCTGAAAGCCACTGAAACAGCCGGTTATCAGTGGCAGCAGCATGTCGGTACCTGAGCTCGGAGGTGGAGGGCGTGCACGGGGAACCAGGGGAGCCGCTTTCCTTCTCCGGGTGCCGTAACCTTACTTCACGACGAGCCAGGTCACCCGTACCCCACCTTGCCCCCATTAGCAGAAGTTCATCAGTTACCGTCTTTCCTAGATTTATTTTTAACTCACTGAGATTATTCTAGACAAGTTGTAGTGTTTGGAAGGTCGCCTCTGGAGGAGAAGAATCAATTTCCACTGTGGGATAAGAGTTCTTCCTTCTAGTACAATCACTCTTATTCTTCCGAGTAAATAATCATTTTTCTGTGACTTTTCTCTCAGAGCTTGTTTGCAAGTGAGATAGTCTTAAAGTTAAACAGACTAACTCTTAGGAGTACTAAGCTAGAAAGAAATTTGGTAGACAAATCATGAACACAGAATTTTGAAAATAGATGTATAGATCTTATAGTTTGATTATGTACAAACAAGAAAGTTTGAGGAAGGGGGATGGAGTGAAAAATAATTGTAGCTTATCATTTCTCTGGAACAGAGTTACTGTGTAGTGTTCAGTTGCTGCCAGACTCTGCCTCACTTCAGTTACTTTGTCTCAGATTTTTTTAAATCTGTCAGATAAAAACAGTAGTCCTTCCAGGAAGTCTCACTAGGCTGTTTGGGGTGCACCAGGGTGGAGAGAGGTGACAAGTCTTGGAAATGTGTCTGGCATTTTTTATCAGGCGTAGGTGGGACTCTGACCTGGTGCGATGTCATTGAGAGAGGAGGGACAGGGACCGCCTTCCCGGGCTCTTCCTTCCCTATTTCCTGTCTTTTTCCTCTTTCTTCCATCTCTTCTCTTCTTTTCTTTATCACCCTACTGTCCTTTGGCGTCCTCTGTCTTCTCGAAGGCCATCAGTCTTTATTGACACTTGTGGGTATTGCCTGACAGACCACACACGGAGTAGCTTATGTTTGAAACTCTGTCCCTAATACATTTTTACAGCCCCAGCCCCAGGCTGAACAGGTAACTGATTTTATGAACACCATCAAGGCTGTGGGGGGCAGGCAGTGTGGCAGAGGATCGTTAGCCAGTCTCAGATAAGTAAGTCTTTGTTGCCTTTTACACCTGAGCAAGACATGAAATTCTGTCCATGTGACAAGTTGGTGCTGACAATTTCAGTGTCTAACTTTATGCCTTGGATTTGGGGCTTATTTAAAATCCATTTCTTCTTTTCTTTACTAACTAGTGTCTAAGTGTATTTGCAGGTTCCAAGTGAGGGTCAGGTATGCCGTGTAACATAGATATTAAATCAGATTTTTCCAAGTCGATCCTGTGTTATGGGCTGAATGGTGCATTTCCACCATTCATACGTGGATGCCCTAACCTTCACTGCCTCAGAATGTGACGATATTCAGAGACACTGGGGTTGCCTGTGCACAGGGGAGACCCCGTGTGAGGACATGGAAGGAAGGCCGTCTGCAGCCAAGGAGAGAGGCCTCAGAAGAAACCAAACCTGCTGGCCCTTTGACCTCTGACTTCTCAGCCTCCAGAACTGTGAGAAGATAAATTTCCGTTGTATAGGCCACCCAGTCAACGGTGTTTTGTTATGACAGCCTTAGCAAACTAACGTGCCTTCTAATTTGAGTGAAGATTTGTGAAGTTGTGTTTGTGTGATGTGGAAACAACCAGGTGAATACAAACTGGATTTCACTTTTGTAGATGAGCTATGGCGTGATGGGGATGTGTGCGTTAGGGTGCTCCGAAGAAGCAGAGCTCACAGGATGTGTAGACCCATATCTCTCTATAGATCTGTCCGTCTGTCTGTTGTGTTCCTACCTGCCTGCCTGTCTAGATATTCTAAGGAATTGTGGGGCTGGCAAGTCCTAAATCTGCAGGGCAGGCCTGCAGGCTGGAGACCCAGGGAAGAGGGGATGCTACAGTTCCAAGGCTGAAGGTGGTCTGGAGGCAGATTTCTCTTTGTGGAATCTTCGCCTTGTCTCCCAGGGTCTTCAGCTGGTGGATGAGACCCACCCATCACGGAGGGCGACCTGCTTTATTCAGAGCCTGTTGATTTAAATGTTGATTGCACCTGAAAAAATGAGCTTCACAGCAGCGTCTAGACGGCCATGTGACGGAGCAGTTGTGTGACACATAAAGTGAACCATCCCATGGTGGCAATGCAAAAACGGTAGCCTGGGCTCCCTTTGTGAGGGGAGTGGGATTTCAGAAGCCAGTGTAATAAGAGGTAACTTTCAAATGGTGTTATTAACGAAGCTCATATGTATGGTTTTATACATATGGCCTCACTTGATCTTTCAACTGACCTTTTAATACGGGAGCTGACCACACATTAAGTCGTGATGCGTTCATTACCCTTAAATTTCTGTTGACGAGACAAACAGCAAGTGTGACGTAGGCCGTGGACTCACACATGCTTCAGCGTTTCCACACTTCCTGCTGTGCCAGTTTCGTGAGTCACTTGGTCTGCATACCCTCTTCTGCCTTGGTGTCTTAGTCAGAGCACAGAAAACGGATGAGGCCTGTAGCTGAGTCTGCCTTGGAATTTTGCATTATGATCCTGCTTTGCTACCGTGGGAATTCCACTAAAACAAAAATTGAGGACTACAGCTGAGGTGGTATTTTCAGCTTTTTTTTTCTTCTGTTGCTCCTACTCTCCATTCAACTGAGGCTGAGAAAACTGGCCCTCCAGTAAATGGGAGCTGCCTCTCGGAGGCCACGGGCGCTGGTGCAGTGGTTGGGGGGGGTCTCCAAGGCAACGGGACTTGTGCAGCATCAATGCCTCCTTTTCAAAGGACTGGGGTCTATTTAAGATGTGCTGGTAACTGTTAAAGAAGAAACCATTAAACCCCTCCACCACCACCTTCATTGTCATTGAAATTAATCCCCGCTTTCATTCTTGCCTAGAACTAATTAACACCCTAATTATTTAGAGTGCTTTAAAACCAGGTGACAGGGCTCCCCTTTCTCTAGAAGGAATTGGAATTTGGGGGGAGGAGGGAAAACAAGAGGAAATGCATCTATGGGTAGTCTGCAAAAGGGCTTAAACCTTTTAGAAATGCAGCACTGTTATGGACCACTCTTCTTTCCGTATCTGTGAGTTAGGGGTCAGGGTAATAAGTTCTGGGATTTATTGAACCCAAGTAGCTTTCTAAGTGTGTAGGACCTGAATGTGATTAACAACGTAGATTATTATTTAGAGAAGCTCTAAAAACTACAATGGAATGTTCATCGTATCTCTGACGGAAGGAAGGCATTCTGAGCTTGGAAGTAGTAGAAGGAATCCCCAAGTGCACTCACTTCAGTTAGAAAGTGCAAGTTCGCTGAAGAGCAGGCAGACAGAGGGCAGTCTGCCCCGCCCCGCCCCCCACTCGGGGGCAAGTAGCAGACTGGGAAGATATTTTAGCAAAAACGGCCGTCAGTCTCTATTATTGTCAGCCCACCACGTCAGTGGGGAGAAAATGAAGGTGCCAGAATGTAATTCACAGCCAGTAACTGAACGTGCAGAAGGTTCTTATCAATGATCAAATGCTGCATGTTCAGACTAACTGCCGGAGATATGATACAACTAAGGAAGTTCGAATAGTAATCACCTATTTGGAGACATTAAGGAATTATCCTAGAAGTTAAATGCATTTTATTATATCTTTTATTTTAATTACTTTATCTTTAAGCAAGTGGTAAATTGTTTTTGTAGTTATATACCCTACGGAAACTCTTCTCAAAGACATTTGCTTATTGATTTGTATATTGATCCATTTCCTTTTTTATCTTTGAACAAGCAGGACAGCCTAGCCTTGGTCCCAGCAACCTCGGGGAGGTTTCGCACTTCTGACCCAGGGACCCCGAGGCACAGTTGTCTTCCGTGTGGCTCTTCCACGTGCCAGCTTCTTGGCACGCTGCTACCTAAGTGCTTCCCTCTTTTTTTTAGGATCAAAAAGAGAAAAGGAAAGAAAAAACTAGCAAGCACCACTTTACAAATAGTTTGGTGAACATTCACTGGAGGAAGTGATTGGTGAAGCTGCAGCTGCTCTGGGAAACCTTTTTTGGTAACTTGGTCGCTTCGGCGCCTGTGCTGACCAGAGTCCGTTGAAAGCCCGGGAATCGCCCCAGCTGGGTGCAGTGCACGTGGACTAAACGCATGCCAGTTGAGGGTTAGCCCGAATGACCAATGGCCTGATCTTCTAGAAGGCATGGCCAGGGCAGCATGTGGTACTGAGGGACTGAAGAGGGAGATGGGGGAGCAAGTGTGTGCCTCTCCTGCTGCCCATTTCCTGTCTTTGACAGCCACAGCTCACAGAGGCTCACAGTGGCCCCTGGAGGTGACTTAGAAAAAGGCGCAGGGACAGCCGACCTGCCAGGGATTGTCCCAGAGGCCTGAGGGTTCAGTTCCCTGGGGCTGCCCCCTGCCAGACAAGGCAGCCTCTGGGGCATGTGATGGGGTCTCTTTCTACTCGGTGGAAACCTGGGCTGCCACCCACGCACCAGTGCCCAGGAGGGTCTTTCTCTCGATAAGTAACCAGCAGAATTTGGTCCGAGGATTGGATCATTTATGTAGATACCGCAGTGGTACTGGGTGTGTTGAATTACCATTGCTGATTTTACCCAGACAATTCTTTGAAGTCTCCCTGCTTTACAGAAGTGCCAGTTGTTAGAAAGTATTTACCATACAGTATTTACAGCTACATATCTGAAGTCATTAATATAGATTGTTTTGGTGCTTAGGGGATTTATATCCAGACACAATGTAATGAGACTGTAATTGACACACAGGCAAGCTATTAATGGCTTCCTCCCTCAGCCTCTTGCCCTCAGTCTATTCTGAGAGTCTGGAGTAGCTTCCCTCTATGTAAGAAGCCTCCATGTGGCTTGTGCTTGCGTTTCTAAAACACAAGATGTTCATCTCAGTTTAGTTGTGTGAAATGTGTGTGGATAAAATTTTTAAAAATCACATTGTTTTATTATACTCAATTTCTAGGAACCTTAGAAATTATTTTAGGGGAATATAAGAGTGAGATTCCTTGAGGCATCTGAGGCCCAAGAAGGTCAAGGACGTTCCCCAGAGTCCCACAGGCACCTGGAACTGAACAGGCATGGAGCCTTTGTCCGTCCTATTCGCAGCTCCGTCCTGTGCACAGAAGGTGCCCAGTCAGTGTCTGGTGAGTGAATGAATGAATGAATGAATGAGCGAGCTACGCCAGGGTCTGAGCCCAGGTCTAGGTCAGTACTGTAACGCCCCCCTCGAATGCTGTATTCTAGGTGTAGTTGATCCATTGAACTAACTGTCTTAAGTGCATGCGGTGTCAACCTGAAAGGGTTTCCACCTCTCTTCAGCCATGCCAAATTGAATCTCCCTTTCCTGCTTTTCTGTCCCTTCTCGATCTGCAACTCTCAGAGACGAACCCCATTTAAAAAAAAACCAGTCTCCGACTTGATTTAAGTCTTCTCTTTCTCCAGTGTAGCTCGACCCTGTCTCTAAGCATGTGAAGTGAGGGGAGGGTGGGGTGTGCCTCCCTTTAACTCCATCTGCCCCTCTCTTTTTGGGGTCTAGCCCCCCACCGGCTGGGGGCAGGGAGTACCCATGGGGGTGGGACCAGGGAAGGCAAACATCTCTGTCCTTAGTTGGGTGCTGGTGTGGTCCTGTTCTTGCTGGTCCAGGTTGTCTCTCTGGCCACAGCCGGCTCAGAGCTGGTGCCAGGCCTCAGGTCCTGGACTCAGAGGCTCCTTTCCAGCCGGGCCCTTTCTAGCCCCCTCACTGCCCTTAGGGTTAGGGGCCCGGCAAGGTGGCTCAAGTTGGGCTTCATCATAGGGCATCCGAGTGAGTCCCAGGAAACTCCCTCAGTCTTGTCGCTCCAACGCGGGGGGGGGGGGGGGGGCTGCCTCCCTGGGGCAGCCTCCCTCCTGTTTGTGCTCCTGCCCCACCCCACCCTGCTTCTCTCCAGTTCCCTTCCCTGCTTGGAAGGACACAGCCAATCCACCGCCTCAGTAGATGAGCTGTGGGTGGAAGGGATGTTGGTCTGTCTTTCTTGTAGGCACCCCAATCTCTGCGTGGCTTGGTTGGTACCCCCACCCATTGGCAGGAGGAGTGAGCTGGGTGGCTGGGTGCCTGGAAGAGTGGGGGCTCACACCGCCCTCCCCTCAAGGACTCGTACCCCCACCTCCCCTGTGTTCTAACAGACTGGGAAACTGATATTAACAGGATGGGTTGTTACCTTTTAGTGACTTCTGGAGGAAGTGTGGGACCCCACTTCTTTTTAGAAGTCGGGGCATTGAGTGGTGGTGCGTCCTCAGCCGTGGGCTTTTGTCTCGAGTACCGAGGCAATAGGAACAATCGCACTAAGACTTGACCGCACACACTTAGGTGCCAAAGGCGTTTGAAACAGGAAAAGCTCTTGTGCTGACTTATGTCATATTAGTGATTTGAAAGGTTAAAACAATTGCAAACTTACGACTTGGGCCATTACTGGCAGTTTGGGAGATTCTGGCAGCATCTGTGCCTTCTCTCACGTGTTCTTGAAATGACACTGTATTCTACAGACACGAAGACTCAGATGCTCAAGGCGGAGCTGCTGATAATCGTGAAAACCCGACAGCAGCCTGGATGCTCACTACCATTTAGCTCTAAAACTTCTGATGTAGCTTTTTATTGGTATAGGAAAATGCTCAATGTATAATACCTGGTGAAACAAGCAACTTAAAGAGTAAAATATTTACTATATATATAACAGAAAAAATTTGGACTAATAAAAACAATAGGGTTATTGAATGATAGGGTTGAAAGTGTTTGTATTATTTTTTTCAATTCTCTGCTTTAACTTTCCTACAATGAGTCTTGTTTATATATATAAAAATAATTTTTACTTTAGTCAGTGAACATATAGATATATATATTGTGTCAGCTCTTTTGTCTTATACCTTCCATTGCTGAAGATTTTTTACATTTCTCATAATTTCTGAACATTAAGGCTTTTAGTCCATTTTTCTTCTTCCCTGGCTTAGTAACTAGGATTTCAATACACCATCTGGCTTATATTTCAACAACTGAATGTCCTAAACATTTGGCATTTATAAATGCATGTGGTAATTTGGAAAAATGCCTTTATTACAATATAAATCTTCCAAGTAACTTTAGAAATGATGCCGTAGCCTTCATTTGGAAGGCTAGGCCATGTGAATGCTCTAACTTACAGAGAAAGCCCCCAAATGCTATTTGTCCTAGATCCTATTTTGTTACTTTTTGAGATCACTGAAGTGTGTCAGGAAAATTAATTCTACAGGGTTTATTTAAGTGCCTGGAGCTTAACAATAAGAATGGGGTTTTAGCATGCAGTG
This sequence comes from Tonatia bakeri, assembly GCA_004024845.1. NCBI lineage: Eukaryota > Metazoa > Chordata > Mammalia > Chiroptera > Phyllostomidae > Tonatia > Tonatia bakeri. The sequence continues at coordinate 133,693 of PVIA01000903.1, forward strand.
AAGTGGTGTTAGACTCTTCCTCTGCATACGTCTAGCACCAGTCGGTGGGTCAGGAACCGGGCGTGGGTCCTTGTGTCCTGTGGCACCGCAGGCCAGGCACAGTGCAAGGTACACGATGCAGGTGGTCATGGTCACAGCAAGCGCTTACTCAGCACTTTATATGTGCAAGGCATGTTACTCTGTGGTTTTCATGCATTATCTTCTTTAACCCTCATAACAGCCCTCAGTGGGGTGGTTTTTAGCTTTTTCTGAAGGCAGGTGGGGCAGTGCAGAGCTGGAATAATGTGTGAGAAATGCAAGTATTTTTTTATGCCAAACTGGCCAAAAGTTGGACAGTTATGGACACACCTTGGAAGTCTTTTTTGACTAGGCAGATTGAAATTCAGGTTAAATGAGAGCATTTCATAAAAGTGTGCAGTGTGCGTTTGAGTGAATTGAAATAGCAGTGAAAAAGGCGCAGGAGTTCCTTCGTGTTCCGTGGAAACCTTTCTCTGAGGAAGGATCTCTCTCACGTCTGCCACGTTGGACCTCATTGTCTCAAACCTGTGGAATCCCGGTTGGGTTCTGAGTGTGGTAATTGGCACAGTCCTGAAACCACACCAAACACTGCGGAGGGAAGAGAAGCACGCAGATGATTCTCGTGCAGTGCAGGAGGTACTGGGAGCGGCAGTGGGGGCGTTTAAGCTGGGCCCACTGGCTTGTTGACAAGCGAAGGAAAGTAGTGCTAGCATAAAGTTTTGGAGGTAGGTCTTGAGAATGGTTTGGTTTTAAAAACTAATAGGGGGAAACCCTGGGGTTCTCTGAATTAATGCCTGTCATTCCATGAAGATGACCGCCCTTCTGCACAATGTTCTTTTTATAAGGAAAGTATATTGAAGGAAAGTATGGTATGTTAAGAAGAGAAACTTCAGGTCTGAATGTTTATTTTATTTTTAAAAAGATTTTATTTATTTATTTTTAGAGAAAGGGGAAGGAAGGGAGAAAGAGAGGGAGACAAACATTAATGTGCGGTTGCCTCTCTAGTGCCCCCCTACTGGGGACATGGCTGGCAACCCAGGCATATGCACTGACTGGGAATCAAACCAGTGACTCTTTGGTTTGCAGGTCTGCACTCAATCCACTGAACCACACCAGCCAGGGCCAGGTCTAAGTGTTTAATACAGAGTGATGGCAATCAGTATTGTACCCCTGTTTTCAAGTTCCAAGTTTATTTTACATCATTATTGTTTTACAGCTGTGTTAACAACTATTTTCCTTCTTTTGCTGTATAACATTTATATCAATCAGTAGTACTAGATTTGGGGCTTCTTATTTTGATTCATTTCTTGGTCAGTTGGACCAGCCCTGAAAAGCCCTAAAGCACAGGTAGCAAACACAAGGCCCACGGGCCAAATCCGGCCCTCCACCTTGTTTTATCCATCCCAGCACCTTGTTTCTACCCCACAGCGGTGCCAAGCTCCTTGCCTCTAGTTAAGGAGTAGTTACTTTATGCAGTCCTAAAATTACATTTGGCCCTTTGAAGGCAACCGCAAGTCTTCAGTGAAAATGAGTTTGACACCCCTGCTCTAAAGGATTGGCCCTAGCTGGTGTGGCTCAGTGGACTGAACACGGGCCTGTGGAAGGAGCCTTTAGGTGAGGGCACGCTCAGTCTAGTGTGTCTGAGAGTACGTCTCTACTTCTCACGCATCTCACCGACTGTTGGATAGAGTTGCTGCACGCCGCTTGGTTCCTCTCAAAACTCCGTTGCTGGCGGTCACTGTCTTCTGGTGTTTGGCGCTCTGGAGAAATCCAAACCGTTCTGATTTGAGGAGCCTTTGAAAATAACCTGTTTTCTCTCTGAATACCAATAGACTGTTTTCTTTATTCTTCAAACTTAAACTGTCTATGAAATGTGTTGCAAGATATTGGTCATTTCCCCCAGCCCTCCCCCTCTTTAATTCTATTAATTGGACAGTTATTAATTTTATAGACAACCTTTTCTTTAGTTCATAGTAGTTTGCTGTTATTTCTTAATTTTATTTAAATTTCTGCATCATAGATTATTGCCTAGATTCTTTTTTTCTTCACCTTTTACTGTTTTCCTTTTCCATTTAGTTAAGCTTGCCCTTGACTTTAACTCCAGATTTTCTAGATTCCTCAATCTGGTGGTCACTGTTTCCAGCACAGTTAAAATTTGGCATCTCCATGTAGTTTTCTTTGGTTCCAGATTCTTCTGTAGAGCATTTATATAGATATATTTTTTTCCTGAATCTGGTTGACAGCACATGTTAGAAACCTTCTCTGGTTTCTCACTGAATAATTCCGTTTCACAGGAACAAGGGGACTCTGATTCCCAAAAGGAACCCCTTCTTTTGGACTACTGGTGCCTTTCCTAGGACCTGTGCTGTTTTGGTGGGCGGGGAGGCAGTGCTCATGCTATTTGAAGAATGAATGGGTTCTATCAGATTTCTATTCTAATATTCCAGTCAAAAAAAAAAAAAAGGCCGAGGGGCATCTAGAGTTGTCATTCTGCACTCCGCTGTTCCAGAAGTCCAGCCGCCTGAGGCCAGGGCAGCAGGAAGCTCCTGTCTGTGTCAGGGCCCGGCGTCAGGGGCGGCCTGGCATTCCCTGCGGCTGTGCCCCCTTCTTGACCTGGCACAGTTGCCTCCCACAGTCGCTGGCCACTCACGCCAGCACTGTTGGCTGCCTGTGGTTTTTCAGTGCCCAGTTGGCATGCGGCACACTTCATGGTGACCCATTCTCACTGTCGCCCTTCGTCTCTCTGAATCAGGCGCCTGGAATGGCGTTTCGTTGGGACCTTGTCCAGGCATCATCCTGGCAGGCGGTAGGATTTTGTCATCATCACTGGCCCGGTTGGCATCTCTTCCAACTTGTCCCGTCAGACCTAGAACTACAAGAAATCCCCTGAAGGTCCTGACTTTCCATAGTGTTATGTGCAGATGCAAGTTTTCTTTTCATTTTATAGTCTGCAGTTGATTTTGAAGTGACAGTGATACGATTGTTCAGGAGAGGTCAGGCATCGGTGCGTTTTTCCGCGGCCGAGATCATGTGAGTGACTCCACTTGGAGGATGACTGCAGCTGGAGCATCTGGATTTGCGCCGGGTCTGCAGAGGATCTCATCTGGGCTGAAGCCAGTCAGTGCATCTGGGTGTGGCCATGGGAGTCCATTGTGAACGTGAACGTCAGCCAGTCCTGGAAGAAAGGATCCGCTGTTCCAAATAGCAGAATGGGCTTTCCCTGAGGAACACGAACAGGAACCACACGAGCTAACACTTACTGAATGCTTACTGGGTGCCAAGACACTGATCTAAATGTTCTGCAAATATCTGATTCATTTGATTCTTGCTACAACTCTATGATAGAAGTTACTTTTAATATCTCTCATCTCATAATTGAGGCCCACAGTAGTCAAGTAACTTGCCCAAGGTCACAGTGAGGAAGCTGGGCTGGGAACCTAGGCAGCCTGGCTTCGTGAGAATAGATAGAATGGAGCCAGTTGATGCCTTGTAGTGCGGAGTGGGGAGTGCAGGGGTTGGTCAAGATGTAAAGCCAAGATAATGACATTCAAATAGTTGCATCAGAGAAGAGGAGACCATCTTGGGGGAATCCTGATGGTTGGCTACCCCATCAGTAGCTTTAGTAGCAACATTATGTTTGAAGAAGCCCAATGCTTTGCTGGCATCTTTTACTCAGGCAAACGTTCATTCGCTCAGCAAACATTTATTCCTCCCTGGCCATGTGTCAGCCCTTGTTCTAGGTGTCTGGGATACAGGTGTAAAAGGCATCACCTGCCCCAGAACTCACAATTTGTGGGACGCCACTAGATGAACATTGAGTGACTTACAGTAGAAATTGTTTCTAAGTGATAGGAAGCTGTGTGTAGTATGCCCTGGAAGATGGAGTTTCAGAATTATTTTATTGGTTTAATATTAAATAAGTTCATTTTCAGTGTGTGTTCAAACTGCAGGTTCCTGACATTTATATTAACTAAGGTCAAATCCATAGCCCAAGATCACACAGGAGAGTTCTAATATTGTTTGAGTAGAATTTCCCCCCTTTGGGTGATTTTTGAGTGTGTTTACTTGGCAGTCGGCATCTAGCTGAATCATCAACCTTTTCTAAGGCAAGACATTCTGGGGGAATCTCTTGTGTGCTCTAAAGGGTAATGAATGAGGCTTCACGTTTGGAACCTGGATGAGTTTTCCAAAGTTCTCTGTATCTGCTGGTGTGTCCTTGGTTTTGGTTTTTCTGTTGCTTTTTAGAAACACGCCGTTACAGGGTAAGGCATCCCTGGCTTTCCTTGGGGACCTGGGGAGAGATGGGGCGGGAGGTCCGTCGGGGCACGTGTTCCTATGACGTCTCTGAGAGACCAGACCGGTGATAAACCTCGTGGTCCTTCATCCTGTGCACTTAAAAAACACAGCCCTCTGGCTTTAGACATCAGGAGGAAATAATTTCTTGGAATCAGCCTTTTTCCCCTGTGGGAGGATATTGGAGTTTATTTTGGATTTGCTATTATTGGAGTGTAGAAAGGCTTTAACAGATATGTCCCTTCTTGAGAACTATAAGAGTTTGGGTAAAAATAAGTCAGTGGCGTCTCTTATCTCAAATATATTAAAATATCCAGACTATTTAAAATTAACCTCTGATAACATGAGACAGTATGATTTTATGGAGTACAGTGTTTTGATTACTTAAGTGACTTTCTTTTTTTTGAGGCTTCCAAATCCAGTAGCACAGATAGAAATTCAACATGGTAATTGTGAGTTGGAGTACTAGAATATTCTCTCCAATCTGGAGAAAGTTATTTTGATGCACTGATTCATTAAAAAGCACCTAGGCACCTACCTGGAAGGGCATTACAGAAGAATACGAAAGTTTCTGCCATCAAGTAGAATCTGTTTGGGAAGTCAAATATTTTTAAATGCACTGTTATCTTCTGTGTTGCAAACGAGAAAACTGAGACACATGAAGTTAAATGACTTCTCCAGGTCATGGAGAAATCAGGCTCGGATTTGGTAGAACCTGGATATGGACCCAGGAACCCAGAATCCAAGCTCCTAGCCCTACATGGCATCACACACTGTAAGAAGACTTGAAATGGGAAGATGATATACTTCAAATGCCAGTGTAAAACTTTCTTCAAATGGAAGACAGGGAGCAATTTCACACCTTGTTGGCAGAGAGATGGCAAGATAGAAATGAGAGGGAAAATGAGTAATTGCAAAGTGGAAGAGTAGAGGATAACTCAGATTCTGGAGCTGAGAGCTGGACTAGAGGGTCCACGCTCCAGTGTGGGGGTGGGGTGTGGGCCAGAGGGAGAACTGGGCAGAGTGGAGCTTAAGGTTTGAAAATGGATTAAGAAAAGCCTTCAGCCCTGACCAGCGTGGCTCGGTTGGTTGGGCATTGTCCCACAAGACAAAGGGTCACTGGTTTGATTCCCGGTCAGGACGCATGCCTGGGTTGCAGGTTCAGTTCCTGGTCAGAGTGTGTGGGAAGCAGCCGATCAGATCAGTGTTTCTCAGATTGCTACTTCTCTCTCTTTCTTCCTCCCTTACCCCCTCTCTCTCTAAAAAAAACAAGGAAATAAATATATATTTAAAAATCCTTCAATTGTGTGTGGGGGAGTGGTGCTAAAGAGTAGGGTCCTCTCGTCGGCCACGGACAGCCACGGGTGATTTTGTGTAGGAACGTGAGCCGCAACAGTAGGCACAAATATTTAACCACCAGGGCAGCCTGCATGGAAGCAGAAAGGCCAGTTAAGAAGCTATTGAAATGTTGCCCTGGCTGGTGTAGCTCAGTGGATTAAGCGCGGGCTGCAAACCAGACATCGCAGGTTCGATTCCCAGTCAGGGCACATGCCTAGGTTGCAGGCCATGTCTTCCAGCAACCGAACATTGACGTTTCTCTCCCTCTCTCTCTCCCTCCCTCCCTCCCTCCCTTCCCTCTCTAAAAATAAATAAATAAAATCTTTTTTAAAAAGAAGCTATTGAAATGTCCCAGATGAACAATGGTCAGCGTCAGAACCTCTCCCTGGCTCTCTAAGTGTCTGTCCCTGGCAGCGAGGCCCAGGGGCTTGGCAAAAAGGACGGCCCCATCTAAAGTGTCTGGCAAGGTGACTGGCAGAAGTAGGAGGCAAAAGGGTGTTTGTTGAGCCGAACAGGGTTGAATAAAGGCATTGGCCGCAGGAATGGAAACCAGGTCAACGCAAGGAAAACCAGAGGCAGCACCAACAATAGCAACAGCCCATGGTGGGGCGGAGAAGAGCCAGGGTCTCGGGCTTGGGCGACTGGAGGTCACTGACCAAGGTGGGGGCTCATTGAAGGAGGGCGCAGTGAGCTTGGTTCGGGCACTTCCTCTCTTTCTAGGGGGCTCATCTCAGTTGCCTGTTGGTGCTTGTCAAGTCCTCGTGCTGAATGAGGTGAATGCCAGATTGAGCCTCTCGCCTGGTTCAGTGCGTTAACGGGAACACACGTGGTTAATATCAAGCATATTTGGCATCTCCATTGTTTTCAAGGGAGTAATAATTCAGGCTGACAATAGAATCACATGGAGAGTTTTCAAAAGTTAGTGTTTGTATTTTTCCAAAGACTCAAGGGTATTCTACCGTGCATCCAACACAGCCGTGCCCTTTGAGAAGCATTGGCATTCAACAGTCATTTTCTTTTCTTCCTTAAAAACTTCTCTTTTAAAAACTTTGAGACATGTGAAGAAGTACATTTTTAAAAATGGGACAGTCCTACCAACCCTGAGCTAGGAACCCTGTCCGCAGCCACCTTACCACGGGCTCACCATCTCAGCGTCTCTCCCCATCACCACTCGGTGACTCTCCAGGGAGTGAGGCAGGGCCTGCCGGGCTCCAGCAGCATGTTGCCGTCCACCAGCAGTCGGTGGGGACGGCGTGCTTGGCCATGCTGTGCTGGTCAAGCAGCCCTCTCTCCACCACCGCTCACTGTGTTTGGTTCCTGGGGCTGCTGTAGCCAGCCACCACACACTGGCTGGCGGAAAGCAACAACATGTATTATCCTCTTATAGCTCAGGAGGCCAGAAGTCTGAGATCAAGGCACAGTAGCGTTGGTTCTTTCTGGGGGTTCCGAAGGAGAGATGGTCCCACACTCTCCCCTAATGCGTGGTTCTCCCCCAACACCAGCACACTTCGGTGTTCCTGATTGTAGACGCATCACTCTAATGTCTGCCTCCATCTTCACGTCGCCTTCTTTCCTATGTGTCTGCTTCACTTCTTAACAAGCTTACCAGTCATTGGCTTAAAGGCCCATTCTGAATCAAGGGTAATTTCACCTCAAGATACTATTTTCAGTAAAGGTCACTTTCTGAGCTTCTAAGTGGACATGAGTGATTGGGAGACGCTTTTCACCCTATAGTCACTGATGACTTACATTTGACTCGGGTTGGGAGACACTGAATTTGGGGAGCTGCCTTGGTTTCCTATAATAACCTTGGGGTCCTCAAATGTTTTCTTAGTCCCAAAATGAGTCATAGGCAGTTAAGATGCCCCCCTTCCCATGCAGTTGGCCACTACCCATTGAAGACCCCAGCTTTCATCTGTTGGACTAACTGGTTCCAGAAGGGAGTGTGTGCGTGTACGGGGGTGTGTGTGGGGGTGTGTGTGCATTTGCAGGTGTGGGTGTGGGCACAGGGAGGGGTGGGGCAGCAGAAAATCCAGAGCATGCAGATCTCACACAGAATTTGTAACTTCAGGGACTGTTTCCGGTGCTTGTACATTTCTTTAGCTGTTGTCTTGTCCCTTGGTAGTCATTTAACATTCGTAAAGGGCATGATGCCTCGGCATGGTCAGGACAGGGACCACCCCGATCCTCTGTGCTGACCATCAGACCCTCAACGTGCACTTGAGTGTTTGCCTTAGGACTTGGAGGATGAAATCATTCCATCTGGAGGTGTCAGGTGAAATCTATATTGCGCCACTTGGGTAGAGAGTACAGCTCTGGGGGCATGGCTCTTTATTAGGCAAAAATATGTACATGCCCCAGATGCTTTTGCTGTGCACTTGGCATCCAGCCAGACGTGTCTCCGAGCCTCCTGCCTGTGTGCGAGGGAGGCCTCGCGCAGACTGAGGTGCTCACTGTTGCCATGTACCTCTCTTTGAGCAACGGATATCGCTTTGAGTATTTGTAAGAACTCTCCCAGAGCTTACTGTTCAAAGAGGCCTCACTGTGGACGTGCTTGTAAATTAAATGACCGTGCTTTAATTGTCTTTGTATAAGCACAGATTTCATATATAACAGGTTTGCTTTAGGTGTGGTTCCCGCATTTCAAGGGGACTTGGAGTGCAGGGATTCTGTCTCAGCAGCTCTGCCCCACGTGGCCTGTGGTGCTATGGTCTGCCTGGTCTTCACAGTGAGCTGGGCACACGTGGGGCAGGCTGTGCAGTGGTAAGGACGCCACGGGTCTGGGATTTGAATCCTGACTCTTCTCCTTTCTGGCTTTGTAACTTGGGGCATGGGAGTTATATTTTCTGAGCCCCAGTTTCCTCATCAGTTAAGTAAGGATAACAGTACCTACTTCATAGGGTGCTTTATGCATTTCCTAGGATTCTTATAACAAATCACCGTAAACCGGCTTAAAACAACTGTGAGGAATGTATTCTGTCACAGAGCTGGAGGCCAGAGGTCCAAAGTCAAGGTGTTGGCAGGGCCACTCTCTGAAGGCCCCAATCCTACAATCGTTTCAGATACCTGCCCACTGGCGCCGCCCATCCTCTGGGTCCTGGAGTCTCTGCTTTGCCCGACTTTCGAGGCTCCAGTCTGCACTCAAACCCGCCACCTCTTGCTCACATCCTACGCATTGCTTCCCTTGAAAAATCACACGACACTACCAAATGGTTTTTTTATGGGGTTATAATTCCTACTCTCAGCTGGACCTCCAGGTCTGCTTGAAAGCCCCTTCACTCATGTCTAGTGGGCTTCCTTTCTCGTTTACCCCAGAAGCTATTAGAAACAGTAGCTCTTCAAAACATTCTTCAAGCTTCCAGCCCCCCACTGACCCTGCGTGCTTTGCCCCCTGCTTCCTGGAGGAAAAAAAGCCATAAAACACCAACGGACTTCCCTCCACCACCATGTCGCTGACCACCCTCCTTCCTCTTTCTCTCAGGGCAGACCATGGCTCTCACTCACAAAGGTCAGCCCTCCACCGAGTCGAGCCCCAGTTCAAACCCTCACCCCTGGAGTTTTTCATTCTGCTTCTCTCCGTTGACTCCTTTGCTTGCCTCAGTCTATAAATACACTTAAATCTTGCTCATTTTAAAAGTTCCTTCCTTGACCTTTACGTTCAACTGCTTTAGCTTGCTCCTCCTGAGAGAACCAGCTATATTGTATATTAAGTAACTGTACACACGTTTCTTCACCTTTCTGTGCCTTAGTTTCTTTACCTGTAAAATGGCTACTCATAATACCTACCTCACAGGGTTACTGTTAAGACTGAATTGTCACATAGTGTGGTGCCTGGCCCTGGGCATTTGTAGTGATTCTTTAGTGGTGATAGTATCCTGTCGGGGCTTTGACAGGACTGGGATCACGGCACTGGCCCAGCGCCGACAAATATTGTGAGCAGGTGCTGGGTGGGCTTCTGTCTGCGGAAGGTGGTGAGCTCCTTACGGACCAAGGTCATTTTCTCTCCATCTTTTCACCCCTAGGATTTTGCACAGTGTCTGACATAGAAAGATAGATAGATAGATAGATAGATAGATAGACAGACAGACAGACACATACATACATACTAAACAAATGAATGCTTGGATTACATGGATGGAACCATTTTTTCTCCTTGGAGGCAAGGTGACTTGACCTATTCCCAGACTTATCTCTGACCCCGGAAAACTGAGCCTACGTCATGTGCTGTGGTCCTTAAATAATGAGTAACGTTTGAATATTGGTCAACATCATCAAAGAAAGGTATTTGGTAGGGTTATAGAGACTCTGAAGTCCATTTGCAGATGGAGACAAAGGCCCCAGTGGAGAAGGGGTTACTTAATAGTGGCTCCCAAGTGGAAAGAAGGAAGACAGAGCTGTTCAATGCACAGCTCAGAATGGAGCCCCCACCACCTGGCAGGCAGTGGGCGCAGGGCCAGGAGCTTAGTGGTGAACAGGGCAGGTGCTGGCCTTCGGCCACGCACTGAAACTCCAAGTCCAGTGGGAGGTCGACAGGCCTTTACAGACACTGTAGAAATACTGCTTAAGTATAATTGCGCCAAGTGCTGTGGAAGAGGAGCTGGGGAGGGCTGGGGGCCGGGGGCGGTGAATGGGCAGCTTGGTGACGTGGGGAGGCAGAGGACCAGCCTGTGTCTGGAAGAAGGTGTTTGTAATGACACCTTGTGTCCGTAGCACCACACTCAGTGTTTCCGTAAAAAAGGCTTCAGGAATTACTGATGCAGCCATCAAAGGGAGGTGATGGGTTTCGGGAGAGCAGAGACGCCAGAACCTGCCTGTGTGAATACTCTGAAATAAAAACGTAGGGAGAAGCAACATATCACGTATTGGTCTGAAATAGTGAGCATTATACAGAAAGCTCTTCCTGAAACTGCTGGGCTTGGTAAAACCGGGAGAATGAGCAAATGTTTATGTCACGATATATTGGTAATTTTCTGGGATTTCCACAGGCACCAAGGAGGGTAGTAGTCTGGTCAGGCCACACTTGGATGAACTCACCATCTACCACACGCATCTTGCATTTTTCCGTCCTTGTATTTTGTCTGCCCTCATTCACCTAAACCTTACTCTTTGCAAGGTCTCATTCATAATCCCAACCAAAAACCTTCCCAACCTGCCTCGCTGCGAGTGGTCTCTCTCTTCTTTTGTGCCGACTCACCCTTTTGCTTAGTTGACCACCCGCCCCTATTCTCTTCTGTCTTGTCGGCATGTCTCTCATGTTGCTGTGCTTTATCTCCATAACTGTGCAGAAAATTCATGCAGACTGTGCCAGTGGTATTAAGAGCACTGGACAAAGCATTTGTTGCATGAATGAGTAAACAAATGAATATAACATCGATAGTATTTTCTAGATACTTTGTGCCTCGTGGATACATGTCTCATAAAACTGGCTGGTCCTGTTAACGGGAGGGAATACCAGTGAGGCCTGAAGCTCGCCTGCTTCTTGGGCTCTGTCTTAAAGTATGAAGTGTGTGCTCTTTTTTTTTCCTGAATGGTATGAATCTGTAAGCTTCTCAGTGAAAACACTGTCTACTTTGTCTAACTTGCGTCTCAGCCTTCCTGACTATATGGGCCAAACCATCTGCCCTCCATAAACCCGAGGGAGAACTGCAGCCTTTCCAGAGATAATCTCCTACACACACTCCTCCAGCCGGCCGCTCAGGCAGCCCCCCACGACCAGGCCTGTGCTCCTTCGTGATGCTTAGGGCCTTGCGTCTTTCCTAAGAAAGTGGAAGAAAACCCTCTTCCTGATTGCTCCGAGCCCCCTAAACAGATGTCTGACCACCGAGTTTCCACTGGTCTTTCAGCTCCCGGGGATTAAACCGAAATAAAAGAAGGCGATGCCACGTCTGGCCAAGGGCAGATGTCGCCAGTTGCCAACGCTCCAGCGTTCCTCACACGCCTGACATGGGGTCTGCTGCCCTCGAAGGGGGCGGGCAGCGCTTTCGAAGGCCGAGATTCAGGGGGGAAACGCTTCAGCAAGTGGGTGTCATTTGCAAATGATCTGACGACTAGGAGACTTCCAGGCCAGCCACTGAAAATCTCGTTTGTGATGTATCAGCAGGAATTTTGGAGCCCACGTGGAAGGTAAGGCCTGCCTTTCCCACATGCTGCCCTTCACGGCTGACACATTACACATGTCTCCGGAGCATAACATATGGTTTCCTGAACTCGCAAATGCGGACTAATGTGCTCTGTTAAAACAGCGTCTGTTTAAACAGTCTCCTGGAAAGGGAGCCATATTCAATAAAATAGTTAATTGCACGTCTGTGAATGTTTTCTCTAGAGCCCTTTAAAACGTGATTTTTTAAAAAAGGAACATCACAGAAATTTTACAAATTAAAATTTGCCCTCAGGTATTATCTACTTCTGAAAAGGTTAGGGACTGCCATTCCTAAATTGTAAATATTAAGAGATTTCTGGAGCGTGAATCACGAAGGAAGGGTGAGGATCATCTAATTCAGTATTAATAATTATCACCATTTTTTGACTGCCAGGCACTCCCTGTATGTTACATTTAATTCTCAGGATAACTTGCAGGAAAGTAGGGTCCCCCCGCTTTATTTCACAGATAAGGGTGTGGGGCCTCTGCAGACGCCTTCTGAAGGTCACGCAAACGGGAGGCGGTGGGGCTGCAAAGTCAGCTCAACAGCACCAAACTCTGCAGCTTGTTTCTTTTTCTAGACCAAGAGTTTTGAACTTGGGTTTGAATAGATGGGATGGAAGCAGAGGTTGAAGCCGGAGAACCCTCTGGAATTGTGGGCCAGCTTTTGTGTGCACGTACATTATTCTGAGGAAAGATCCTAACTTCGTTAGAAAAGACCCCGATTGGGTTAGAAAAGACCCCGATTGGGGCAGGGCCGGCCCTCATTTTAGAGGTGAGGGAGCACTGAGTGGGAATGCAGACCGTGGAAAGGCACTTGGTGTGGTGTGGATTTGACCAGGGAGTGAGCCCCAAGTTTCCTTTCTAAACTGTGTGTGTGCGTGTGTGTGTGTGTGTGAGAGAGAGAGAGAGAACAAATCACATACAGAGAAAAATTCACCCAAAGGAACGTAGTGTATACAAGTGAACATCTGTGTGGCCACCGACCAGGTCATGAAATAGCCACAGTACCCTAGCGTGTTCCCAAGTGACCCTTCCTCATCAGATGTCACACCCTCACCCCAGTCATCTTCCTGACTACTGTGGTAACCTTGTCCTTGCTTCTCTTTGTAGTTTGACCATCTGTGCTTGCATCCCTAAACAATATGGGCCCATTTCCCATTTTTATCTTCATACACATGCAATCATACTGTGTTCCTTGGTGTCTTCTTCCGGCAAGATTGTTCTAATCTTCATCCATGTTGCCTATAGTTGTCATTTGTTCATTGTCATTGCTGTGTGGTAATCTGTTGTAACGTATTTATCTATCTTGTCTTATTGAATATTTGTAAATTTTGCCTGCTATGAGCAATGCTTTTTTCCTTTTAATTTATTTTAATCATTGTTCAAGTACAGTTTTCTCCCCTTTACTCCCAATCCAGCCCGTCCACCCCTCTGAGCAATGCTTTTAACATCCTTTTTAAAAGATTTTATTTGTTTATTTTCAGAGAGAGGGGAAGGAAGGGAGAAAGGGAGAGAAACATAATTGTGCGGTTGCCTCTTGTGCACCCCCAACCAGGGACCTGGCCCACAACCCAGGCATGTGCCCTGACTGGGAATTGAACCAGCAGCTGTTTAGTTAGCAAGCTGGCACTCAATCTACTGAGCCACACCAGCCAGGGCACTTTCAACATTCTTATACATAGGGTTACACATGCGACTGCAAGGAAAAACCTAAAATTTATTAAGCTTTTGTGGGAGGCAAAATACTTTGTTCCACAAGAAAAAAGTAAAGAATTTTTCTCATGCCCCACTTTCTTCCTGAATAATGCCTTGTGAAGAAAGACAGTCCTTCCAGGGAATTCTGTGGTTAGTGTTTGCCTGGGTTCCAGTTGCCCCTAAACTTGTAATAAGAATCAGACAGACAGAGCGCCATTGCTGAACCTCAAGGAGTCCAGGCCCCTCCTGAGGTCACTGGGATCAAAATCTCCAGGGTGGGACCTGCAAGTCCACTCACTCAGCAGGCACCCAGGGGGGCCTGGTGACAGGGAGATCCTGGCTCCACCCCGATGAATTGTTGTGAGAAGATTTGGAGAAAGTATACCTATGATCGAAGTCTTGGAAAATTGGCCTTAGACCAATTAAGGACTTGGATTTATTGAGCCTATTAAAAAATTGGAAACATGAGGAAATAGTTTGCAAAAGAACAAGAGAGTTTTATAAATGTAAAAAAAAATATTTGCTCAGTCAGGAGAGATTTAGGTTAAACAAGAGGAAGAAACTCCTGCTAAAATCAGCAGCAGATACATTTGTTGGGCACCACGGGGGTGAGAAATAAAGGCTGTGTCCCTGCCTGCAGGGATCGAAGACAAGCAAACAGAGCAAGCCCATGTGGAGCTCCGGAAATAAAGCCAGGATGCGGTGTTTCAGCGAGTCTAGACTGTGGGCTTCCATCAGAAGAGCAGGCGGCCCTCGGGGACTCGAGGGAGGAGAGAAGCGGAGGTCTCCAGGGAACTGGAGCTGGGCTTCAGAAGAAAGCCTTGCATAGGTGGAGGGAGTGACAGCATTCTAAAGCAGAGGTGTCTGATGTTTTTTACTATGATTTCCCAGTAAAAAAAGACATAGGGTCCAGCACAAATAATGCCCCTATTTTATTACAAAATCATGAGCATGTAATTCTGTAACATAACAGTATCACACTCAAGCACACCACAGGCCATTTTATGTGAAACGTTCAAATGAAAACCATAAATTACTATGCCACATTATTACCCTACCAACCACACCCAAGCAGGCGTTACTTCTGCCGGACCCTGTCTATTTAGTATCACCACGCAGTACACAGGTAAAAACCATTTTATCTGATTAAGTAGAACGTATCTGTTTTTTTCTATTTAAAAAAAATTGTTGGAATGACCCACAAATAGATTGGAAACAGGTGTTTTACGGGGACCGGGAGACCAGAGTGGAAGCAGAGTTAAGCCTGCTGGAGGGAGGGCGGGTTCGAGGGGGTTCCATGGGTCGTGGGCAGAGGGGTGTCATCAGTATGATGGTGGTCTCCAGGTGTGTGAGTCACTTTGGGATGTTATGGCAACATTTCGAACTTCACCTATCACATGGTCTGCCTCTTACACAAAACGCTTCTGCTGCCAAGTGTGTGGGTTCTTTCTTTATACCCACAACTGATTCTCCAACTCTCCAGACACCAGCAGGGCGCCGGTCTGGTGTTTTAACTCACTGCTGACACTAACTGCCTGGAGTGAGAGTCAGATGCCACAGGATGAGGGCTCAGTCCCCCAGGCCCACCCCACTGCAGATGCCCACTGTGAGGGCAAGGGTGTCCAGCCTTTTGGCGTCTCGGCCACACTGGAAGAAGAAGGGTTGTCTTGGGCAGCATATTATTAAATACATTGTGACACGTAATCACAAAAAAGTCATAAGTACATTTACGATTTTGTGTTGGGCCTCATTCACAGCCATCCTGAGCCCCATGTGGCCTGTGGGCCGCAGGCTGGGTGCCCTTGTGACCAAACCTACTTCTGACCAATCAGCTATAAAGCTGGGTTCCCAACAACCTCCCCCTCAGTTTCAGTCGTATGCTGGGACAGCTCATAGAACTCATGAAGGCGCTTTACTTTTGATTGCCGGTTTATTGTAAAGTGTACAACTTGGGATCAGCCAAATGGAAGAAATGTGTAGAGAGAAGTATGGTGTGGATGTGTGGATGTGTGTGTGTGTGCATCCATGTCCATGCCTGTTCCTGCATCACCTTCCCACTGTGTGTGCACACATGCATCCATGTCCATGCCTGTTCCTGCATCACCTTCCCAGTGTGTGTGCACACGTGCATCCATGTCCATGCCTGCTTCTGCATCACCTTCCCAGCACCTTGATGTGTGTGTGCATCAACCTAGAAGCTTTCTGACCCCTGTCGTTTAGGAGTGTCTGAGGGGATTGGATGAAGGTTCCATTGCATAGGCATGACTGATGGAATCGGTGGCCATTGGTGACTGACTCAATCTCCAGCCCCACTTTCCTTCCCGGAGATGGGGGGTGGGGGCCTGAAAGTTCTAACTCTTGAATGACATGGGTGGTTCCTCTGACAAACAGCCCCCATCCTAAAGCTGTCTAAGGGCTTCTACTCACCAGTCACCCTATTAACATAAACTCCGATAAGGTTGACAGAAGCTTACTACGAATTTTTTTTAAAAAAGATGCTTCTCACCCTGGCTGGCTTGGCTCAGTGGACTGAGCGCCAGCCTGCAAGCCAAAGGTCGCTGGTTCCATTCCCAGTCAGGGCATATGCTTGGGTTGAGGACCAGGTTCCTGCTGGAGACATGTGAGAGGCAACCAAGTGATATTTCTCTTGCAAATCAATGTTTTTCTCCCTCTCTTCCTTCTTCTCTTCCTCTCTCTCTCAAAATAAATAAATAAAAGCTTTGAAGAAAAGATGCTTCTCTTATACCCATCACTCAGAAAATGCCATGAGTTTTAGGAGCTCTGTGCTAGGAACCAGGAACAAAGACCAAACTATGTTTCTTATCATATCACAATATCACAACCTACTTAACTGACCAATGCTACCTTTGGACAGGAGATTGGCCAAGATAGAGTTTTTTTAAAGATTCCTTTTGATGCTTGATTTCAATTTAGTACCACTCAGCAGAGGGATGGAGCTGGAGGAGAGAAATTTGCATCTGTATTCTCAAGAGCAGTGACATTAAGAGACACCTGTTTTGTCTCAAATCGTGTTTAGCTATGGAATTTTTGGTATAGACTGTAGCACTGGATGGAATGGTCTTACAGAAGAAAATAACAGGGCACATCTCCCTGGGCGGGTTTAGGAGAGGAAAGTGATGGCAGCTTGAAACACGGTGAGGTGCATGGCCCAGCACTGGAGAATCTCTTACATTAGCATCTGCTCCCTGCTGTTGCCAGACTAACGGGTGCATTCACCTGGCCGCAGCAAAGCTCAGTCAAACACAAACAGGAGTCTGCAGCCAAGAGGGTTTCACTAGTTGAGGAAACGGCACCAAGCCCTGAGTCCCCGGTAGGCTGGTGCTCAAAGGCCGGTCCCCTGATGGCTCCTGGCTGAGTAGGGGAAAATCACGAGCCGCGGTGGCTACAGGAGTTGGACTCGTGGTCTCTACCAATGGGCTGGGGCCCGGGCAGGCAGTAGTTGATCACTGTCTCGGTCCTGGTGTCAGCATGGCGCTATTCTGTTTCAGGAGTCTGGTCTGCAAGGTTCTTCAGCCTCAAAAATGGACCTGGGGCTGAAACACAGCTGAAGTCAAGATGTTGTCTTGAGCTTGACCGAAACTCTATTTCTGTGGTCAACACACCTACAGCTTTGTACTTAAGACAGTTTGATACTGACCAGAATCTGTTATTCAGACGGCTTCATGATTAAAGAAGGGAGTGGCCAGACAGACAGGAGAAAGGTTATGTTAAGGAAAGGGAGTTTCTCCTCGATGACACTGTGATGGTGTCATTTCACCTTGGAAGCCTCACTGCGCAGAATCTGGACTGTTGGCATGGAGGTGTAATTGGGCCCCTTTTGGCCCCTGCTTTTAGAGAACTCGTGAGAATGTTAAGAGTGAAACTCCTGCCTTCTCTTTTTATTTCCCAGTGGATGGTCTACTTCTTCCCCAGGATCTTCTTCAGGTTTGCCCCCGTCTTCCCATTTGCTCTGAACTGGTCTTCTGGCTTGGACTCCAAGGCCAGTGTGCACAGCACCCATCCTTTTTCTTCTCACTGCTTCCTGTGACCCCACCTGCAGCACATGCAGTGTGCATGGTGTTGCTCATTGCTTATTACATCTTCGTGTGGGGGCAGGCCTGTTCTTTTGTCTCCTCTGCCCTGGGAGAACAGGAGAGATGAGACAAGAGAACTTTAGATTTCAAGAGAGGTGCCATTGACCTTGTCCTCCAAAGCATAGGGGAGGGGGGAATCTTTCTTGCTTTGCCTTATAGAAACTGAACCCCCTAAATAGCCACATGTAACTAATTTTAGGGAACCCCTGCAGTTAGATTTTTCTCTACCCGAGAGCTGAGTGCATGGCTCTGAAAGGAAAATTCTTTCACCTGCGTGGCCTATCTTGGCTTAAGTCCCTTCAGTCATCTCCCCTTGAGACTTAATATCCTTTTGATCTTCCCAGTGCCATTGTAATTTGGTTCCGGAAGGACTTAAAAGACAGCACTGACAGTGTAGCGTTGGGACAGTGCAGGTCGGAGTCAGGAGTCCCACGTGCACTTGGCTGCAGCTTGTTGGTTTCGGTTTGGCTGGTAAAAACAAGTCTGGGGGAGTAGGCTGCAGCCCGTTTCTGTGGTGGCTACATTTTGCCAAGTAAAGCTCCCTATTCTAACCAGTGCTGGTGACTGGAGTGGCCTATTTGTCATGTTCCCCTTAGAGAGGAAGCCTGATTTATGACTGAAGATAAAACCTGATGTCTTCTTTGCAAGTAAATTGATTGTTGTAGGAAGGTGTGGATGACTTTGACCCGGATGCCTTCTCACTTGGCTGAGTATCTGGAAAGTTGTCAGGTACCACTGCACCAACGTCAGAAATTCAAGGTAAAAATTCAGTTCCCCAGTTGCACTAGCCACATTTCCAGTGCTTACATGTGGCTAATGTGGTCTTGATATCTGGGGCCAAGTGATTGTTGGGTGGAGGGGGCTGTCCTGCACATTGAAGCCTCCATCTACGAGATGCCAGTAGTGCCCCCTGGTCATGGCAGTCAGGGTTGCAGTGGTGCTGGGGACATCTGGTAAACCAACCCACTCTTGCTCAGCGAGAGGGCAGAGTCCTATTGGGTTTGCCAGTTCCATCAGTGCCGAGAGACTGGGAACATTCTGGGGCCATGGAAGACTGTGGTCCGGTAAAATTCCCTCTAGTTAGCATTTAGATCTCCAGTGTCTCTTCTGTCTGCCTCCCTGAAGTGGTTCATGGCAAAGCCTTTAATGCGAAATGCCTGCAGGTTCTAGGAGGAGTCTCTCCCAGGGTGGTGGCTTTGCTAGGGGAAGTCTGGAGGTGTCTCAGGGCCTGCAGAGTGACCCTGGGCTTTGATGTGTCTGTCCCAGGATCTCTTCTCCCTCATTAATCCTATGCACCTCACACACCTGCAGATGACTTCCTCGGTCACTGATGTTATCCTTGCATTCCCCTGCTCTAGAACCTTCAGTGGCTCACTGCTGCCCTTTCACGATTGCGCCTTCTTAGTTTTGTACTCGAGGCTCATTTGTTTTACGTAGAGATCCTCTCCCTCCTTTGTTAGAGTGGAAAGCAGTGTGTGTGCCCCTGAAAGCTTGGCTGTCACTGTGGTTTGCATAATCGCACTGCTGGGGCTGGGGTTTGGCAGCCGAGGCTTTCCCCGCCGCTCTTTGATGTCCAGTAGCTTGCTGAGGTACGAGTTTTGTTTCAGGTGGTACTTGGTCGACTTGGTAGCCTGGACAACTACTTAACATCAATTTACAGCTCAAAAATCAGGGCTCAGTGCAGAAAGAGAAGCGACAAGAGCTGACAAAGAAACTTGTGTGTTATTAAATCCTGAGATAGCCTTGAGCTGCTGGCCAGTGGGCTGTGGACCAGGTCAAAGGCCAGTGCTCCGAGAGGCCAGCTGTCGAGTTTCACTAGAAATGAGCTAATGTGTAATCTGGCCTGCAGGTCTCTGTCAGTTGCCTCATCTTCCCAGGTTCGTTGCAAACAAGTTAATTTTTCAGAGTTGGGTCACCAGCTGCTATCTCATTGAACTGTTGATGTTTCCTTTTGGGAAACCAGCTTTCTTGAGCGCCACTCTGGTAAAGGGGAAGGTATTTTTGAAGTGCCCATCTGGGGACAGTTTTGACTTGCGAGACAGTAGGGAAGGATGAAGACTCTGCCTGTCAGCCCGGCTGTCACCTGCTCACTGACGCTGTGTCTCCCCTTTGCTCCGCAGACCAACGAGTGGAACAAGAATGACGACCGGCTGCTGCAGGCCGTGGAGAATGGAGACGCAGAGAAGGTGGCCTCACTGCTGGGAAAGAAGGGGGCCAGTGCCACCAAACAGGACAGCGAGGGCAAGACTGCGTAAGCTATAAAGATGTGTTTCCAACTGCCAGTTCTGGGTTCTTGAAAGCATTCTCTGGATTCCTGAGGGTCCACAGGGGACCTTCACATGTGCCTTTAAGGGGCTTTGAGAAAGGCTATCCCCCTACCCATGTTAATGTGTGTAAGAGGGTAGAAGCTTCCAGATTCCACTTTGGGCTTCATATTGAGTGACGGCGCTGGTTCCCAGCCACAGCCAAAGATTTCCCAAGAGGAGAGACGGCACCAGGGCTGCCGCCAGCCGATGGGTGGGAGATATATCTGTCCTAGACTAGAAACAGCATCAAAGAGAAAAATTTCTTTTTGTACCCCTCAAACCATACTACTTACATTATTATTTATTGCTCATCAAATCCCTTCTTTAACGTGAGTAGGATGAATTTTGCTTTATGATTTCCCGTATGGGGTACTCTCGCTTGTCCTAATGAAAACTCTTTGATTAAGTGTGTATGTATATGTGTGTGTTTATTGGTTTGCACTCATCCTTACTTTGGTCATGGAGTAGAGAGATCGTCAACCTCAGAGACAAACAGACTTCTAACGTGGACTCTGTCACTCTGGGGTTTTGTAGTCCTTGAGTCTCGATTCGTTCACTGTCAAGTGGAGATGGCTGTATTCAACCGCATAGTATTTATGCGAATAAAATAAGATGCTGACGTTGGTTGAGCGCCCCAGAAGCAGGCTCTTGAGACAAGAATCTGAGAGCAAGGGGTTTTTCTAGCCAGCACCCCCACGCTCAGTGCATGGGAAGGGAATGAAGCCTGCGGGGTGTGTTCTTGGCAGGTACTGCTGTGGTCCACTGGAACCCCGGGGAATCTGCTTAGACTTAGAGCAGGGGCTGACCAGCTATGCTCTGCTGTCTGTCTTTGTAAATAAAGTTTTATTGGGAAGCAGCCAAACCCAGTATTGGTGGTTGCTCGTAGCTACCTCCGCGCTGCAGCGGCAGAGTTGAGTAGTCTGGGCAAATGTTGTGTGGCCCTCAAAACCTAATGTGGGAGCTCTCTGGCTTCTCACAGAAATCGTTTGCTCACCCTGGGTTTCAGGTGTACCCCGGGGTTCCCCCATCCAGGGGGTAAGGAGAGTTGGGTGTCTATTCCAAGGTTGAGTGCTGCTCTGAGGTGCCATGTGCTTAGGGCCAGAACAAGTACAAGAAGATAATTTGGGGGGGGGGGCACCTGTTGCTGTGGACACTGTATGTGAGGAGATGGCACGGCCCCCAGAACATAGCAGGCACATGATCCCTCCTTATTCTAGATGAGTGGTTCTCACACCTGCCAGCTTCAGAATCACAAGGGGCACGTTTAAAAACCACTGATGCCATGTGCCCCCCAACCCCCGCCCAGGTGTCCCATGTCATTTGCTCCGTGGAGAGGCCCAGGAGTCGATAGGTCCTGTGTAGGTTCAGCCAGAGAGAACCATCATCTAGCAACGAGACTGACTCTAGATTGAAGGTGGGCAGGGAGAACAAATTTTCAGAAGACGGGGCATCACAGTTTCACAGATTTTGCCACTGAAACCCTCTTTCTGAAGCTGTTGGATCCCATAGCGTGGACACGAACCCTGTTGGTGTGGGAGCCATGGCACAGCTTAAGGGGCGGAGCCCTGTCCAGGGCCCAGGCTGTTCCTTCACAAAGGGCAGAGAGTGGCGTTCTCCCTCGGATCAGAGTCTGGCCCTCCGGGAGCTGGGCTTATTCTCTGCCAAAGCCCCAGGTTGAGCTGCTCCCCCTCCCCTGGCTTCAGTTTGACCTCACCTCTGCAGAGGCCTGCCTCTTGAGTGGGCCACAGGGCTCAACCCCATGAACTTGGACTTGGAAGGCAGGACTCCCGATACTAGGCAGGACTCCCGATACTAGGATACCGACTACTTTGGTTGTTGGCTAATATTATGTTGAGGCCTCTCAACCTTTTGTAGTTGTCAGTCCTTCTCCCTCTTGCACTGTGATGGAACTTTCCTTGATGGAAGGGACTGTACCTTTGCTGTAGTTACATCACCTACCCGCTGCTCGGCTTGGTGCAGGTGCTCAGAAAGTGTTTGTCGAATGAGTCGGTTAACCTTTTCCCACAGTGCCACCTGTGGGGTCAGTGCCATTGGAGTGACAGTGGCAGAGGCCACACTCCTGTCCTGAGATTTTTGGTGGTAGATCTGGTTCTTTCCAGTGGATTACGCAGCTTTCGTGGCTCTCCTGCCCCCGGTCCAGCTTTGTGGGTGTCTGCACCAGACAACCTTTCAGAGCTGTGCTAGGGGGAGACGGGGGTGATGGTTTATGATAGTTTTGTCCGAGGCAGTAACCACTAAAATGAAAATAGAGAATGTAGATTAGCAGCTCAGCCGCAGTTGTGATCAGTGAATAAATTGATACCTTTCATCAATAAGATATTTATTATATATAGAGTACACAGCCAGAAGTTATTTTCTGTTCTCTCTCGTTCGTTTTATTGTGGTAAAAATATATATAACATAAAAGTCACCCTCCTAACCAGAGTAGCGTATATATTTCAGTGGCACTAAGCACATCGACCACGTTGTACAACTGTCTTTACTTTCTGCTTCCGGAAATTTTTCTTCCCCCCAAATGAAACCCCACACCCACTGAGCACTGACGCTCCCCAGCCTCCCTTCCTTCCCGTCACCCTGGCAACCACTAATCTGCTTCCCATCTCTGCGAATGTGCCTATTCTTGGCATTTTATATAAATAGAATCGTATAATATGGGGCTCTCTGTCTCTGGCTGCTTGCACCGAGCATGGTGGTTTCAGGGTGCCCCGGCAGCGTGAATCACGTCTCCATCTCCTTCTAACAGTAGAAGTGCGCACAGCAGTTACACAAACGTCACCACTTCATTTACAGATGACAAAGCGAAGGCCCCCGAGGTCCAGCTTTGCCCACGTGACCCTGAGAACCAGTTCACACGTCTCCCTTGGCATGCGCTGGTCCACCACTGTTGCCATCGATGGCACTTCCGTGGAAAGTTAGAACTAGGTGACAAAGGGAGAAGGAAGGTCGTTCTTTTTTTAGTGCTAGGTTTTTCATAACTACTCACCTGTTAACAATTTTTTTCTGCTTGGAATATTCCTTTTGATGATTAAAATTATTAACTGATAACCACGAGAATTTAAATGTTTAAAGGCACCACAGAATTAAATCTATCTGGCTTCCTGTTTTTTTCAAATCGAAGGGTCTTTGCCTTCAGAAGGAGAGTGATCGTCGCTGTGATAATAAGTCAAGGCCAGGGGCTCCTTACGACAGTGCGCCCCAAGCGGCACTGGCCCCTCAGCTTAGGTCTTCTCACCTTGGCAGGTCTGCGCTTCTGTGCCCGAGTTGGCCTCTCCCGTGTCTTCCTGCTGAGTATATACATGCCTCCCTCACGCCTGAAGACTCTTCTCAGGCTCTGCAGTCTCTTCTGTTCTAGTTCCTGCTCTTCCTGCCTGCATTGGTTTGGTAGCACGGGAACTGGTGACTTCTGGGGTGGTCCTGAATCCAGGCCAGCCCAGCCCAGCCCAGCGTGTCCCCTCTGCCGGAGCTCCTGGCCCCGCTGGCCTGTGGAGCGCGCCTGCCCAGAGTTGGAGCAGGATGCGAGTGCAGGGATCTGCTTTTGTCTCCCAAGGGTGAGGCCAGGTCACACACTTGAAAGTCAGGTCCTTGACGGGACTTGGCCTCATTCTCTGCCTGCTTGTTCGAGTTCACCCTTTGATTTGTCCACTCCCATATCCAAATTAGGCTGGAGGCCTGTTTTCTAGAGGCTTTCTGGTAACCCATTTTGTAGCTTGCTCCGCAGTGCAGTGTCCTCCTGCTGCCTGATGACCCGGAGCCCTGATTTTGGCCTTTAGGCCCCGCCCGCCCTGCGCTTGCTTAGCTCAGCATTCCCTTGCGCTCGCCTGCGGCAGGGGGGCTGTGTGCTCCCTGCCCTCCCCATCATGGGGAAGCCCAGGTATTTGCCCAGCTTCCATGCCCGGGCCAGAACGCCTTCCTCTCTGATGTCCCCAGCCCTATTGTGATGTTTCTTCCCTTTGAACTACTACAATCTGAATGTAGAATTTCGTGTATTTTCTTACATTGAGAGGAGCAACAACAGAAAAGACTCAACAGCTTAGGAGAGACCTTTGTTTTCTGAAAGACATGAATCCCTTCCAACCCAGTAAGCTCGCTGAGGCCAAGGCTCATGTGATTTGCATAGTCGCGCTGGCCTTGTCCACTCTTCCAAGCACGGAGGAGGCATTTGGTCAGAATGTGTGAGAACGAATGTCTGCGGTGGTTCTCATGGAGAAAATACCCACTTTGCTGGCAAAACATCATGGATCAGTTCGTTGGGGGTGAGTTAACTTGGTGTCCAAGAGGAAAAGAGCTATCCTGGTGAATGTCACAGTCAGACACTGCTCCCCCAGCTTCCAGTGCAATTTAACTAGAAAAATACTCAGCCTTTTCTCCTAAATACCAGATGACCCAAAAGTCCCAAGAATGAGGTGGCAGAGGCGGCCACGGCAGCCGATATCCTCCAGAAACCTCCCAGCCCAAGGTCAATAACCAGATGGGTGGTTTGGTAATTCTCCATATATTCCCGTTCTTTCCTGTAATATTTCCGTTCCTTCCTGTAAGATTTCCTTTAGGGATAGATAAGAAGCTTGTCTGAAAACTTTCTCCCCTCTATAACTGATCAGAGAGGTGTTAAAAAAAAAAAGAGCGAAAGCAATTGAATGGCTGGAATCCCTTTAGGAAAGAGGAAGGGAAGGGTGGTGTCTCGGGACGGTGAGAGAGCAGAACAGAGCCAGGCAGAGAGTGTCAGCCGCAGCCTGTGTTTGTGGAGTCAGGCACAGTCTCCGCCGTCTGTTCTCTCTCCCCGGTGGAGGTGAGGGGGTGGGAGGGTGCCCCAGCCCGCAGCCTCTTGCCAGGGAGCAGGCTAATTGTTTCAAGATGGTTTCCTCTACATTTGGTGTGCGTTTAATTAAAGTTATGTGTGTTTGTCTTAGGAGCAACCAGACTAAATAAAATCACTGCCGGGACTGTAATATTTGCAGAAACCCCACCCAGGCATGTGCGCACAGACAGATGGATGGATGGATCGGGTCTGCGTACATAGGCCCTATTTCAGAAACCTGATCGTTTTGGCTTGGAAAGCAAGAACCTGTGGAATTTTTAGATGACTCCATGAACCTTAAATATAAAATAGGGGAGGTAATCCTTGAATTCTACAAAGCATATGATAAAGGGGTTTCTGGCTGGGGGCTTCCTGCACTTGGTCTCTTGCTGTTTTCCCAGAATAGGGGTATAGTAAGTATTTTATAGCAGCAGTTTAGTCTTGGAAATCAAATCATTTCTGCTGCCAGATTAATTTATCTGAAACTATGACAGACTGTGTGTGTAATTGCAGCCTCCTTCCCTGCAGCCTCCCCTTCCAGGCAAAATCAGCCTGTCTTTCCTGAATGCTGCTGGTATTTGACAGAGAGATACACGGACGGATATAATAGCTGTTGTGGCAGAGCCACCCCGGTTTGGGTCACAGAGAGTTTTGAGGGTGATAGAGCCCCTCTCCTGTCTTGCCAGTGTGCCCTGGTGTTGGCGTCATTCATCTGCCAGTTAGGAGGTACTCCCACACCTGAAATGTTCCAAACAGTTTTGTAACCTCACACAAAAAATGAGAAAATAGTGCCCCTGTCTCATGCATGGCATCCAACTGAGAAGACAAGACCAGTGAAGGTTCTGGAGAACACTTTAAGTGCTAAACTGTAAGTGCTTAACTGCAAGGAGTTCCTACTGGGGAGAGATGGTGACTCACTGTAGCAGCTGAGAAATGCTTCCCGCCTGTGGTGCTCTGTGAGGTGGCCTTGAAGAAGGATCGGGAGGATTGGGGTGGTCACAGGGGAAGGGGAGGACAGTGTTAGTGCTGGTAACAGCCTGAGGCCATCTGCAACTGAAAAGAAAAACAGCAACACCATGGCCATTGTTTCCTTTTCCTCTTCAAGAGCTTCTGTTGCAGTTGAAGTTCAGGCCCTCCCCACTAGATCAGTGGTCCTCAACTTGACTCCCATTAGAATCTCCTGGACAGTGTTGGAAAACGCTGGGTGTTAGCCTCAGAGATACCTGTGTGATTAGTGTGGGGAGCAGTGTGAGCATGGGGTTTTCAAAGCACCAGACTGAGAACCAGGGCTCTAGATACTCCACAGTGAGAGCCCAGGCTTCCCAGCCCAAAGCTCGACAACAGGTTCTACCCCGTGACTGCTACAGGTGGGCTGAGGGAGGCCCAGCGTGAGCACGTGTGTGTGTGTGTGTGTGTGTGTGTGAGAGAGAGAGGGGGGGGGGGAGAGGGAGAGATGCTCGTGCACAAGATAAAATTAAAATGAAAGGTAGATTTGGGCTTAAAGTAAATGATGTTACAGTAATATAATTCATGAGCTTTTTACTTTTTTTTCATGAGCTTTTTAAAGGGAAATAATGTATGTTAAAGCTGAATAGATCTTATTACAAAATTGTGCTGTAGAGGGAAGACTTGTAACCACAGAAATGGTGCAAATTCATGAGAATTGGTTGGAAATGAAGAACTACACTGATGAAGTATTGGTGAGATCACAGGCAGTTTCATTTTGAAACTGTCTTCAAAGCTGGATTGAGCATATTGAGAGTGAAGGATATTCGGACACTCGGATGGGCCATTGTTCAGCGCTGAAGCAGTCTGGTTTTCTCCCTCCCTCCAGTCCCCTGACTGTGATGTCCTCTGGCTGTGCTCCCCACTGGCTGGACCTGCTTCTGCATGCAGAGGTCAGGAGAGCCTGGGAAATGTAGTAGTTCGCTGTGAGGGAGAGCAGAGCAGGGGCGGGTAGGCGTGGATCTCGGCACACACAGGCGGTGACCTGCTCTCAGTCTAACCCCACGAGAGCGGCACCTGACGCAGGAGGTTCTCTCACACTGACAGCAGCCAGACAGTTCAGGGGCCGAGGCATCTAAGGCTACTTAGCACGTGGCTGTCCTTTAGAAATATGCCCGCCTCCCCAGGGTCCCTGAGATTCATGCCTTCCCAAACCACGCGCCACCACCAGCCATCCCACTGAGACTTGCATGTTATTCAAGGCCCAACTTGCTGTCTCTTTCACAAAGCCCTTTCTAATTTCCAAAGTGATGGAGCTCAGTCTTGCCACTGCCTCTCCAACCATCTGGGATTGGATGGTCTTATTTACCTACATCCTTATCTCATCCTGTTTTAGATCTCAGGTTTGGAGCTCAGTCTTACCCAGCTAGTAAGAAAGGAATTGTTATGAATCACGTTAACACTGAGTGCCCCAACGCTGGGCCAGGGGCTTTCCTGTGCATCATTGATTTGATAAATATCTTAGTTCCTTCTTTCCCCCTTTTAAAGGCCTGTCATTTTTCCTTTGGTATTTCTCATCTGGTGCTCTCAATCATCCTGAGTAATTCACAAAGAAGAAAACGTGGATTCACAAGGTTTGAGAGTGCGTGCAAATCACCTTTTCTCAGCACTAGGGACTAAAGTCTGGGGATCTGCCATGACGGCAAGAGACGGACCATTTGCCCCAGTGGATACTTCCTGATGTCCAAGCACTATTTCCGGGTCCCATTTATGGAACCAGCAGTCTGAAGCGCTAAGGCTCAGCTTAAAGACATGGGGCTTCTTTAGCTCTGAATAGGCGATCTTTCAGCTCTGCCTCCTCCCTGCTGTCCCCAGGGGATCTCTGTCCCCAGAAAATGGCCCTGCTGATTCTGTTAGCCCACTGTGAGCACTTCAAGGACAGTGATCCCATTTTTGCAGCCTTTACTGTCTTTTATGACGGCCACCTTTGGTGACATCCATCTGGAACATTCAGCAGGAAAAGGCCACCGGTGTTCTCATTTCTCAAACTTTCGGCCGCATCAGTGCCTCACAGAAACAGCGAGGGGAGTCTTTCTCGCCCCCTGCTTTTGCAATAGCTGAAAACCCAGCAGCCACTCACTCCCTCTGCCCTAGGGCCGGGCTCCCTAAGCTGAGAGGGTTGGTCCCGCTGGCAGAGCAGGATTTGGTTTTTGAGCCTTTTGTAATGGGACAGTATTAGACAGGAAGTACTGCCTTCCTTACCCCCAGATTACAATCAGGTAGGAATGCAGATCCTTCAGGATTGAGGGTTGTCCCGCTGAAATATTTAGTTTGGGCTGAGCCTCCTTTCAGCGCAGGGACCTCATTAGAATTTAGATGTTGCAGCAAACAGGTGCTGTAAAACAACCTGTGGGCTGAGTGGGAAGCACAGACGTTGAGAACTGACAAAGGCTTCAGGGGTCACGTGGACAGTTGAGTAAACTGAGGCCGCTGAATTCGAGTAACTTCATTGTCACGTATTTGGGGTGGCAGAGCTGAGAGCAAAATTAAAGGATGCCGACTTTTAGTCCACACTCCTTCCTGCTGTGCCAGTGGTCCTGAGAATTGGACTTGCGTCAGAATCACCTGGGGCGGGGGTGCTTGCTGGAACAGTTTGCTAGCCTCCATCCCTGATCTGGGCCAGAGCCTGAGAACTTGCATTTGCAATAAGTCCCCCACCGATGCTGACCACCGGTCCAGGGACCACACTTGGAGAACTGCTGTACGGTGTCGGGAAGCAACATCAAACTTATAATTACACAGAGGACACAGCTTCTGTCTTCAGAACTCCTGTTAGAACCTAACAAGAGCATGGTTTTGCCAGTTGCTGAGCGTGCGTTGATCTCAGGAAACACAAAGTAGAAACTTCAGATTAAAAAAAATTCAAAACCAAAGATTTGCCTTATCAAAAAAAAATCTGCTAGGAAAATGCAACAGGCAAGACAAATTCTCTGCCCTTGGAGAACGTACAGTCCGTCTAACGGGGCACACAGACAGCAAGCACATGCCACTTGCGTGTGACCACAGGTACACGGAAGACCGGGAAGAGGCCGGAGCACTCTGAGGAAACTCGGGAAGGGAGGCCCTCTGAGCAGACCCCTGCGTGTGAGCAGGTTCCCGAGTGGAGGAGGGACCGAGCCGTGTGCTGTTCTGGTGGAGGGGACAGCAAGGCCGAGGCGCAGAGGTGGGGAGAAGTTTGGTGTGAAGGGAGAGAGCTGGACAGGGAGGGCGGGCGGCAGCCTGTGGGCCCCAAGGTCTTTGGATTAAATCCTAATTCTCTACCTCATTTCCCTGATTTGTTTGGATGTGATTTAATATCATTTTTCCCCCTCCAGAAAGCTGTCTTACAAAAGGAACGTAATGAAAGGATAGATGGTTTTAGGTGTTTGGGAAATTCGGAGGCTCTTAAGGCAATAGGGAAAGCTGGTTATTGGCACTAAGTAGCTCAGAGTCTTACTGACCCCAGTGACCAACCCTCTGTCTGGGAAGGAAAGAGCTTTCACGAGGAAAGAAGGGAGACGTAGGTACCATTCAGGGAAAACTGCTCTTCATGTAGGAGCAGTGGATTCAGGTCCTGATCTTTCACAAAGATCCTGGCCTTTCAGAGCCTCAGAGTCTTCATCTGTGCAATGAGGATGTTAGACTAGTTTATCCTTCTGGAACCTTCTGTGACTCTGGGAGTCTTGCGTGGCTGATCCTGGTGGGGTTTGGTGTATGGTCATTTCTTGGTGAGGGTGCAGTGGTGTGCTTGATTTGAGGCGTTGTGTCCTGGTGCAGGGGCAGTGGCAGGAACTGGACCTGCAGTTGTGGTACCTGACCTCACTGCCAGCTCTTGTCATATCAGGAGCTGGAGTGGAATGAAGGGGGCAGGGACGAGTTTGGTTTGAGTGCAATGTGTGAATGACCGTGCCTAAAAAACATCGGTCTTTTCAAAGTAGCCTTGTGAGTCTGCACTTCTCCGGCTCTGTGTTTCAGTGGGCAGTCTGAAGCCAGAGAATTGTTTGCTATCACTCTGAAAGAAGGAGGAGCTTCCCAGGCCGCCACCGTGGGGTTTTGAAGAGCAGCAGTTCAAGTCCCCTTCGGGTTAAGAGCCTTGAGAAACATCCCAGCCTTGTCCCAAAGTATTCATTTCGGGAAGGTTTGCACAACACGCCGAGTGGTTTGGTAGGAAATGAAACCGCTGTGGCGGCTCTGTTTGCTCCGGCGCTTGGATTACATTCCTTTCCATTGGAGAGCCCTGGCAGCCTTCTCTGGCCCGGTGAGAAGCCAGTGTTTGCGGTTTAGCCAAAGACTTTCATTTTTTTCAGTTTAAACTTTGTTTTTTAAAGAGCAGCCCAGCCAGTAAGTTATATTATATAGCGTCTGCAGAGTGATTCAACAGGCATTGCATTTGCTCAGCATGGGGGTGAAGGGCCGACTCTGCAGGCAGGATGCCCAAGTTAGAATCCAAGCTCCCCTACTTGTTCTGGGACTCCGGACACGTTTCTAAACGTCTCTGTGCCTCAGTTTCCTCCTCCGTAAAATGGGGATAACAGTGGCCCCCCTCCCCTAGATTTCTTGGGGTTGTAATGAGTTCAGACATAGCTAGTGCATGGTGTTTTAATAAGTACGCTGCTATTATTACCCATGATGATGTTATGTAAGTTCCTTCAACGTGGTTTAGAGGTGAGGGAACCTGAACCACAATGGCATAATAGCAAGGCAGCAAACCCAGCTGTGGGACCTTGGCCTTGTAGGCCACTCACCCTCCTCCCTCTGCCAGTCCAACTGCTACCCAGCGCTGCTTCAGGCTGCTAAGGACATCAGTGAGCCGACCTTCTCTTGCAGGTGGGAGCAGGGCGGGGAAGTTGGGAGCCACACAACTCTTAAGCACAGAAACCTTGGTAACTTTCCAAGTGACAGAAGCAGAGAAATTCCAAATATCAGCAAGCAGCAAAGGGATCAAAGGAGCATAGTGCAGGTCTGCGGGCTGCTCGCTCTGTGCCTTTCAGTTCTCTCTGAGGAAGAGCCCAGCTGAGCTTCTGGAGCAGAGCTAAACACCCCCTATTGTAATGCAACTCAGAACAGCATGGGTTCCTTTCTTGTGGAACATAGCCAAGAGATAGTTTTTAAGGCTAAGGGGATTATGTTTTCAAAAGAACTTTGAAACAATGGGAGGCTGGGTGAGAATGATGGCTTCGACGTTCTTAACTTGTCATCCACTTGTCATCTTCCCAAACGTTCACGTCTGTGTGAATCGGCTGGGAAACCTGTCAAATGCAGCTTTTGATTCAGTAAAGGTGGGGGGTGGGACCGAAAGCCTGCATTTCTAATGAGCTCCCGGCCTGCAGACCACTCCCAGTGGGCAAGACTGAAGCTATGGGACTGCTGTCTCATCACTTGAACTGCAGGAGAGTCTGGAGAGCCACCCTGCTCCATCCCTGGGCAGTACGGCCCCCAGTGTCCCTGCCTCTGGGCCCGGGGTTAGAGGAGTGGACACAAGGCTTTATTCCCCTCCCTGCCTCCTCCACTGAATCATTGACCTGTCTGTGTGCCAGCCAAGTCTCTCTTGAGACACATTGCCGTATGGACTCTTGAATGACGCTCCTCGTCTTCCAAAGGAAAGGCCACACTTTTAACTTAGGGGTAAAAGCCCACATAGAGACAAACCCAGACATGCTCTGAATTCATTTTGCATTCGCTCCTTTACGTTTTTCTAAGGGAAAACATGAGCTGATACTTCACCAGAATATCCTCAAAGAGTTCACTAAGAAAGATGCGAACATTTCACCTCTGGGAGATTTAGGTTGTAATTAAAATTCTCATAATCTCTGAAGTTAAAATCTGTCAGACAGTAATGAGTCTTGGCTGCGCCGCAGAGGAGCTGGAGCCCTCCTACGTTGTTGCTGGGCATTTCCCCGCGAGTGGCGAAAACACACGAACACCTGCGCATTGATGATGCTCCAGCAGCATCATTCACAACAACCAAAAAGTGTAAACAGTCCGAATGACCATGACCAAGGCAGGAATGGGTAAACAGCATGGGGTATAACTCAGCAATGGAATATTTTTAAGGAAACTATGCAGTATGTTCCGTGATGTAACATGGTGGGCCTTGCAACCTTGCCAAAGGAAAGAAAGCTAGACACAAAACACCACGTATTGTATGGCGCTGTCTTCACGAGTGTCCAGGACGGGCAGATCCACGGGGACGGGAAGCAGAGCAGTGATTGCCAGGGACTGGGGTGACACGGGAGTAGGAAGGGACTGCAGATGGGTACAGGTTTCGTATTTGTTGGTGATGGAAACGTTCTGGAGCTAGACAGTGCTGCTGGTTGGACAGCTTGGCGAATACACAAAAAATAACTGAACTGTACATTTTAAAATGGTGAATTTTATGGTACATGAGTTTTATCAATAAAAAGATCAAATCAGCTCCAGTTTCTTCAGTCTTTGTTTAATTCGTTGTAATAGAATTCCATTTCGGCATTATACATTTGTTTTTCGTGGATAATCCGTGTCTCAGCCCGGCACCATTGACATTTCGGACTGGAGGGGTAATCTTTTGTCACAGCTGTTCGGTGCCTTCTAGGGTGTTTGGCAGCATCTCTGGCCTCCTCACATTAAATGGCAGTGAATGCCCCGCCTGCACCCCTCGAATACACAAAAATATCCCCAGACATTGCCAAACATGCAGAGGTGGGCAGCACGCTCACCCCCGTTGCAAACCACAGGTTCATCTTTGGTCTTCCTGCTCAAAGCCGAGAGCCACGAAGGCAGGTCTGTCTCACCCAGCACAGGTCTCTCCGTGTTTTAGAACAGCACCTGGCCCAGCTGTGCCCTAGTCGCAATAAACATATGAGCAAGTGGATATATTTGGCTAGAGCAATACTTATAAAAATATACAACTGTAGAAATAGCAACTCTGTCCCCTACTTTGGTTAGTTTCAGTCCCCTAGAAATAACATTGTCAAGAATATTACTTTGTTTTAGGGTGGGGGACATTCATCAACCTACAGCTCTGCCTCCCCCATCTCACCCCAGTCAGCAAACTCTGTATAAAGGCTTGTTCTTTCACTGTTTATCCAGGACAAAGGCCACTGGAGGCCACCAACCGTGCTCTTTATTAGTCGTTGCCGCCCTGGGTCACCATCTGCTCCCTAAGCCTGAGGTAGCCCCGCAGATGCCAGCCTGCCAGCCACACAGGGGGTGGCCCCTGCCCATCAGTCACCCGGACTGCCACCTACGGAGGATGCCCACATTTATCAGTCACTGCTTAAGAAAGGAAACCAGTGCAGGTTCTGTCACTGATTAACCATGTTTTTTCCACCCAACAAAACCCAACTTTCCACTTGAGTGTCTTATGAAAAGTTGGCTCTGCTTCCTGTTCACCTTCAGAGGCTAAATATTAATGACTCTCCCGCTGCCAAGCCCTGCTTTGGGGATTATCACTTATGTGAGAGGTGCCAGAAGGTTAGCAGCTCAAGTGTGGGCTGCAGACCAGGCTGGGGTGGTGTTTTGTTGTCTGCAGCTGTCTACAGCTTGGTTCCTGGGTTTGCCTTCGATGGCAAAGCACATAGCTCCCTCCCTCCCTTCTTTTCCCTCCTTCCTTCTTCATTTCTTAAGCAGTGGTGGTTCAGATTCAGCTTCTGCTAGCCTGACTTCTGAACATCAAGACAAAGTCTAGCATGTCCCAGACTCTGTCTTGCATTGTGTTGGTGAGGCTGTAATACCTGGGGGCAGGGTTTTGGTGGGTTTTTGTTTTTAGTGTTTCTACATGCTTGACGTATTTTGTGCAGAATTGTATATATATCTCATTCATTCCTCACAGCCCATTTTACGGACGAGGAAGGTGAGGTATAGAGAGCTTTTGCCCCAGATCACACGCTAACAAGTGGCAAAGTGCATTTTCAAACCCAGCGAGGCTGAGCCCTTAAGGATTCTGTGTCTTACCCCCCCAATGTCATACTTCTTGTTACGTTTTCTCACCCGACACATTTGGCCCTCCTCTAAGTTTTAAAAAGCTCTTGTGTTGGAAGTTTTATTTATTTTTTTTAAATCTTTGATATTAGAAATGCACACCAGATTTCCTGAATATATTAAAGTCAAGTATAACTATTTAAGTTAAAATGAGTGGCTATCCACATTAAATATGAACAGAAAACCCACCCATGATAATTATCCCACCTTGTGGCGTTTACTACATTCCTGACGAAGAGCTTCTGCCGGGCGCTTGGGGTGGGGCCGTGGGGCAGCAAGAAGACCAGGCTCTGTCTTGCAGCAGCCTTCTCTCCGAGGACGAGCCACAGAGTGACATAGCTCTTTCCGATGGCAGAAGGTTGCTGTTCAAGTATAAGATAACTAGATTCGGCGCGTACGTGCTGCTGTAGCACAAGGAGATGGGTCCTTAGGAAGCTGCAGACAGACATTGTATGGTCTCATTTGTGCCTTATTCCCTCTGCATTTTCATACCACTCATTGAAAGCAAGACAGTGCCCAGATATCTTAAATACTCAACTCTATTCTAGGTGGAGTTGACCCATTTTTTTAAGCCTGATTT
Organism: Tonatia bakeri; assembly: GCA_004024845.1. Classification (NCBI taxonomy): domain Eukaryota; kingdom Metazoa; phylum Chordata; class Mammalia; order Chiroptera; family Phyllostomidae; genus Tonatia; species Tonatia bakeri. The sequence continues at coordinate 167,918 of PVIA01000903.1, forward strand.
TGCCTTTATAAATATTTAGTCAAATAATAGACCCACAGGAACATAATGGTGTGGTTGAACCAGCCAGGTTGGCACGGCAGCCCTGGAAGGTCCCAGTGGCCGTCGCTTCCCACCTGCAGGTGCAGGGAGAGAGAGCAGGACTGCACAGGCCGAGGGAGAGCGGGCTCGCACCCTGGGCTCCAGAGAGGATGCATCCACCGCCAGCGTGGGCCTGGCAGGGAGAGAGTGGAGGGGATCGTGCCCAGAACACTTATCCGGTCCTCCTGTGTCTTGTGTCTCTCATTGGCCGAACCCACCCAGAAGCCAAAGGACAAGAGCGCAGTACATTAGAGAGAGGTCTCCCTCCTGGGCCCCAGGCCCCACGCCCCAGGGAGGAAGTGGGTGGGCAGGACCAGGAGGGGCAGATGGAAAGCACAGCATTGGAGAAGATTCCCAGGAGCAAACTCCACCGTGGTGCTTCTTGGCTGTGCTCCCGTTTCCCGGAAATTCACACTCAGGGGGAAGGAGTGATGATACATAGTGAGTTCCTTGTCTGTCTGGAAAAATGAATCAGAAACTTCTGGCAAACATGACGCACTCTTCCCTTTCCTGCTTTTTATCCCAGGCCTCGTGCTCATGCGTTTTAGAGAGAGCCGCAGGTTTTATGTGGCATAGAAACACAACCAACTCCTGGAAGTTAGGGTCGTATTTGAAAAACACTCTGAGATAATGATACATTTAACTGAACCCCATCAACTAAAAGTATTCGATTAGATTAAGGAGTGTAAATTTATAAACATGATGGTACTTATATAATCAGCTGTTTCTAATAACTATATGTATTGGTATTTTGTTCATTTTATCTGTAAGAGTCAGGACTACTGAAGTTTTTGGTAAAATATGTGAGAAAATTATGAATTTGGAAAGGGCTGTCGTTATTTTATGTTCTCAGCGTGACACAATACTCTCCAGGAGAATAGCTGGAGAGTTCCCAGAACAGAGGAAAGAGTCACTTCCTGAGCCGAGTTCTGATGGGAGAGGCAGAGTGAAGCCAAGTCTCCCTCTCTCTCCCTCTCTCTCCCTCTCTCTCTCTCTCTCTCTCCCTCTCTCTCTCTGTCACACACACACACTCACTGCACGTGCACATCATTTATTAAAGCGTGTGCAGTGAAACCTTAAGCAACTGGGTCCCTCAATAAAATGTGTTACAGCCATCAAAGGCAGGTCTATTTATGTTGATAGCAAGGATTCAATTTTAAAAAGCAGTGTCTAAGAAAGTTTTTCTTGTGGGGTTGGGTGTGGAGTCCAGCTCCCTCACACTTTGCTTCTTTTGCCTTGTACTCATCACTGACCTTCCACACAAGGACCCTGAAGCCCCACAGCTCCCCAGTCACCCACGGCACTCCCATCAGACTGCAGTTATCAGTGTACAGAAGTGGCCTGCAGTAGCGCTTCATTGCCACACATGTCTGCAGTGTTAACCCCCTCTGTTGCCTGCAGTGCAGAGGTAATCTGAGAGGTCTTAGAATGGGAAAAATACAAATATTGCTGGGCGGGCCGGTGACCAGCAGAGGCGCGTGGAGAGGTTCTGAGTGCTAGCAGCAGGTACGAGGAGGGCATTGGGGTCTCCAGCCACATCTGTCTCTTTACTGGCGTGAAGGTACACTGGGCGTGCTCCGCTGGTGCACATTTGTTTAGCAGCTATATCATCACGATACGCAGTTTTCTTTGCACGTGTTATGCTTCGATCAAAAGTTACACAGAGTGGAGGAAAAGTAGGCTTACCATTGTTCATATGAGAAATAATAAAATAATATAAACTCTGTCTTCGGGTACTGACAACTGTAAACCTGTTGCTGCCACACCCTGTATGTGTACGTGTGTGTGTGTGTGTGTGTGTGTGTGTGAGCACGCGCGCGTGCGTGTTAGTCACTAGTCCTGGTACTCTTGCTTATAACGTAGATGTTGCTGCCCTCTGGTTCGCATAGTTTTGGTTTCTCCCCTGGTGATAGGAGATAGGAGAGTGAACAGATTAGAAGCAAACACATAGACATTAAGAAAAGAAGGTAAATATTAACGAGTATTAGAGTTTAATAACCTGGGGCATTTAGATGAATAGTATCAAAAACAGAGTTGAGTAATTGAGACACTTACTGGCGACTTCATGTCCCAGAGAGCAATTAAATTATGTAACATACACTGTTACTGAGGCTGGGGACATTTAGAAACCATTCACTGAGATCAGTTAAACAATTTGCTGCTGAAAGGTGAACTTCCTGTAAAATCGTGTTACCCCAAGAATGACGAGAAACGGAGGTGAGAGTGTGCAGTCCTTTAGGGAGGTTCTTTCGGTTGGGCTGTATTTAATCAGGACGCCACAAGTAAGTCACCACATTCCCAAGTCTCTTGCAGGATCACAGTTTCACTGCAATGTGAAATCGCCAGAAAGTAGATTGTGACTGTAGGGAATCATTACGCATTACTGGCTGCACAAATGCCCTTACAGCTGGTGCGGCCAGAGCCGGGCAGGCTAAAATGAGAGACTGTCAGGGCTGCCGGGAGCCTCAGGTACCATGTGACTCCATCCCACACTTGACAGCGCAGGAAATTTGGCCTCGGCGAGGTTAAACCGACTCCCAAGGGCTAACCTGTGGTATTTCCATTGGCTGACGTGTCTGTGTTCACTCAGCCTTGATCTCCATAACAGAGGTGTGCGATCCTGCTGACTTGGGTTTGAATCAGTTCACCCCTGGGATTTGCTATTCGGGCGTGACCCCGGGCCCCAGTGACAGTACTCTGTGAAAAGATACTGCCTGAGCTGTAAGTCAGAGGTACAGACAGGTGCTGGATGGCAATTATCCCAAGAAGGCACTTCCCTAAAACAGAACGAAGGGTGGTGGGTAACTAGAGTGTTCGTTGACCTCTCCAGGGTGGAGACCTTCCCACGGGCTTTGGCCTTCTCAGCCTCTGGGCCGGAATGCCCAGGGGAATGGTGCCTTCCTTCTGCCCACAGGAGTGCCCTTCTCCCCGGGGACCTGCAGAGATGATTGGTGAGGCATTTGGGTGTTACTTCTTCCAATGGCAAGTCTAAACAGGCTGAGCATGGTGTGTGCTCCCAAATGCCATCGAGTTCTGGAGCCTGGTTGTGGGCTTTATTTAATGCTATGTGCGCCTGCCATCTATGCAGATAGTAGTAGAACTCGCCTCAAAAGGCTGCTCTGTGAATGAAAAGAGGGAGTGTATTATATAAACGTGGGTGGTGAGATGGTTGGCACAGGTTACCAAAGTTGTGTGTGACACTTGTTATTCAGCTACAATACAACAATGGATTTGACATTGATGTTGTCCAGGGCCTTGACCATTGTTTAGGTCAGACAAGTTTTTTTAATAGAGTATGTTACTTTAAAATAATGGCTTTAGTGAAAGCACTAGACAACAGAATGAAGTTGATAAAGTACTTATTATTTGGGAATTGAATCTAGTAGGGACTCTTTGAGTGTTGTTTTATGAAGAGACACATACATAGTTGAATCTTACTTTTTCCCAAGCCTGGTCTTTGGATTGGAAGACCTAAGACCTGGCTTCTGCTACATTTCTTAATGAAAAATGTCAGTGAGCAAATTATCAGACCACTTGGAGTCTCAGTTTCCTCATCGTTAAAATGAGGTTGATGATAATACCTCACTGGGTGGTTATGGAGCCCACGTGAAACTGTACATGAATTGGCAGAAAATGTCATCGGAGATGAAGTCTAATGAATGGACACCTTAAGGATGTTATTTACCTCTTTTCCAGTTTTCATCTTGCTGCTACAAAAGGACACGTGGAATGCCTCAGGGTCATGGTTACGCATGGTGTGGATGTGACAGCCCAGGATACTGCCGGTACGTGGTCTTTCTCTCTCACGTCGACAGGCCCGCACAAGAGTAGGTGTCATGAAGACGGTTCATGGTGGGAAAGAAGCCCGAGGCTCACCGCCAATGACCAGGCACTGACGTGGTTTCATCATTTGTGCCTTTAATGTGTTTGCATCATCTGTGTGGTCAGTTAGGTCAACACTGCGTGCTTCTTATCCCCCGTTTAGAAAACATTATTTTCTAAAATTGCATGTAGGGACCAAGCAGTATCCCATACTGTTTTTGGGGGGCAGGGTTTCATTTTTTTTGGGGGGTTTGCAGTTTTATAACTACTGAACAATCAGCAGTGAGTTCTCATCTACATTAACTGTCTGTAGCTGTCTGTGACAGGTACGTAGGTGACCAACGTATAGAGCCAGTTTGGTGAATCTCCATCCGCACTATGGTTTCTGGACAACCGCATCCAGTTACAGTGTGGGACGTCCCTAATTTTTTTGGCCCAGACAGCTGTGTTGAGCCTGGTGTCAGTGCGCACACCTGGGGTTCCCATCTCCTTCACTGCAAATTTCTGGATCTCTTTGCATGCCCGAGGGACACGCTTCTTGAAGCGCACTCTGTGGATGTGCTTGTGGATGTTGATTGTACTTTCTGGTCACTAACTCATCGGTGGCAGAATGAACGACCCTTCTTCTTACCACCCTTCTTTGCGAGAGCCATTATGCCAGGCCCAGGTTAGAAAGTTGTTCTTACAAATCATGACGCAAGGTGATAAATGGAATGAGGGGTTTGGAAGCCCGTTTTGTCAGCTGAGATAGGCTCTGTGGACCAAAGCCACAATCCTCATCTGGACTAGCTGCCCTTGGGTCTCCCCTGACTGTGTTTTAGTGCATCCGAATCAGCTGGGGACTTGCAGGGATGGTAGAGCTTCGGGGAGGAGGGAGAAGAAGGAGTAAGCAGTCCTCACACCCCACATACGTACCCAGGCTGTACCCTCTGAGACTCAGATTCCATTGTCCCGAGGTTGCCAGTCAACTGGTTTCGGTTTTAAAGCTCCCTGGGTGATTCTAACACGAAGCCAGTGTGGGCAAACGATGAACAAAGCAGACGGAGAGAAGCGGTGGCGGAGCCTCATCAATGTGAACATTGTTCTCCTGGAAAGGGCCCCTGGGGTCTCCAGCCTGGGATTCTGCCCCTGCAGAAGGTCAAAGCAACCCCTGTTGGCGTCGGTTTCTCCATTGTATTTGAAAATCTTTGCCTTCTAATAAGGCTTTGGTTAGTTTCTACTAGAATATGTCTAACTCCCTAGTCTTTTCATTAATCTATAATGGATCCCTTTTCTTCCTGCCAGAAACATTGGCCTACTCAGAATAGTTTTCTGGGGATGGGTCAGTCAGGTATTATAAGAAATATTATTCAAAATGTGGTCGGAAAGCTTGTATTTCAGAATTGTTTAGAAAGTCTGTGGCCCTTGTTCAGTATGTAAATATACTCAGTGGTTGGGAGCTTTATTCTTTGTGAGCAAATCCCGTTTCCTAGGACGGGCCAAGAGCCACTCAGAGTCAAGTCAGGTAAGTGAGGAGCCCCTGGGAAAACCCCTTTGGGCCCAAAACAGGGAGCAACTGAAGTGACAGAGTCATTTCCCTGAGCAGTGCCACAAAATGCTCCCAAAGTATTTTGAGAATTGGCTGTTCCAGTGGAGGAACGAATGGCACCCTTAAATGACGACCTGATTTATGTTGTAGTGAAGTCACCTCGAATCCCAAAACCAGTTATTTTGTTGTTAAAGTTCATTGTTACCCTACACACAGAGCCGTGTGAGTGGCTAAAGGACCTTGATGGGATGAGTGTGCGCTTAAGTAAACGGGTTTCCTTGAAGAAAATCATGACCTAGAATGGGCTCAAAGGAAGTAAGTCAGAGCTGTAATAACTGCCTTTGACGTTAAGAAGCAGACTTCAGCTTGGAGTCTGGGTATTTGCGTCATAACCAAGCATCTCCTCTTCCCCGTGTTTTTTATTATGCGGGGAAATATGTTTCCCTGAAACGGGCTCACTGCAGAAAATTTGGGGAATGCAGAGAACTCTAAAGAAGATAACCAGTGCTTGCCACCAAGAAGAAACAAATTTTACTATTTTGCTATGTTTCCTTCCAGATTTTTTCTGGCACACTTGAACATAGCTGAAATCACATTATGTAATACACAATTTCCTGCCATTCCTTTAAAAATATTTTCCCAATGTTATTTCCTGCGTTAAAAGCTCTTCAGAAGCATAGTGTTTTTGTTTTTGTTTTTGTTTTTGGTGGCTCCATCGCGCTGTGTGGGTAGACTTTGTCTCTACCACCGAGCCCTCACGCAGGTCTTCAGTGCCTGGGGAGGCGCCAGGCAGTGAGACCCGTGCACCCAGCGCGGTGCGCACCTCCTGCCCGCTGAGGCGACGCTGCCCTCCAAGAAGCAACACGGAGGGTGTGGGGGGGCACCCTGCTGCCCCATCCTGGGTGCTTCTCCGGCCGGTCATTGGGAACTGCCAGAGTCCATGGTTTTCCACTCGAATAGAAAGTGGTGGAACCGCAGCCCTTGTGGCCCCAGAACATCATCCAGATGTTTCATGAGTAGCAAGTGTCTTTGTCACTTCCCTGTCACCCAGCACGGTTAGCCATGAGGACAGCACTTTGGTCTTTGGCTGATTGTTTTGCTGTGGTCCGAATGAGGCACTGACTGCTCGTAGCTTTCGAAGAGCACGCGAGGAGAGCACAGGAGCGACAGAAGGAAGCCGCCTGTGCGGACAGTGTGTGCTGCGTTACCTAGACCGGCGCTGCTCAGATGTCATCTGCTGCAGCAGAGAAGATAAGTGGGCTGGCTTTCACCACCCAGGCCGGTCGTTCGTGTTGGCTGTGTCACCACCCCAATCCCCCTCCCAGCAAAGCGGATCAGAGTCCGAGGGAAGGACAAGGACATCCGTCACTGGGCCTTAGTGCTCATCGTTCATGCAGAGCATGTTTGTGTGGTGGTTAAGGCATGAATTCAGTGGCTCACTCTTCCAGGAGCTGTCTTTTCAGTAAACCTGCCTTGAGTACTGCAGTGCAATTACTGAGATACAGTCCCCTCGGAGCTCCACGCCCACTGGGCGCTGCTGTGAAAACCTGTGACAGTGCACCCCAGTGCCCTATGAGTGTCTGAAAAAGCCCGCTTTCAAAATACGTTGTACTGACCCTTTTTATTCTTTGTATTCACAAAGTCTCTAGGCTGATCAGAAGGGTTCACTTTCCTACTTTTTAATCTGTGGACTTAGATTGTAGAAGCAGAGGGTTTTAGCATCTATTTTTTTAGCAGCTGTCCTTCCCACGGAATGCTTGGAAGTCTGACGAGAGAATTTTTATGGCTGCTTTACAAGCAATCTTAAGTGCAAAGCACAGTCAGAAGAGGAGGCCTTGGGTATAGTCGCACTGCACCATCAACCATCAGCCCGTTCTAGATGGCCTTTGAGGCCCAGGAGAGGTGATGCGTGTGGGCGTCTCAGCGGGCCCCACACAGCCAGCGCTCACTGCTCTCGGCCCCTGTGTTCTCACGACTGTTGCTGCTTCACTCTGTTGCCTTTATTCCCTTTACACGTGGGCTGTTGGAGAGGTTGCACCTCTTCACAAAGGAGAAAAAAGCATTTGATAATCACCGAGCCAGCTGCTCTCATTGTGCAAATCAGGAAAAGAAAACCCCAAGGTTTGCAGAAGCTCGTGATTTAAGTTTTGGCTTTGGGTTTGCTTTTTCTTTTCCCCATTCCTTAATGACCTGGCCTCCAGATAGCATCCCAGGCAGACCGGCTTGGCAGGGAAAGCCAGCCCCACGCTCACCGCGCCCTCTCGGAGCTGGGCCTGCATTGTTTGTCCACTGTGTTCTGTTGCTTTGTTTGCCCCTGGTCTTTGTGGATGTAAGAATTGGCATTTCTGTCTGTTTTATTAGAAAACACTTACGCCACACGGATCGTGGGCTTTTCAGGGGGCAGGGGGGTGGGCAAAGCCTGCGTTTAGCACTCTGGAGTGTGCGGTAGGATTAAACAGCGGTGTTAACAGAAAGTTAAAGAAGACCCGAACGTCTTCTGTTTGTTCCAGTGTGTCTCTGCAGCACTGGCTCTTAGACTCCCAGCATGGGCGAGCATGGATGCATGTGACACAGTGTGACAGGGTGGCGTAGGCCAGACAGAATTTTCCCTCTCATGTGAAAGTCCCAAATTGGTATGACAGCTGTGTTCCACGCTCCCATTCTTCCACCACCCAGGGTGTCATGGTGGTCCCAGTGGCCTAGGCTGGCCCCCCCAACCCTGGGTCTGCAAGCCCGCAGCAAGTAGTAAGGGGAGAGGCAAACACCGAGGGGCCACACTCAGATCTCACAGGGCTAAAGTGTGACTGTGACCACCTGGGCTTTATGGGAGGCTGGAAAATTCTGGGCAGCAGTTGTATTTCACTACAGAAGGAGTTAGAAGTGGAGATTGAAGGATGATGCGTAGTTTCTGTCCCTCACCTACACCTTAGATTTTCTCTGATTCTTTTACATACTTGACATTAATAATAAAACGTCTTTCCGTACGGGAGAAGAGAGATGTAGGAGAGTGAGGGGGAGGTGCAGGAAGAGCATACTGCAGAGGGTCCTCAGAAAGGGGAGAACTTGGGAACCCTTCTCTTCCCAAGGGTCTCCATGGGCTGGTCTCGTTTTTTGATTTGTGGGTGGTCTTTTGTTCAGTTACACCCCTAATCACATTCAAATTTGATGCCACGTGAAGATAAGGAAGGTAATATTTATCTTGAAACTTGGGCCCTTTGGAGGATGAGTCATTTGAAATACAACGGGAAGTTATAGCCGAAACTGTATTTCATATTTTAATTAAAGGAAAACCCAAAATGATTGTATGCTTTATGGTACTTGACTTGCTGTTAACTCATGCACGTGAGGTGGGAAGGGCCAGACACACACAGTGACAGTGTTTCAGACAGTACGTGCATGTGCAAAAGAAAAATCTTTTGATTCTATATAAAAACAGTGCAAGTCTGCACCGGGGAGTCTAAGATAATTTCATAACTGTAATAATAGGAATAGTTATTATAAATAAGTCTTTTATACTCTGATCTTATCTCTCCTAGAACATAACAAGGCAGTTGAACCTATCTATGGTTCAGTAATAAACATTTAAAGTGAAGATGAGAATTTCTAAGAATAATGTTATTTAAATTGTAAGTAAGAACCAAATAAATTCATAGTTTTATTGTTTATATTTAGCATTCTAAAACTCTAATTTTTAAGAAGATATATTAAACCTTCTGTAGTTCAGTATTATGTAATTCTTTTTCTAAATGTTTTGTGTCTTATGATCTGAAACAATCATTTCTCAAACTTTGGCTTTTTGCTCTGTGTTAGAGCAAATCTTTCTGTGCTGTGATTTCACTAGTCTTAAAATTTTTCACGTGCACTTGAAGAGGATGTGCTCAGTCCCATCCATATTTCCTCTGTTATGTTAGTTAATTCTTCTCTGTTTTCTCCAGTGACCTTGAAAAACAAAATAAACAGTTACTGTCTGAAGTGGTCTAGAGGAGGCGTCCGCTGGCTAGAATGGTTCGGCCACTCTTCCAAGACTCTTTCAATGATAGGGTTCTCAAACCACCTGGAATGGCCCATAGCTGTTGCCTTCTGAGTAACACTGGTCTTTTCACTTACAGGCCAAGTGCTGCTCTAATGCACTTGCATTCGGAGTGCCCTGGTATTTGCCTTTGGGGAGATTGCTTCCTGATATTCCAGACAGATCCACGGCTGAGTGGGGCCAGACATTTGCACTGTCTCGTTACAGTGAGATCCTGTCACTAGGATAATATATTCTCTCTGGAAGATTTTGCATTTGGAAAGGGAATTTTGTTTTATCGTAGCAGTGAGAGGCAGCTCACTTCAGACACTGTCCAGGGAATGAGGCATCATTTGAATTTTGAGACAGTTTTAAGTGGAAAATGCTTGAGTGCTCCTGGTTGGGAAAACATATCACAGGGCCAAAGAACAAAAGATCTTGTTTCTCGAGAAACACAGCATTTATTTCCAGGAATGACTAGAACACTTGGGGTTCAGTGGAAGCCTATAGTTTATTCTGTGACAAGTTGCTTAAGTCTCCCTCCCAGCCTGTCTTTGGGGAGCTGTGCCTTTTTGCGGCAGGTGCTGTTGATGTGACACAAACAGCCTTTGTCCACGCCTTAGAAAAAAGTTAATGCACACATACACAACATAAAAACAGTTTTCAAGCCCTGGCTGGGGCGACTCAGTGGATTGAGTGCTGGCCTGCGAACCAAAGGTTGCTGGTTCGATTCTCAGTCAGAGCACATGCCTGGTTTGCGGGTCAGGTCTCCATTTGGGGGCTCATGAGAGACAACCACACATAGATGTTTCTTTCCCTTTCTTTCTCTCTCCCTCCTTTCCCCTCTCTCTGAAAATAAATAAATAAAATCTTAAAAAAAAAATGAACAATCTTCAGCTTACCATCAGGACGCCTTCCCAAAGTTCGTCTGTAAGGCATTTGTTTCAAATGCAGAATGGGCTTGTCCTTGGAAACAATGGTTGGGGCCGTGCTGCCCACCAAAACCTGTTGAATGTGACTGGACTCACAGGCTGGGGGCAGGGGCCTCATGCAGAAAGGGGGGGGCAGTGATCTTTGTCTTTCTACTTCCAAGGGCCCTGTTTACCTCGTTTCCCAGCCTTCCTCACTGGCACCTGTTTGGGGGGGGGAGGGGCTCCCGCCTGCCAGTGCCCCACCCACTCCGCTCTGCACACCCTTAATGTCTCTCAGTCCTGCCCAGATCAGAAAAAAGGAATCTGCTCTTTGGCCTTACACGTTTTGTACAGCTCACTGTGGTCCTAAAGCCTCTAATTTTTAAACATGGTATTTTCTAGACGTATGATTCTCTAATAGTGAATTTTCACTTAGAAAGTAGACATGGTATATGGAGACTGGACCATCATATAAAAGAAATTGTTCCTCTAAGCCAGTGATTCTCAACCTGGGGTGGTTCTGCCCCACCCCCACCAACCTGGAGACTTGGCAGTGTCTGTGGACGTTTCTGATTGTCCCAACTGGACAGCTGGTGGGGAGAGGCAGAGGTGTTGCTTAACATCCCACAATGCACAGGCCAACCTCCTACAGCTTAAAGGCAATACTGCTGAGGCAGAGGTGTGGCGCTGGGGGTGTCTTGGTCAAATACTTGGAAAACGCAGGATTTAAGAGTTTACTAGGTGTATTGGGTTGGCTGGCTGTGGTGACTTTAGTCCCCTCCCTCTAAACCCCCTCCCCAGACATCTGTGATGAGCATAAACATACCCAATGATTCAGGTTAACAAGTATATATTGAGAGCCTACTATGTGCCAGCAGTGTCATGGGCGCTAGGGACACAGCAGGGAATAACAACACAACAACAACTGTCGGCACTGTGTTACTATTCCAGTGGGGGCAGGAGACAGCTCACTGTGTGAATGTGTGTGTCTGTGTAGAGAGAACGGGGGCAGTGGGGACGAATGGTGGCGAGTGTTCAGTGTCACCAAGAACAGACATGAAGCCAGGAGACGGGATCAAAAGGCCTGGGGAGCATCTGGAACTTTAAGTGGGGAGGTCAGGACAATCTCACTCAGAAGGCAGAGGTTCATTGGCATCAGGAGGAAGGTGAGCGAGCAAGTGGGGTGGTGACCCTAGAGAGGGGGAATTCAGGTGAGCAGGGAGCCATTTCTAAATGCTCTGGGGTGGGAGGCTGCTGGGGTGGTAGATACCAAGGCCCCTCGTCCATAGAAATTCTTCTGTAGGCCCATGAGGCTGTGGGGGCAGCTGGGTGTCGAGTTAGCATTTCCTAAAGTCATCCGTCCACGGAAACATCAGAGAGCCTCATACCGGGCTTGTATTCTGGAAGGAAATGTGAAGAGACGCTGGTTCATTGGTGTGTAGTTGTTTTAGAATTCTTTTCCTTCTTCTGCATAAGAACTGTGACTCTGAGAACTCCAGGTGGTTTCCATCCAGGGGCTGGAGGCACTAGGAAGAGGGAAGTGAGAAGTCAAAAGTGTGGGTGTTGCATGTGTTCTCTGCGGGCGTGCAGGGAGCCTTTACTGGGTCCCCAAGCCTGTGGGACCCACACCTGTGCCTGTGGACACGGGACCTTCAGCATACACATCGACAGCAGAAAGTGCAGCTTCTAAGCTGCCTGGTGTGAGGCCACAGCCAACTCTCGCCCAGAGCTGACCGGCACCCCAAGAGGATGGCAGCTGGAGCAGACCATGAACATTGTCCCGTGGGCGGGGTGCCCTGTGTCCTCCCAGTTCTGTTGAACTGAACGCAGAGATAAGGAACCGAGGCCTGACTCCTAAGAATAACAATCCCGTCTTTGTTGGGGAACAGTTTATTTCCTCATAGTTGTCTTCATTGCAGAGATAAGAGATTTAAAATGTGTGGCTGGTTTTTTTATTATTTTTTTCACTTTTGTTTTCTTAAATCTATTTAGGACACAGTGCTTTGCACCTCGCAGCCAGGAACAGCCACCATGAGTGCATCAAGAAGCTGCTCCAGGTAAAAAAGGGCAACACCTGAAAACTGCACGTGTCACTTTCCACATTCGAAATAACCTCGTCTGTGAGAGAACAAATTCTCCCTCTCAGTCTCTCTCTCTCTCTTTCTTTCTATCTATCTATCTATCTATCTATCTATCTATCTATCTATTCCTCCTTTTCTCTCCTTTAAACGCTATCCCAGAACCTGGTTTCTTTAGAAGCTTCATTCTTGAAATGCCAGCCCAGGAGATTACTTCTATAGCCATCACACTGGTAGGGATTCTGGGGGGTCTTCCTGGAATCCAGTCTTTTTCTTTCCCTTTTTTAGCTCCTCTTGCTCTTTTCTGAAGGACTTAGGCCCTTTAAATCATCAGTTAAAATAAAAACACTCAGCTGTAAAAATGAAGAAAATTTTACGCTTTGCGACAGTATAGATGGACCTGGAGAACATTATGCTGAGTGAAATAAGCCAGTCAGAGAAAGACAGATTTCATATGATCTCCCTTATCTGTGGAATCTAATGAACAAGCTGAACTAACCAAGGAAATGGGGACAGACTCATAGACGGAGAACAGATGACAGCTAGTTTCGGGGGAGGTTAGCGAGTGGAAGGACTGAGCAAAAAGGAAAAAGGACTCGTGGACACGGACAACAGTGTGGTGATTGCTGGGGCAAGGGGGGTGTAAGGGGACTAAATAGTAATGGAAAACTTACAAATAAAGATTAAGTTAAAAAATATAAAAAATTTGAAAAAACTTATTTCCATGCTGTTGGAGACCCTCACAAACAGGCTGTCCCCTGTCCCAGGCCCCCGATTCCCCTCATTGGTAGAATATAGCTCTTCTTGCAATCCAGAACTCCAGCCATTATTTCCTTGTATGTAACTCGATGAGCTTTTAGTTCTTAAGTTCTTCGTTCTATTCTTCCTTATAATTTGAAGCTAACTCTCTGGTTTGACAACCATGCCAAGAAGCTCATAATGATCACTTAGGGTGCCGACTTCCGTAAATCTTCATAAAGATGAATATTTAATGAAATCCCTGTAGATGCCGTTACTGTAACAGCCAGTGGTTGCCAGTCAGAATGCAAGCTGGCTGTTTTGGGGAACAGCACGGAGCAGTACAATATGTGTTTGGAGTACTGCCTGTTCTATGGGGCTGTGGTCTCGGCCTTCAGAGCGCTGCTTGCAGCCCAGCAGCTTGCTTTAATTTGACTTTGCAATTCTGATGTAGGAATGTGGCCGCATTCTTCAACTTGACCTGCTCTGCTGACCACACAGCTCTTTGTCTTGCAGGGCATGATGCAAGGCATCGCCCATGCCAGGATACTGAGCCTTCACAGGTCTTTGACGTGAAATTCAAGAAAAACAGGTCAACATCTGTGATGCTCACTATTTTTATGATGAGGCTTCTCCCTGAAAACGGTTCAAATAGAACTTTTCTCATCTGCCTTCTCTGGGACTGGGCAGGCACTCTGGATAAGTGAGAATTGTTGACTTGCCCAAGTTGGTGCCCCGCCTCCACACCCTGGGTCTTCCCTCAGTTGTTAAAACTTCTCTGTGTTCTAAATCTCCACGCCCCTCCTGGCTTGGCTCTCCAGACTGTGCATCTGGCTCTGATTTTAAGGAAGAATGAACTTGACAAGCTAGAAATCCTCACGGGCAAGGACCAGATATTCTAGCCTCTCCTGTAATCTTATATCTGGTTATGCAAATGGATTGGGTTTTTCTCTGGATCTTTGAAGCCTTTAAACAGTTCCTTGTGCTGTTCTAAAATTAGGCCAAAGCATGGTAAGATGGAACCTGATCCCCATTCTTCTCACCACTGAAGGGCAGACAGACATTTCCCTCCAAGGTTGCCTGTCCTTGCCGCCCCGAACCTACAAGTTGTCTGAGTGCTATTTCTGGATAGTCATTAAAGCCTAAGGCTTTGATGTCCTACCGGTTGCTTCCCTTGGGCCCTGCACCTCTCTAGTTAGTTCACCTCCCATCTCAGCAACCTGTGCCCTCCGTGATGTGACCCCTGTTACCCCTTGCTACCCCTCACCCCTGCACCCTCTGTATCTCTTCTCTCTGAGCTCTCTGGACTGAGGCTCTTACTCCCTGTCTGCTAGAGACACTTACCCTCTCCAGTGGTTGTCGTTTTAAAGGTCTAGCTCCTCAAGGCAGCGAGTACAAATAGAGCCTTGTGAAACCTTCAATTCAAATGAACTCTCTCCCTCCCTGGATAGCCCACTCTCCACCCCTCCCTTTCTTCTGATGAGTGTTCACTGGGCATTTGTGTCAGGCATTGAATATATTATGTGCTCATGAACACAGCAGCCCCTGTTTTGACAGAGCTTACAGTCTGGTAAACAAATACACAAGACACATTTAAAATTACACAGCACTAAAAAGAAAATAACAGGATACTTGAGAGTGGAGAGGAGTGAAGAGGGTAGTGTTCAGGGAAGGCTTCATGGAAGAAGTGGTAATCAAGCTGAGAATTCAGCAATCCAAAGAGCCAAGGGGAAAACACCCCAAGCAGACACAGCTGCAAATACAAAAGGCCTAAGGTAGGAAAGGCACTAGTTAAACAGGAAAGAAAGCTATTGAGCAGGCCTGGAGCAAAGTACAGGAGGAAGAGAAATAAAGGCATGGGGTATAGACCTTGCATATCATGATGGACAGACTATAATTAATGTAAGCACAGTGTGTGACTGGAAGAGCTTTTAAGTAAAGAGTGACTGTTTTAAAAGATCACCCTAATTGTACAGAGCATTGGTTAAATGGGGAAAACGCAGAATTGTGGAGAGCTGCTAGGAGGGAGGCTGCTGTGTTTGTCCAGGTGGGAAGGTGCTGGTTCACACCAGATTGTTATGGAGAAACCAGACAGTAGAACCGGGGTACGTTTTTGGAGCAGAATTGTCAGGACATGGTGGAAGGAGGAGGAGGTGAAATCGGAGAGGAATCTGTAGTTTTTGGCTCGTGGACTAGATTGATGTAATGCTGTTGACGGACAAGGAAACGTCAGAGGATTGGGTGGGGTGGGGTGGGGTAGGGTGGGGTGGGGGGGAAGGACCCAGAAGATTTGGCTGTGCCAACTTGAGTTGTCTGTGAGACAGCAGGATGGCACTGGGAATCAGGCAGTAGGCTATCAAGCCTAGTGCTCAGAGATGACCTCTTGTGTACAGACAAGAACACAGCTCCACCTCAGCCTGTCTAGGTTCAAATCCTGGCTCTGCTACTTACTATGACCTGAACAAATTATTAACATCTCTGTAGCTCAGTGTCCTGATCGAAAATGGACTAAATGATGGTGTCCAACAAGGGCTGTTAGGAGCCTTAAAACAGTTCTTAGAACAATGTCTGGCACACGACAGCTAATATTTAGACGATATTATTGCTGCTGTTGTTAAGATACGCATTTGGGAGGCATTAGATTGTAGATGTGCATGAGATTGCCGAGGAAGAGAGCTTAGAGACAGCACTGAGGAACCCAAGGTGTTATGTTTGGCTACCGGAGGAGGAGTGGCCCCAGCAGTGGGAGGAAAATCAGGACTGGACGGCCAGGCAGGGCTCTAGGAGCTGAGGGGTGGAGTGCTAGAGAGGGCCGCAGGCGAGAGGTCATCGGGCAGAGGAGGACCAAAATGTTCGCTGTCATTGGAAACTCGAGGATTGTTGGTGACTTTGACAAGGACCTTTCTCTGGAGTCTCGAGGGAAAACACCTGACTGTGGGTTCAGGAATGAATGGCAGGTGAGGACTGTGTGAACAATTCTTGAGGAAAAAGTGGGTTTTGGAAAGGGGACAGAGAATCAGGGCTGGAAATAGGTGGAGAGGATGATCATATCAAGATGAAAAATTGGAGAGTATGTTTGATAGCTCGTGGGGATGATGGGGGCAGGTGGGAATATGGTGATGGGGTAAGGGACAGGAGGAGGTAGCTGGAGCAGCAGGGTGACAGTTTGCCTCTGTCATGATTACTTGCAGATGAGTCTTCCTCCCCGTAAGAGACCACAGGCCCCCGAAGCGTGGTGATGGGGGCCCATTTGTGTTTACACTCTTCCCAGCAAGGCCCATCATGCTTTGCAGGAAAAAGATGGACTGACTCGAGCCGAGCCTGATTCCACTATTTGTTTGTTTTGTCTTACAGTCTAAGTGCCCGGCCGAAAGTACCGACAGCTCTGGGAAAACCGCTTTGCATTACGCAGGTAACTCGCATCCTCTTACTTGCCTTCTGCCGTAAGACCCACTCCTGACTCAGGCCACTAAACTCACTGTGTTACTCTTGCTGCTGCTTTCTGTCACTATTCTTAGACACTCCCATTTTCTTCAGTTTGCAACGCTTATAGAATTACCAAGGAATACATCTAGATTTCATGAGTTGCCTGCCAAGTAACCAGTAACAAATTGTCTTGGTTATATTTGAATTAACTTAAGGTTCTTGATTAAACTAAGAGATGTTCGTAAGCATTTGTAGATTTCAAGTAGTGGGCGATGCAGATTTTTTCCGATTTGGTGCTCATTAAGAATATCAGTCATCAACATTTTGTTTCACTATGTGTGACAGCCTGGAGCGACAGAATGTTGACACTGAATTGGGGATGATGAGGTTGGCAAATTTCTTTTCGGGCTAGTTGTGGAAAAGCTAAACCTGGTGTTCGCCCACGGGCAGTGGCTGGCCAGCCCTGAGTGAATGAGCCGTGATTGAGAGCACCTCTTCCCCCCCACTGCGCTGCGGTGCAGCCAGAGCGAGCAGGTGCAAACTGGGCAGAACCTCGCTTCTCCCAGGAGCACGTGGTGATGCCGTGTGAGAGCAGCTTTGTGAGCCGCTGTGGTGTTCTGTTTCCCCCCCGCAGCGGCCCAAGGCTGCCTTCCGGCTGTGCAGGTGCTGTGCGAGCACAGAAGCCCCGTGAACCTCAAGGACTCGGTGAGTACCAGGTGGCCGCGGGAGGCAGAGGCGCACTGACAGTCGCTCACGTTGGAGAACTAGGTGTTTGGCAGATTCAGTGACTTTTCAGTTTAGCGCCTCTTCTGCAAAATGGATGGAAGTGTTATCCACCGTTGGTCCCTCAATCATAAGTAAAACACTCTGCACCATGCACTTCCCATATATGTATACTTGCACATAAGGATATCTCTGTGGTCTACCATCAACGTAAATATCAATAAGACTTGGTTTCTTGATTTTGAAAACTTAAAAAATAAGTCTAAGTAGAACTTTTATGCTCTTTTGGGGGGGCATGGGTGCTGCTGGTTAGGGTTCTCCAATTGCAAAGGCCACTTCTAGCCTATTTTAACTTCCCTGGGCTCTCTGGAGAATAGATTTACACACCCATTGCTCCTGCTTCCAGGACTCACTTTCCTACTGCTGCGTGGGAACTGGTAGGTACACACTCACACCTCATGGAGATACTGTGAAGTAAGCTATGGACGCTGTGAATAACTTCACACCCCCTGCATTTCAGTTCCTTATAACCAGACACTGGTGTAACTTCTGAGAGATGAGTTTTTAGAACTGTGTCTGAAAACTGCTTTAAAAGGAGACTTACTCCTCAAGCAGCAATTCCATCATAACAAATCCCCACGTTAAAATAATTGGAGATATTGTAACTTAATCTTTTTCCTTTGCTTATTTGAGTGAAATACATCTGTCAAAATTACTATTGACCCCCTTTGTAGGGGGTGTCCAGGCAAGGGCAGAATCAAAGCTTCTCTTGTGTTTGTCATTTGAGTTAGGCCTCCTTCATGTCGATTTGTGCAAATAGATGCCTGTATATTCTTCTGGTATTTCTTCATTTGTTCTGTATTGTTGTGTTTAAATTCTTAATGTATGTCTATGAGTTGGGGATCTGATTTTCTTTTGTTCCAAAGGAATTGCCAGTGGTCATATTGGAACATAGTAAATCATTCCCCATCCATCTCTTTATCTAGTCATATGACAGTAATACACAAACTCTTCATTTATATTGTGTTTTTTTAATCCTCACCCTAGGATACAATTACTGGTTTTAGAGAGAGGGGAAGGTGCATGGGGAGAGAGAGAAACAGAAACATGGGTAGGAGAGAGAAACATCTATCAGTTGCCTTCTGTATGTGCCCCAACCAGGGATTGAACCAGCAACCTAAGGATGTGCCCTGACCTGGTAGTGAACCTTCAACCTTTTGGTTTACAGGACAGCACTCCAGCCCGCCGAGTCACCTGGCCAGGGCTATTACATGTTTTGATATGTAGTAAGATTATGAAAGAGGATGCTTTCCAGGAAGACGGTAGTGGCCTGGCAGAATACACGGAGTGCACTCGGAGGAGCCTGCTCAGAGGGCAGCAGTCCTCCTCATGTCATGTGAACCAAGCCCCTCGCTTCTCCAGAACCATTGCCCAGTAAACCTGGCGCATACACCCTCCTGGAGCCTTTGCGTACTTTGTGTTCCACGCGCTCTCATCATCACAGGGCTTGTGGCCCAGGGAGCACAAGCAACTCAAGAGACTGAGGCTCCAAGCTAAGGGTGAAAGTCCATCAGAAGAGTTGCGCCCGGATATAGTAGCCCCCCAGTGGGAGCACAGACTGTCCCCGGGGAGAGGCATCAAATGTCAGACAAACAGGACAATCTAGGAACAGATGTAGAGTGAACTAGGACCTCTGCCATTCTGGCGCTGGCATCTGTGTGAGAAGTCTTTACCTGAATTATCTCCTAGGATGGGAACATACCACTGCTTCTGGCAGCACAAAACGGCCACAGTGAGGTCTGCCGCTTCCTTCTGGATCACGGAGCAGATGTCAACTCCAGGGACAAGAGCGGAAGGTACCACAGAGTCAGAAACCAAGTGACTTCAGTGTCACCCGCACTCTGAGACTTTGGAACTATCATAGCTGTAGTTTGGATCATCGGTTATGAAGTGGTTTTAACTCACTTTTTTACTTTCTGCCTTTTTTTAATAATTAAGTACCTGTTTTGACTTTAAAAAACAAACAAACATTTTTTTCCCAGATCTCTGGGAACATCATTGAGTCTGTAATGAGGTTATTAAATGCTAAAGCGAATAGGCCATTTCCTGTAACGTTTCATGCAAAATTAATTAAAAGTAAACGATTTCTTTTAGAAAAATCATCCTGATAATGCGTGGGTAATTTGGAATGCTTAAGGTGAAAAAAACAACAAGATTTGTGCCAATCCTACTAAACTCCGTCCTATTTAGAAGATGATGCTTACAAGATTCTGTCTGCGTTGTTTGACCTATGATGGCTTCATGTTTTGAATTAGTCTGAGGTTTTTGAAAACAATTACCTAACTTCATATTGATAGCATTCTGTTTTGAATCCTCTAGAAGATGACGTGTAGCACCGCTTTAACTGCACTTGCTCTTCTTTCTCTGGCTTTAAGACGGGGAATGGGCTCCCGCCTTTTGCCAGAACTCACTTGGTGTCCCGTTTTCCTCAGAACTGCCCTGATGGTAGCCTGTGAGATCGGCAGCTCCAGCATCGCGGGCGCCTTGATTGAAAAAGGCGCAGACCTGACCCCCGTGGATTCGCTTGGACACAATGCCTTACATTATTCCAAACTCTCAGAAAACGCAGGAATTCAGAGCCTTCTATTATCAAAAATCTCTCAGGATGCTGGTATGTGAAAGAAAGAGCCAGTGTTGTTTTTTTCATCCACTCCATGCTCCCCAAAGGAAAAGGGAATGTGTGCAATATGATATGTTTTATTATTCTTTCAAACATGTTCTTGGAGAAAAATGAAGTGTTAAGTATGTTGTATATTGGATGTGTGTCCCCTACCCAAAGTGAGTAAGACTTACTATGGTTCTTACAGTTCTTTTTTCCTCCCCACTTTTTCTTCTGTAGATTTAAAGACACCAACGAAACCAAAGCAGGTATTTATCTTCGGGGGGGGGGATTTGTTTTTTCATCTTTGCTTGTGAAGACTTGAAAATGTTCCAATTAAACCATTCCATGGTCCTAGAAAAGGGATAAAGACTGTGTTGAAAATCTTAAGGAGTGAAACATCTTTAGAGTAAATGATTGATTGTTACAAGGTGGTAAATGCTTTCTAAATTGTTTACCCTATTTCAAAGCTTATAACTTTAAACCTGCTACTTATAATTTTATCTTTTCCTGAAATGTACTAATCTCCTGTTGTTGTGGAAGTGTTCGATCCGTGTAAACTCTGAGAATGAGTAACAGTATTTTAAATACTTGTAATAGCTCATGGATTGTAGACCTAGTATGTCCATGGCAACATTAGATATTTAGTGAAAATAAGATATTCAGCTTTTCCTTTTAATTTCCTTTTAATTTGGGGCTTTTCAAAAATGCCATTAGTGTTACACAGAAACTGAGAAGTTTGCCCTTTATTTTGGAGGTGTTTTTTTTCTAAAAACATAGTCACTTAGTTTACTATTAACGAGATGTTATATTTGGCTGTTTGCTTATACATCAGAGTTTTTTTGAAGAAATTATAAACACAAAACTCAGTACTGAATTTATTGCATACGAACGGTGTTACTATTTATCCATCACTTTTAGAGATGAGGTTCTTCCTTTCCCCATGTTTACATTCTTTAAGGAAAGGAATGGAAGTAACACAAAATGGGGAAAATTCCATTCGCCACTTTGCGTGATGAGGAAAGTTAGTCCATGAGTATATTCTGGGTTCTAAATTGTGGCAGACGGCTCCTCATCCTCTACTTTTGCGGTTTCCGCACCAACATAGTCTGATTTTGTCTGGTGTATTTTATTTTCTTGCTATTAAAGCATGGGCTGCTGGAAGAAAACTTGGAGCATGCACATTACTTATTTTTGTGTTGGTAGCAGATTGCAGATCTTGACAAAGTAAGAGATGCATGAACTGTTGAGGTTTTTCTCGTTGTTGGATGAAGCTGTTTGCTCAGACTTCACTAACCTAACTAACCCACCTCCGTTCTTTGGACTGTGATAACTTCCAGCATGATCAAGTGTCTAAAATAAGCTCAGAAAGAAGTGGAACTCCAAAAAAACGCAAAGCTCCACCACCTCCTATCAGTCCTACCCAGGTAAAAACAAACGCCGCCCCCCAGTGAACAAGTGTGCAGCGGCAAAGGCGTCGGTCGTTTTGTCGTTCTGTGTCTGGGCCGAAAAGAAATGCTGTAGAATTGAGCCTTAACCGCTCATATGAGATTTTCTTCATGGTTTTTAAATGACAAATTATGGCAGGAAGGATTTTGATTGTTAGTGTGGAAACATGGTTGATTCTTATTTATTTATTTTAGAACTGGGGAATGAACGGTATCTTTTTTAAATGCCTCAAGGAAATTTCTCAAAATCTTTATGACAGAAATTTTTTCCTTAAGGTAACAAGCTTGGTTCCTTGAGTTCCTCCTGTTAAGAGCTCCAGTAGAGGTCAGGAGGATGGATAGCTGGTGAGGCGATTAGTTGAAAATGAATTTTAGTTGGTTTCTGAAAACACTGTTAAAATCTATTTGCCTTTGTGCTTATCGTATTTTTAGGACTATAAGATGCACCTACTTTTTAGAGGAAAATAGGAAAAAAATTTTGAAGCAAAAAATGTAATAAAATATTTAATAACATAAATAACATAATATTTCACCAATGTACATGTAAACTGCATTTACTAGCCAGGTGATCTACATTTGGACTATAAGACGCACCCCTATTTTCCTCCCAAATTTGGGGGGTGCATCTTATGGTCCAAAAAATATGGTGCATTTAAGGTTGACTTAAAAGCAGCTTCCCTTCCAGGTCACAGTGACAGCTTCCCAGAGGCGGCAGTGCAGGCGTGCCAAATAAACACAGGCTGGGGCTTGCTCCTCACAAACCACAGGCCATAGAAAGAACAATCCATATTAAAGTAGTTGAGAGGACTGTCTCCTCGGATAAGTAATTGTGCCTCTGTTAGCACATTTGTGAATAGTGTTCTCAACCTGCAGTAGAAGTTTTATAGATTTTTAAAATCAATTCTGTTAGTTATAATCTGCAAACTTTCAGAAAGTATTCACCATATCTGAATTATACTGAAAATACGTTATCCCCCAAATAATTGAAACAAAGGATAATTACTGTTAGATTTATTTGCATTGGTTAAATACTTTTTTTAACCAATGCGCTGGAAAAGACAAGACTTTGAGGATGTGTTCTTTACTGATGGTTTTCTTTTTCTTTCTTTTTAGTCGAGTGATGTGTCTTCCCCAAGATCAATAACTTCAACACCAATTTCAGGAAAGGAATCAGCATTTTTTGCTGAACCACCCTTCAAGGTATTTTCTCCCTGTGTTCATTTTTTGTTATTGAATTGTATGATACTTAATAGACTTGGTTTCAGTTATACCACACTAGGCAAAACAGAAGAATATACTTCTCAGGGATCAGTTTACAAACTTCTCATCAAAAAGCACCCTTGATTATTTTCCTGGCATGGACCCCATACAAAAAGAACAGGATGAATAAATTACATTCTCTAGCTAATAACTAATTTCTTCATTTAATAAAAAGGGACAAAGATGAAACCTACCTGATAACCAGTCTTCTTACTAAATTGAATTGATATAATGCCAGTCAAAAGAAAGGATTTGTTGTTCTCTGATGTCTTACTGAGTAATTGTATATTTTTAATTAAACTCTTTCCTGACTGTAACAGTATGAGTCAGTAAACAGTAATGTGTATTTATTTTAGAAATTTTTTAAAAATCCATTAGGTTTTATTTCACCTAGTTCTGTAGACTTGTGGTTGGAAAGTATTGTAATGAATGGGATGATATTTCAGTCCATTATCTGTTTACCTTATAATCACTAGCAAATTGCACTTGGAAAGAAAGTAAAATTTATTATTGTTAAAATGAAATTTTAATGGTGTAATTATGTATTTCTACCATCTAAGGGTTACTGAAGATAATTTTTTTTAACTTGGATGCTCACTGGTCTGGAAAAGATCATTTCCCTCACTAGACCTGTCATGAGGTCTAGATAGGAAAAGACCTATCATTTCCCTCACTGTCACTGGATTTTACTAATGAACTCCTGAGATGAGTATCTGTACAAGGTTAGGCAAGACAAGGATGTTATACACTTATAGTTAGTATCCTACTATCTCCTCATATTCTTATGGCTCAAAGGAGGCAGTGCATTCAAAGAATAATAGCACAAATTGTTATTTTCAGAAATAGAATGTATAAATACCTCTACAAAACATAAAAAGATAAAAAGTGACACCAGTTAGAATGCTAAAGTTTAAAGAGATTAAAAATACCAATTGGTGACGATGAGGGAGAATGAGGACTCTGATACCCTTGGTGGAAGTGTTAGGTGGTACAACTACTTTGCAAAACTGTCTGCTGGATTTTTCTCAAAGTTCAACATATGATCTAGCCACAAATGTTTATAGCAGCCTTATTTAAATATCTCCAAACTAGAAACAATCCAAATGTCCTTCAAAAAGTGAATTGATAAAGATAATGACATTTATCCATATAATGGAATATTATTTAGCCATAGAAAAGAAGCATTATAGATGAATCTGAAAGTCATTATGCTGAATGATAGAGGCCAGACACAAATTCCATTCCCTGTGATATTCTGTGTGTGGGAATTCTGGAAAAATGTGAAAAGGAGAGTAGCGAGCCCTGGGAATGCATGGGCAGGGGTTGGCTTCCATGAGACACAGGAAGTGTTAGGTAATGGGAATGGTCTCTGTCTTGCTGATGATGGCGGTGGTTCCGTGGCTATATATCTGTCAAAATGCCTCAAATTGTACACTTTAAATGGGTGTGCTCTATTATACATTAATATAGTTGAAAAATAAAAATAAGCGTATATTTGTTCAAAGTAAAAAACAGCTTTCTGTAAAGATAAGCACTTGCCAAAAAGTAAACCACTTTATTTTTAGCATGTTGGCCTTTACAAAAGTTCCTTTGCTGAAAGAGTCTCTCCCTTATCATGGCTGTGGCTCGTGTAAATGAAACCTAGTCATTTCTGGCCAGTCGCTGTACTTGGTTTTGAAATGAGACTCTGACTTTGAAATTACAAGAATTTTTGCAATATATTAGCAGATATTCAGGGACAAAGGTTTAGAGGAAATCTTTAGGGGATTGTCAATCCAAGACCAGAAGAATTTTTATTTCCTTTATAAAACTACCTTTCTCTTCTGTGACAGGTCTTCTTTGTTATCATTTCTCTTAGAAATATTAATAGTAATATAGTAATAGCAGTTAATATATAAAATGACAAAGCTAAGAAGTACTTCTCATGTATTTTATTTTATTTTTTAAGATTTTATTTCTTTATTTTTAGAGAGAAGGGAAGGGAGGGAGAAATAGGGAGAGAAACATTGGCCTGCACCCAGGCATGTGCCCTGACTGGGAATTGAACCCGCGACCTTTCGGTTTGCAGGCTGGGGCTCAATCCACTGAGCCACACCAGCCAGGGCACTTCTCATGTATTTTAATCAGTGTATTAACCAGGTAGGTAAACTTTCTATCTAACTTCATTATGAAGTAGTATTTGCCATCTCAAGTTCTAGGATCTCAAAGTTGTTATCATCTTAAAAGATATTTGTATGATACTTAATGAAATTTCTGGAAAATGTTTTAAGAACATGCTCTCTGGAACTTCTAATGCTTTAGAAATTATGCTTCAGTGATAATTGTCACTTCTGTTCCTTTGCATTTTAAAATACCTTCTGTCCTTGAGATTTTCTGTTTTTCTAGTAGAGAACACCAAGGAGGAAAATTGGATTGATTCTTTGGTGGAGTGTTACATGCAGGAATATTCTTGTAAGTCATTTCTGTGTCCCAGCAGGCTGAGATCAGTGCCATCCGGGAAAACAAGGACAGGCTGAGTGACAGCACCACAGGTAAGCTGCATGCATCTGTTTCTGTTCTCTTGACCGGTTTCTGTCCCACATGCACATAGTGAGAGCAGAGGCCAGGCAGGGCCCTCCGTGTAGGGGGGCCGGAGAAGCCCGGCCTGCCACCCCAGAGCTGCCGACACAGCGCAGGCTGGTGCCCTCTCTACTTCAGGGGCCTTCACCTGGAATATAAGGCATCTCAGAGCCTGGGTGTGAAATAACGTATCTCTCTTTTTATTTGTTTCAAACTGAATTTTAGCACTTCCTTCAGTTACAAATACAGGCAATAACCCAAGCGGTATAAGCGGGCCGGCAATGTTGACACCAAGAGAATTCACAGATAATGTCTCGTCACCTTCATGTTGTTACAGATAGCTTGAAATAACATTTACAACAGCTCTCCTAGAAATTATGGCCGTTATTAGACCTGCTGCCAGATCTTCTTATTTATTCTGTTACAAAATAAGTTCTTAAGTTACTCTAGCCTGTCTCTTCTATTTTGTGCATTTAAAACCAGTATTTTGAGATGAGGCTTGCTGGCGGCGAGCTGTCAGGTAGCAACACTCCTTGAAGGTGACCAGCAGGTTGTTCTCCTGCTGGAAGAACCAGCCAGGCACCTCCCTGGGGTTTTACACAGACACACGTAAAAACAGCGTGTTAATGAAATCACACACAATCGTATTGTCTTCATGGAGACAGGGTTTAATTCACTGTATCAAGAGTCCATCATGTGGGTTTGCCCTTTAAGGATGTAGTATAAGTACCTTTAGAATCAATTTAAAAGACACAGTAGATTGATTCAAAGGTTCTTTTTTGCTGTAATATTCAGTTTCTCAGTCTTCACATTTCATGTGCTTGGACCCTTTAACTGAACGGAATTTAGAAATATTAAACTTTCTCGTTCCCAGCAGAAATCACTGTCAGATAACCAAACAGTCGTTACACTGGACACTTCAAGATTCATCCGTTGTATTGTAGAAGTAATTTCTGTTGCTTAGAATTACAGTTCCCAATCCCCACTTCAGTCCGTGCTCACGAGACTTCCTGTCGTAATAAAGCTGCTGCTTTGGCACTAGACGTCAGAAATAAGCATTTTGCATACTTTCAAATTAAGATTAAAGCTTTCGTCTTTGCATTATATGGCTGCGAGAAAATTAAAAATAACAGGAAAAAAAATTAGCTCAGTGCTATTCAGAATGCAGTCTATAAACCCTTGCCAGTCTACAATAAACAGAAGGAGTTTGCACCAGAAAATCACCCAGCTATCTCACTAAGCATACTGTTTTGTCCAGCTGACATTTTTTTCATAAGAAGACTTTCTGGATGAAGGACACAGTATGTTGACTTAGATTCTGGAGTAAGTCTTCTGTCTCCATCAGTGAGCACTTGGATTAGTGTTGCTGTAGATGCTATTGCAGCGTGATAATCAGTGGGATGCCTAAAAGCAGTGCCTTACCAACAGCGTTTACTGTGGGATTTAGAGAAGACCATAGCATGTGCGGTGGCCAGCAAATGCTTTATGGGGGGGACAGCGTTTGGCGTGGGTCTTGAAGGATGCCTGAGAGTTATCTAACCAAAGAGGGCTGTTGTGTGGATGAGGAATGAAAGAAGCAACCTTGTGTTGAGAAAACGGGGGATGGTGGACACCTGGAGTCGGAAGAATATGGGATGCTGACGAAGGAAGTCACGAGTCACAGATCTGAGACGGTAGATTGGGGCCAGATCTTAGTGACCTAAGCTAGAGAAAGGAATTTGAAGATTATTTTTGGAGGGAGAGGAATTAAAACACTTGAACCAAAAGAATGACCCTATCAGAGCATGTTTTAGGGAAATTAGTCCCGGCAGTCGCGTGCAGGCTCTGTTTTTACTAAGGCAAGTGAGGAGAGAGAGATTTGTTGGAAACTATTGGCAGAGTTTCAAAGTAGGTGATAAAGTTTGAATTTGCATAATGGTGATGAGGTTAAGAAGTGAACCAGCTTCCAGAGATTTTTCTAAAAGGATTCACAGAAATGGGAAGAAAAAAAGAACAACCAAACTATACTTAAGGGAATAGAAAATGCATGACTACATCTATGAATTTTTGGATGAGCTTCCCTGCATCCAGGCATCTAGTATTGTGCTGGCGAAACCCCAGTAAGGAAACCCCGGTGCTAAGAATTGCTGTCCATTTATCCAACTGATGGGGGCCTTCATTCATAGTCAGGACTAGGAAGAAGAACAGGGTTGGGCAGAAAGGGAGTTTCTCAGAGGTCAGAGAAATAACAGTTTAATTTTTAAATATTATCCTAATTGCCTTTCTCTTTCCCAAGGTGCTGATAGCTTACTGGATATAAGTTCTGAAGCTGACCAACCAGATATTCTTGTCCTATTACAAGCAAAAGTTGCATCTCTTACCTTACACAATAAAGAATTACAAGATAAATTACAGGTGGGTAAACAGACCGCTACCACAGACTGTTCTGTAGGGGCAAGACTATTCTGTGCTGGGTTTTCCACGGTTAGTCAGATGATATTTATTTTGAACATCAACATTAGTTTCTTCTTTTTTAATATAGTTAACTTTAAGCATGTTACAGTTTCAAGTTACTTCTTTCTTGAGAGTTATTCATTTAGTCCTATTTCTATAAGTTTCTAAATTGGTAAATTATATATAATTACATACCTAGGATGATATGTAATATGGCAAATTATAATGTGTGTATAGATATGATTAGCCATTCATTCAGTAAAGTTGACCATTTAGCAAATTTAAGAAATTGGTAAGAAATAGCTGTACTATTTATTTCCCCTCTTGGCAACTAGCATAATATGAGAAATAAAGGAAAAAGTTGAATCAGAGACTTTACAGCCAAAACAAATCCACTGTTTTCAGAGTGGCACTAAAAGTCTGATTGGCGAGAACACAGAATAGGCTTAGTGTTGTTAATCTGACTCCCTGGTTCCAGGCCATATGTTTTCATGAGGCAAGAGTACACATGTAAAAACAGTCACGTAAAACAGTAATACTGATAATACTACTAATTTTTTTTTTAAAAGATCACACTGCTCTCCCACATGGAGGTTTTGGATTTGTTCTTTCATTCATTCCAGCTGCTTGTTCCCCTGACCACACCTTTGGCGCCAGTTCATTGTTCTCACCTTTTTTCCAGGCCAAGTCTCCCAAGGAGGCAGAAGCGGACCTGAGCTTTGACTCCTATCATTCCACTCACACGGACTTGGCCCCGTCTCTGGGGAAACCTAGTGAGACCTCTCCCCCAGGCCCCAAATCCTCTCCACCTGTCTTGACACAGTGTGTGAGTAAACCCACTCTCGACAGTGATGTCAGAGCCCAGCAACTACAAGAGCTTTTGCAAGACTTGCAGAAGAGATTGGAGAGCTCTGAAGCAGAGAGGAAGCAGCTACAGGCCGAGCTGCAGTCCAGAAGGACAGAGCCCGCGTGTTTGAACAATGCCGAGATTTCCGAGAACGGCTCCGACCTCAGCCAGAAACTGAAAGACACTCAGAGCAGATACGAGGAGGCGATGAAGGAAGTCCTGAGCGTGCAGAAGCAGATGAAGCTGGGCCTTGTCTCGCCCGAGAGTGTGGATAGTTACTCCCATCTCCAGGAGCTCAGGGTCACCGAGGAGGAAATGCGTGGGCTAAAGCAGGATCTCCAGAGTGCGTTAGAAGAAAGTGAAAGAAATAAAGAGAGAGTGAGAGAGTTAGAGGGGAAACTTGTAGAGAGGGAGAAAGGTACAGTAATTCAGCCACCTGTGGAAGAGTATGAGGAAATGAAAAATTCTTATTGCTCCATTATTGAGAGTATGAATAAGGAGAAGGCATTTTTGTTCGAGAAATACCAAGAGGCCCAAGAAGAAATCATGAAATTAAAAGATACACTAAAAAGCCAGATGACCCAGGAAGCCGGCGACGATGCTGGGGACATGAAGGAAGCCATGAACAGGATGATAGACGAACTCAACAAGCAGGTGAGTGAGCTGTCCCAGCTGTACAAAGAGGCCCAGGCTGAGCTGGAGGATTACAGGAAGAGGAAATCTCTGGAAGATGTCACAGCAGACTATATCCATAAAGCGGAGCATGAGAAACTAATGCAGGTGACTAATATATCTAGGGCCAGAGCGGAAGAGGCCCTGTCCGAAATGAAGTCTCAGTATTCAAAGGTGCTGAACGAGTTGACTCAGCTCAAGCAGCTGGTAGATGCTCAGAAGGAGAACTCGGTCTCCATCACAGAACATCTGCAGGTGATAACCACGCTGCGGACCACCGCCAAAGAGATGGAAGGGAAGATCGGCACTCTGAAAGAGCACCTGGCCAGCAAGGAAGTGGAAGTGGCCAAACTGGAGAAGCAGCTTGTAGAAGAGAAGGCAGCGATGGCCGAGGCCATGGTGCCCAGGTCTGCCTATGAAAAGCTCCAGTCGTCATTGGAAAGTGAAGTGAGCCTGTTGGCGTCCAAATTAAAGGATTCCATGAAAGACAAAGAGAGAGCCCATTCAGAGGCTGCCCAGATTAGAAGTGAGGTCTCTCAACTGAAAAGGGAAAAGGAAACTGTTCAGACTGTCTTGAAATCCAAAGAGCAAGAAGTAAATGAACTTCTGCAAAAATTCCAGCATGCTCAGGAAGAGCTTGCAGAAATGAAGAGGTGTTCGGAGAACTCTTCAAAACTGGAGGAGGACAAAGACAAGAAGGTCGGTGGGATTCTATTGCTGTTAAGTTGCTAGCTAGTAAGCCCTGGACCTTCTGCCTGTACTGTAGTTAACATTTTTAGCGTTGGTTCACGGGAACCTTTTGTGAATGCTCAGAGGCTCAGCACATGGATCCCTCTGTCCCCAAAGCCACATTAGAATAGTAGGTTAGACATTTATTTTATGTTATTTTTATTTATTGAATTTAGAAAAGAAGAAGGTGGCAGGGGAGAGAGAGAAACATTGGTTCGTTGTTCCACTTAGTTTTGCATTCATTGGTTGATTCTTGTATGAGCCCCAATCAGGGATCGAACCCACAACCTTGGTGTATCAGGACAATGCTCTAACCCACTCAGCTTCCCGGCTGGGGCCAGTTAGACATTTACTTACTTACTTACTTACTTACTTACTTACTTATTTTTTAAGAGCACTTCCCTTATCCTAAAACATTTTCACATATGTGGTACATATTTTCTCTTTCAAAATTATTTTACAGAAGCTCTGCCAAGTGTCAGGGATCAGAAGTAAAGCCACAAACTGAAAAGTGTTTGTGACCGATCTTGAACTTGAACTCTTTTGGAATCCAGACAGATTCCTCTGTCATATGGGAACCCAAACACTTCCAGACTTAATCCCGCTTCCCTAAGCTCCGTGGGCTTTTCCGAGTCAGTATATAAACTGCCTTTCCTGGCCCTCATTTTCCAAGGCATACAGGAGGGGAGGGAGGAGGAGGAATGTAGGGTGCAGGTGAGTCTAGATGGGCTGGCCGTGGCCCGAGGGACGGGAATGGAGGATGGTTCTGTGCCCGACTCCGCTCTGCATCCCAGTCCCCTGGGTCAGGTGTTCTGAATGGCATTGACTGGAGCGCTATTGATCATTTATGCCTTTATTATAATAAATGTTTCAAACAAGCTTCCAAAGCCAAGGGCAAGGGGCTGGGAAGTGGAAGGGGGAGTGTGTTTACTGTAAAACAAGATGTCCAGAGATGTCGTGTTTTCTAGAACTTATTCCTGATCACGTATGTTAGCAATATTGAATAAGACATAGCTGTCTCCAAAAAAAAAAATGCCTAAAATCCTGTTTTTGTTAAGATAATTAATAAAGGAAATCAGTGTCATAGCTTTTGTTGCCGTTATGCATCAAAACACAGTATTTAATCTTGGACCCTTATTTGGATATAATGGCCTTAGGTTTTGTTGGTTTGTCTGATTTTATATGTTTTGTTTTATGAGTTTCTTTTAAAATGTAAACAAAAAAAATTATTCCAAATTCTCAAGTCTGAGAGGCTAACAGAGGCAATGGTCAAGGCCTAGGGTTACCTGGAACTTTGCTTTTGCAGGCACGTTCCTGTCTATTGACAACGGCTCTCCTTCCTCCCTAGATAAACGAGATGTCGAAGGAAGTCACCAAGTTGAAGGAGGCGCTGAACAGCCTGTCGCAGCTCTCCTACTCAGCGAGCTCCTCCAAGAGGCAGAGCCAGCAGCTGGATGGGCTGCAGCAGCAGGTCAAGCAGCTCCAGGCGCAGCTGGCTGTGAGTGGGTTTGCTCTGCAGCCGGGTGCGGGGTGCGGGGCCTTGCCGACCGCATGCCTGCTCCCCTGGGTGGGCAGGTGGGCATGGATGGATGGTCCCAGCCTGAAGGAGTGTTTACTTCAGTGAGCAGCTGACTGGGAGCTTCTTTGGCGGGGGGTGACCAAAGAAGGGGCCAGTCAAATTGCCAGCCTTTATCTGCCATGAGCTGCGGTGGGTGTATCTCTGAGGAGGGGAATGAGCAGGACAGTGGAGTGGGCTTCTTCCCCATCTACTTCTCCGTTTGTCTACAACAGTCGCACCATCTCTGGCAGCCTCGAGAACTTTTTCTTGCTCCGGGCCAGGATCTCTGGTAGTTGCCGATCTACAGATCCAAAGCTGTTTCTTGGCCTCTCCCCTTTTTCACCCAAAAGTCTTCTCATATCTGTATTAATTTCCTATGACTCTTGCAATAGAGAGACACAAACTTGGTTTAAAACAATGCAAATTTGTTATCTTGAAGTTCTGGGGATCAGAAATTCTTGTTAGACTGAAGCCAAGATGTCAGCAGGGCTGGGTCTCTCTAGAGGCTCAAGGGGAAAACCCATTTCCCTGCCTTTCGAGGTCACGTGACTTCCTTGGCTTATGGCCCCTACCTCCATCTTCAAAGCACATCACTCCAACCTGCGGTTCTGTCCTCCTGTCTCCTCCTTCCACCTTTGACCTTGATCTCTCTTTTAAGGACCCTCATGGCTACATCTAACCATGAATTTTCTTTCAGAGTTGACATGCCAAGATAGGAATAGGTACCGGTTTTTCCCCCCTAAGAATACTGAGAAGTCTTCAGAAATACACAGCACCTTTAAAAGCTTCATATGGGAGCATTGGATGGAGGGAATCTCTCGGGGGACGTTCGACCACAGCTTTCTCTCAGTTCTCAGTTTTTGTTTTTTAAAGCTCTGTAACCAAGTCAAATTGCATCTTTGCAGGAATGCAAGAAACAGCACCAGGAGGTCATCTCGGTTTACAGGATGCATCTTCTGTATGCTGTGCAGGTATGGGAACACCCTGAGAGGTAGCTGGGTACCCTAAAGAAATAGAACTAATGAGACTTTGAGGAGAATCCCCTACATCGGACAGCTCTAATATGCCTTTTGCTTTGCTTTGGATTTTGTGTTGGGAACCCTGCCCCGTTTACTGAGAGCAGCCTCATCATTTGTTCAGAAAGGAAGGAGAGTGTGCTACTGCCCCTCCCCTGCCCTCTACCCGCAGAGTCAGGAGCCCTGTCTTTATTTTCTAGGGGTGCTGATGTTTTCAGAGCTGTCGGTGTCACCGCTGTGACTGTTGGTGGTTTGGCTAACTGAGCTCATGTTTGCAGCTGAGGCCCCGGAAACCCTGCATAGGGCTCCGGTAGACCCGGCCTCATCCTCCTCTGAGGGGAGGAGCAGGGCCCTCTCTGACTCAGTTTCTCACAGAAACGTGGGCGTTGCTAGGGCTACCATTCATTCCTTTGGAAGATCAGGATCCAAGGGCTTCACCCCAGGCAGTCATCTCATTTGCTTGGGGAGAGAGTGCCAGGATTTAACTGAGGCTCTAATGCGTGCCTTTTGTTTGAACTTCCCAGGGCCAGATGGATGAAGATGTCCAGAAAGTGCTGAAGCAGATCCTTACCATGTGTAAAAACCAATCCCAGAAGAAGTAGAGTGGACCCCTCGGCAGGACACTGCCCCTTGTTGTCCATCTCTGTGTCCGATCCGGAGTCATGGCGACCACTGCCATTGTTCTCATTCGCGGCATGCACCGTGACCTAGCCTAGCTTCTTCCCTTTCCAAAAAGGCTTCTTTCGCAGGACGGGTCCCAGGAGAAGACTGTCCTCCTCAGAACTGCTTAGAGACTTGAAAGCAGCAGAGGTGAAAGGTGCCACCAGCCCTGCTGATTCCAGAGCTGGGACCTGCCATGCCCAGAAGTCCAGCCCTAGCGCTGGTGAGTGGGCACCCTCCTCGGTACCTGACAGCCTGCCTGGCTTCGTCATCACTGAGTGATATGTTGACACCTCCGCCTAGTGAATGCTGCTTTGGCTCCTACACTCTGGCTCTGCTGTTGAGCACAGTGGGGCTGTTTTTGCCTTTGGTCTCCAGTCCCCAAAACACGATTTGACTTCTGACCAAATTAGTACGGCACTGGTTACACGGTGCATGCTTCAGACCCTTTATTGCGATAGCCTGTGGATTTGAGAACTCTAATTCCATCCCTTCCCACCCCCACCCCCGTCTGCCTTATACAGCTCATCACTGGCTTGTCAGTCTTAGCTTGATGAGCACCATTCACTAAAACAGGAAGCTTAAAAACAAAAGCAAATTGCCCTTAAAAGTTTTTAAGTAAATCATCGAGGTGTTACAAATTTTCTATGCAAACTTGCCTTCTGCCGTTATCCGTGAAGCTCAGGAAATCCAAACAATTGTGTTTCAACAAGGGACAGTAACCTGCATGTTTACAGCCAAAAGAAATGCCTCATAGTTCCTAACCTTGATTTTTTAAGTGTTTTTTTTCTCTACAATATTTTTATTGGCTCTTAAAGATGTTTTCATATCTAAAGCCCTGACTGAAATTCACATTAGACTATATTAACAAAATATTTTTTAGATAACCAGCTTAAGACTTTTTAAAAATATAACTTTTCCCTCAAAGTTTTCAGCTGTAGCAAAAGGTAGTTATATATTCCCAAGTCCATCTGAGCTGCCATTCCCCCTTGCATTTCTGCCGTGGTATCCTCAGAGCTGTAGCACATTTCTTAACACAGAAAATACTCTTTTTACCGATTGGGTCATTGCGATTGCCCCAGCTCCACCAGTGCCCCTAAATTCTCTCTGAAAGCACTGTCAGTCACAGTCAGTTTTTCAACTTAAAAGTTAAATATCCCGATGTGGTAAACCTGATGGTGCATAGCAAAGGTCTTGGGGGGAAGATATTTCCATTCACTTTCCTTTCGGGTTAAACACGTTTCTGACTTGCTTGCAGCTTCCCTTGCAACATTGACCTTACTGAGCGATGTAAACAGAATGCAGACATCTGCAAAGTATATAGTGGACGTGCAGGCCTGCTCTGGCAGGGCCTGTGGGCCCGGAGGGCGCTTGGCTGTGTTGGATTACAACCAGTGACAACAAAGCAAAAATGGCTTTCAGGCTTGGTGTTACTTTTCTTAAGTTGTTTGTAGTTCAGAGGTTTCGCAAATGCTCCAAAGAAATGTGAAAAGGACTTTTTGTTACAGCACTTAAGAAAACAGAACAGCCCCCTTCTGCTCCCACACAGAAATGCTGCACAGTATGAAACTTGAGAAATTTTGTAGGATGCTCGACAAAGCGTAGCCTTTTATCTTGTTTCAGGATGCATATTTATTACAAGTACTCTGGTTAAATATTGAAAAGTTATATGCTGTAGTTTAGCAGTTTGCCTTTGTAATTTACGGAAGGTATTGCAAAAAATAAACTTTTGTTTCATTTTGCATCTCTGTTGTTGCTTTCTGGCGCTCTCTGCAACCCTGAGTTCAACTCTCTACAAACAACAGCTATTTTCTTGGGTAACTGGAGACGTTCTATGCCTCCATGCACATGTAGGCGAGGATTTTACTTTCCCCTGTAAATATAGAAGCATACTTTACACACTCTCCTGGACCATAATTTTTCCACTTAAAATATCTTGGAAACTTTATTCTGTAAGGACACACATCTCGTTCTTTTTAACATTGCATAATACTTCATAGTATGATTGTGCTATATTTTATTTAACTAGTTCCTCACTGAGGGGCATTTAGCAGCTCCCAGTATTTTACAGCCCTCACAATGATGTGATGAATGTCCATGCAAGTGTGTGAGGACTGTTTGGATCACTTTCAGATTGCCCATTTCACACTCGCTGACATTACGTGACAGGAATGCAGAGAAAAAAAGCGTAGAAGAGTATCTGTGTCTTCACAGTGAGTGAGAAGAAATGGCTTTTTTTTTCTTTTTACATTGGTTAAGACTCATCAATTTGTTTCCTTACATAAACCCAAGACAGACTCCAAAGCTTTTAAAAATTAAACCCACCCATCTTAAGATAAACACATGATATATTATGTGGGGAAAATGCTTAGTGAACACGTTCAAGCACAGCCTTTTGCAATATGACACACT
This sequence comes from Tonatia bakeri, assembly GCA_004024845.1. Classification (NCBI taxonomy): domain Eukaryota; kingdom Metazoa; phylum Chordata; class Mammalia; order Chiroptera; family Phyllostomidae; genus Tonatia; species Tonatia bakeri. The sequence continues at coordinate 203,484 of PVIA01000903.1, forward strand.
GTGGCAGGTCGGGTGCTGACAGCAGCAGAAACACTATCCAGCAAAGGGGCGCTGACCAAACTGCAGGGCGGAGAGTGAGCTGGGAAAAGCCACAGACCCAGGCACTCGCAAGAGTGATTTCTGTGCACCCACTCAGGGCAGAGGACTGTCAAGTGTCCTGGGTGTGTGTGACATATTTGTGAGAGGACAAGAGCTCAGCTATGATGGTCTCCATAAGTGGGCCATAGGAGCTGGTCGGGGGAGCAATCACTGTGGGTTCCAGCAGATGGAAAGGCTCTCCTGAGGAGTAAACCCCGAGATGGAGGTGAGAGAAAGGGAGGGACGGAGACATTGCTGCACATCAAGAAGATGTGACCTGAGAGCTGTATCCTTGCTCCCATGCTTTGGAATGTGCACTTCACTTTCCCTGCTCCCAGAAGCTGCTCCAAGGACTCAGCCTTGGGATGGAAATGTAGTAAGACTCTCTGAACTGGGTATGTGACGACCTTGTTAAGGCCTCCAGTGCATGTAACAATGCAATAAGGCCTCTCTATCAGCTTTTAAGACTTGGTGGGTAGATGCTAAATCGGGTCTTGCAGCTGCCCAGGACAAGCCTCAAGCAAGTTCCCTTGCTTATTGAACTTGCTACCTACCAGTCTGGAGTGATCTGCCTTTTTTTTCCTTGGTCTCCCCCTGCCCTCCTTGAATGGCCCCGGTTTCAGATTACACCCAGGAACCTCCCAAAGAGGTTGTGACTCAACACAAATCCTGTCTCGAGGGGCTAGAAAATGTGTTTTAAGAAATTACACAGTCCAACAAAAAGTTTATTTGGGTTTCCTTGTTCTTAAGCTTCACAGTTCCTGGGGTTGGGTTAATATGAAGATAATCACATTTGATTTGGTGTTGGAAGAGTCTAGAAGTACCCTCTACACATGCTTCCTCCATGTGACACGTGTGATGGCAATGCTTTGCTCTTCTGCCTCAGGATCAAGGGAGGGAATGTAGCAGCCACACTAAAACTGTCCACCTCTATAGCATTGCATCGTATTCCAGAGTGAGAGAACTAACCTAAAGCACACTTACTGATATAACTAGGGTTTACATTGGGGGACAGGTTTAAGATGGCAAGAAAGAAAAAATACAGAGATTTGGAACTCAGCTTTTTATTTGGGTTCTAATTAATTTTACAGATAAGAGCATCATGCTTCTGGTCGGAGCTAATTCAATCAACTGTAGGCATGGGAATTCAGTGCCTGTCCTGGTACTGCTTTCCGCAATGGTCAGCACAAGCCAGTGTTCGGGAAAGAGAGCTTGCATTTAATACACTTAGAAACAGCCTCAGCCATTTCATAGAATGACAGGCATTTAGTACACTTACAAACGACCACACAGCCATTTCCTAGAATGACAGAACAATAAAACTTTTCATTTTGATGGTCAGCTTAATAAGGGGTTAGGGAAATAAGTGTTACAGAACAGAAAAACATTCCTCCCTTTTTATTGCCATACACGTTAAATAATTTTCACAGTCACAAAGATGTGTAGTTTACCCTCGCAGAATCCTGGACCTGGGAAGGGTTTTAGCAACCAAGTGGTAAAAATGCTGTCAGTGTATAAGCAAGAAAATTGAGACCCATGGGCTGGGACTTGTACCAGGCCACAGAAAGCAAAAATCCAAACTGTGACATCTTGAAGCCAAGTTTATTGTTCTCCTTATTATTCCACACTGAGAATTCTCTTCGGAAACAGAAGAAAGGGTGTGGGATGTTTAGAAAATTGTGGCTCAGGAACTTGAGGGTACAGACAAACTTAAGCTATAGGTCTTCTGGATTTTACTTTGTATTTAAGCAACTGATTGAAATAGCTCCTCCGACCTGACTCCAGAAAGGCTAGATATCTTGGTTGTCTTGGATAGATACCAAACTTCAACCTCAGAGCTCGAAAGAACCAACAGCAAATGTAAACACTGTCTTGCCCTGGCGGGTGGCTCGGTTGGTTGGGCATCGACCCACAAAAGGGTGGTGGCTGGATTCCTGGTCAGGCCACATGCCTGGGTTGTGGTCCGGCCTGTCCAGGCGTGTGTGGGACATTTCTTTCTCACATGGATGTTTCTTTCTCATAAGGATGTTCCTCTTCCTCTCTCCCTCCTTCCCCCTCTCTCTAAAAATAAATAAAGTCTTTTTAAAAATGTAAACACCATCTTTCAAGTTTCTAGTAAATATTTTCCTTCCCTCTCTAGAGCCTTTTTTTTTTTTAAATAAGAGAGACATAGCAGCTCCAACTTGCCTTGTCATGGGGCCTTAGCTCATTGTAGGGTCCATGCAACACACTTACACACTAGGCTAGCTGGGGCCTGTGATGTTCGTATGGGTATTGGCCACTATCGCCTCTGCAGATCTGAGTTATCGTTACCACTGTGTGCATTTGGGGCCTCTGAAAAGCGGTGGTATAAGGCTGCACAACTTAAGGCTATATGGTGTTTGCTAAACGTGTCCCCTGGAAAATAATCTATGAACTGCTAACCACAGCAGAAGTAACTCCATTTTTTAAGCTGCTCCATCCTTACCCTTCATTTTCCTAACTACGGATAGCTCAAGCCTTGCCAGGGGAGGCAACACAGACACACAGCTCCAACACCGTTAAGCTGTGTCTGAGACTTTGCTCCCGGGTCCAGAGAGCCAGCTACTGGGGTGCAGGATGCAGAGAGGGGCGCATACGCAGTGCAGCAAAAATCCAAACTGCTAATACAGCCCGGCACGCTGCAGCTTTGAACAGGTAGCTCCTGGAACCCAGTGCTCCTTTCCACCCTTCGATGGGATTTCTCTCCTCTTCCTGCATCTTCTCTCCAACAGTAAAGTCCCTTCGAGAAAAGCAACAGCGGTCAACTCAGCCGCAGCAGAAGGAAGTTGGAGCGCGACGCTGAGGGCGCGAGGGTCACGCCCGCTGGGACCGGAAGGCGGAGGGCGCGGTGGGAGCTGCGGTCGGCAGGGCTGCCGGGTTTCCACGGACCGGAAGCGTCCCGCGTTGCCCGGGCTACACGCGCAGACGCGGCCAGCCCGTCCTCGGCGTTTCGTTCCCCAGGCGACCCCGTGTTCCCCAGAGCCAGAACCCCGGTGGCAGAGCTCCAGGCAGACCTCGCGGGGCGTCCCGCTTCTGCTAGGGGGCCCAGCTCCGGGGGCTGACGCCGCTCGAGAAGGCCGGGCCGCGGGAGCCGGAGAGTGTGCCCCCACGGCGTTTTCTTGAAGTGCCCTCGCCGGCTTTTCCCGGCTGGGGCACAGTCTGCAAGAAGGAACCCCAAGGAAGCTCGGGCGCTGCTCTGGATGTGGCCTCCGGGTTTACGAAGTTAGGGCGAAACGCCTGCGGAGAAGAAGGGAGTGATTTGCATTTGAGCGAGGGGTCCCAAGTTTGGTGTTACGATTCAGGGCCGTGTTGAACCTCCTATGAGCAGAATTCAGGAGTTTGACGGGTCGAATCCCCTCGCGCCCGGCCACAGGTTTGAAAGTAGAGATTAGCAAGAGAAATTAGCGCAACTTCCCTCTGGTTTTTGGATTGTAGATGTTCTGGAGCCTGAATCAGGTGGGAACGAGTGACATTCCGCCCCGTGAAATGGGGAGCGACTTGGTGGGTGTTAATGGTCCATAAATAACTGTGCATTTGATTTGGATTGGATTTGAGTTGAGCCGTGAGAGTTGAATTTCAAAAATAAATATAAATCGAATTTTTTATCATGAGTTTCAACCATTTACCCCATCAGCCAATGATGGCAACCCAAATAGACACGCGTTTTATTCCTGAACTAGGACCTCCTATTAAATAGTGGGGTGGCCCTGCGCACAAGGAGAATTAACCAGTACACCGGTGGTACTTTATTTAGGACCTGAGGGCTGGTTGCATCTCTTGGATCCATCTTGCTCCCATACCTGCAAAAATAGTATCAAACTTGAGTAGGAGACCATAGTTTTGATGATTTGGGAGTCGTAAATGGGCTGGCTTTAAGAGGGTAAAAAAAGGGGGTGAAGGATTTTGGAGGTAATGTGGGGTAAAAATTGGGAAAATATTTAATTCAGAGATTTAATTCGACAAATGTCTTTAATTCCTGTCTTCCAGGTTTTCCACACATGAGTGTATAGTCAATTTGGGGATTTAGTGTGGGTTATATATGCACTTGGGCAGTGTCAGTTTCATGTTAATAGCATCCAAGGGGGGCGGGGAGGAGAACAGACTTCTAAGCCTTTTCTTGCAAAGCCAGCCTCACAGGTGATTCTCCATAGAAAGAAGAGTTGAGCTAGTCCCATCCGAGTCCCTTTCTGACAATACTGAGTCCCAACAACAATACTGACTGGGAGTTCTGCTTCTGTCTGTAAGTACCACAGAACCGTGACGACACACTCACTGACCTGAAACACTGGGAGGCAAACCTGGTTTTCCAGGATGCCTCTGGATAGGTTGGAACAGGACTCTGGATGGCTGCTAACGTGGCTTTTCAAACTTGGTGCAAACGATTACACTTGACATTTATTTTCCTTTATGAATTCTCCTTTCTTCCTTCTCTTTTTACAGTGAACATTTATTACTTATCTAATCAGTGGGAAAGGAAGATAAACTTTATTTTTAAAACTATGTAATTGTTGAATTTTTGAAAGCTATTCTGAATACAAAGGTGATTTCTTTGGGGGAACTTATAATTAATTAAAACTTTTGTTATTGCTCTTAAGATCAGAATTCTACTTCTTCTGGATCACTTTATTGATTTTTCCAGTAATGCTAAGATATGGTTATCTCTTTTATTGCATAGGATTAACTCTTTTGATTTTTATCTTTACCATTTCAATGACCATTCATAATTATGTTTTGGATTGAAGTCAGATCTACCTGTGTGTGCTGAGAGAGAGAGAATGCAAAGGGGAGAGGGCAAGATTTTCAGCCCACTCAGCTTTCTCAGCACGTTCATTTCTAACACAACTGAGTAAGTCACTTCTCTTCTGACTCTGCACTTGACGCATTGTGGGTTCCCTCCCGTCTCCCTGGTAGGGCAGCATTTTCTTTGGTTAGTTGGGCATGACATGTTGAAGCTTTTAAGAAATGTGAAAGAGGACATGTGAAGTCTAGGTTCGAAATACTAGTTCCCTTTACCTTATTTCATTATCCCTATTTTTTTCCTGGCTTGGATCAGAATTTTAGAACATGAAGGATCTTCGGGATCTTCTAATTCAACACCCTCAAGTCATGGGGCTAATCAAAATGATAGCTAGTGTTAAAAGAGCAGTAAAATAGCAGATACTATGCTAAGTGATTTATAAGCATTATCTGATTAATCCCGTAACCTCATCAGGTAGGTATTCATATTGACCTCATTTATAGGGAAGGAAATGAAGTAATAAATTGCTGAGGGTCACGTGGTTAAGTAAGCAGTGGAGCTGCCGCTCTTATGTGGGTGGGTGGTCTACCCAATCTGTTTCCTGTGAACCGCCACAACCTAGCTTCATTCCTGCAAGTTTACATCAGAAATCATATCCGGAGCCTCTGCTTGGGAGAGCTGTATCCTTCAATGTTACCTAGTTTGATATACACAGTGGTCAAATCTGGTTCCACGTCTTTATCCAGACACACAGGTCAGAGCAAAACAAGATCCCAGCACACCAGCAGCCAGACGGGTCGTGTCCCGCCAGTGGGTCTGAAGGGAGTGAAGAAGGTGCTGAGGCCGAGGAGAAGACTGTAGACTGCACGTCTCTTCCCTGCGAGAAACTAGCCCAATCACAGAAGAAAATAGCTGGTGAAGGCAAGCCATGGTCAAACAAAACACTCACTGTATTTTAGTTTCCACTTAAAGTACATCTGTGACTTGAGAAGCTCTGCAGATTGAAGCACAGGAAGGCGCTGTATTTCTTTATAAGCAGGAGGAAATAACGCAGGGCATCGTTGGGTAGCCATCCTGCCTTCCGGTTCCGTACATGGGTCACGGTGCACTCCTTGGAGTATTGGTGCTCCTAGCTTTGAACTAAATATTGATGGTAGGTTCTTCCTGTTCCTGTCTGATTACATTTAATTAAAAAAACAGTTGTTGATTTATCCTGAAAGGCTTCAGGATGGTATCTTTTGCGTAGCAGGAAGGCCAGGGTAGTGAGGCAGGAGGCGGAGAGCGAGGATAGCCAGGCAGTATAGGCTCAGGCCTGGCCAGGAGCTGGGTGAGAGGCCTGTGGCTGTAGGGCAGCCATAAGCAAGCCAAAGCACCAGAAATGGGAGGTAGCAGCAGAGATGGGTGAGGTCAGGTTTGCATTTCTAAGAGTGAGTGAGTCAAGGACTTGGGAAGTAGGACCTCAGAGCAAGTGTTTAGCAGGAGTGTTCAAAATCCAAGAGCCTGAGACAGCGTGACAATGACCTTCATTACTAGAACACAGACACCGGCTGGCTCCCACAGCATGATTTATCAATGGAGGAATTTCTGGCCAATCATGGCCAAGTGGGAAAAAAATGATGTTAAAGTGTGTGTGTGAAAAAAATGATCTGCAGATGGCTTTGGAAAGGCTGAGAGGCACTTTGGAGACAGATGATAGAATCTGATACCTCCCTAGATGGATATATCTGTAAATTTACCTCTGTACATTATCCAGAGAACTTGCAAAGGGCAACAACCATCCTGGCGCTTCATAAATCCAGGCTAGAATGATCACTTCTAGAAAGTCATTTACCATTTGCTATGGAGGGTTTTAAGGCTTGCTAACTCCTTGGCCAATTTGGATAATGACAGATTCTGATGTAGGAGTCAGATCTGGCCCAGTGCGGGGCTCGCAGCCCCAAGGGGCAGGGGGTTGCCCTTCAGAGCCCACACTGGCTGTCTCCCCCTTGGACCTGGGTCCTGAGGTGGGACCTAAGTTACAGTGCAAGTGAAGTGACTTAAGGGAGGAAGAGATTTAAAGGCTACAGGGGGAGGGAAGCAACACACCTGGGCCACAGTGAGCCTAGATACCGGAAATCAGAGTTTATGAAAAGTTAAAATTGAATGTACTCGCAGTTATTAACCTCAGAACGTGTGTTCTGAGCCCTTTTGAGCTTCTGTTTTAAGTGTAACTTGAGATTCATTGGCTGATGTGGCAAGACTGTGAGTGGTTGATTTAGAATTTGATTTGGGGACAGCGATGCTGTGAGTCACAGTGAGGTGCTTTTAGGCCTTGAGAACCCATCTGTTGTGGTCTGAGAGAAGGCTGGCATGGCAAAAGGGAGAAGGAGCCATCTGTCTGAGATTTAAGGGACACCAGGAAGACTCTCAGCAAACACACCTTCCCCTTAACAGAGCTGTGTCATGCCCCATTGGGAGTCTGTTTCAGTTAGGCCAACCTCTGTGCAGACTTGCTGCCTTCATGGTGAGAGTCAAGTTTAGTAATGTGCCACTTTAGTACTTAGTAGAGTTCTTGTCACCAGTTTGGTGGCACTGAGCTAGACGTTGGGGATACTTAAATGAATACTCGTGGTCCCTGCCCTCTGGGACCATACAGGGTCTTGTGATAGGTTCCATATTAGAGCCAGGAGCACAGTTCTGGAGGATGCAAATGAGGCAGATCTGTGGTTCTGCCACTGGGGGAGAAAGGGAAGGCTGCCCAGAGGAGGTGGCATGCATCCTGTCTTTGAATGATGAGTGCAAATTTTGAGGTAAATGGTAGAAAGGACAAAGCTGGCCCTCCACATGTTGCTCTGAGGAGAAGGTGAGAAATTCCTTCCATAGAACATCGTAGGTGTTCTCTGGCTCCAAGAGGTTAGGGAGAACAGAAGACACCATAGGCAGACAGGTAAGGGGACTGGAAAGTTCATTTGGGCCCAGGTATCAGGGCACTTGGGGAGTTATTAAAAGGTGTTGAGTGCAGTGGTGACATAGTGAAGCTTATGTTGTGAAATGAAAAGCACTAGAGGGTGGGTTGGACTGGCAGGAAAAGGAGCGGTGAAACCCAGGAAGGCCATTATCCCACCCGGATGACAGCGGACGAAGGCCCATGCCTTGGCAGTCGGAATGTGGAAGCAACGACGTGTTGAACTGGTGACGTTTGTGAAGGAACTGAACTTAAACAGCGTTGGACCTAGACAGTGAGTGGAATAGAGAACCTGGGAGGAAGGGCAAGCTGGTGGGGGGAGGAAGCTACTGGGTTTGGTTTCAGACAGGCTGGCCAGTCCGTGTGTGGTGCCCACGCAGCACCCATGGTGGGTGTGCCGGAGACAACTGAAAAGCTGGTTGGTTTGGGAAGGAGTGGCGCACAGGAGCTGGAGGCCACGGGAGTGCAGGAGCCTGATCAGAGAAGGTGTGTGGAGTGAGAGGAAAAGAGACAGGAGACTGGCGAATAAGAGCTTTAGGAGTGGGTGGCAGAAGTGGAGCCCACGAAGGGAATGGGGGAATGAAGGAGGGCCATGTCATGGAAGCCGAGGCAGGAGCAGGGGTTCCAGCCTCTCAGGTGGTAGAGATGCCGAAGGAGGTGGAAGCTGGGGAGACACCCGTGGATTTGGCAATTAGCAAGTCATCGGCACTTGGTTTGGCACCAGCAAGGACCCTTGTTGGGCTCCAGAAAAGCCCAGATGGAGGGCCACTATCTACAAGGCTTTTGCTGAGTTTCATCCTGGAGGTGATGGCAACTGGCCTGGAGAGGAAGGTGCCAGAGCGTCTGAAGGGAACGTATGTCGGAACCCGAGCCAGGCCAGGTGCTGCCGGCCTCTGTCTGGAGAGACCACACGGTAGGTGTGCGGAACGACATGCCCTCGTCTCTCAAACCAGCCCTTTCCTTGCGGAGCCACAACATGACTATGAATTGTACTTTTCCAGTTAGATTCCAAGCTGAGTCAAGATAGGCCAACAGGTCATATCCCAAAAGATGGTGGGAACACCATCCTTTTGTTCCCTAATTCACAGTTAGTTCTTCCTGAGTGGAGAACCACATTTAGGTAGTAGGTCGGCGGGGAGAAGGTTTTCCTGGAAAGGAAGGGTGTGTGTGTGTGTGTGTGTGTGTGTGTTTTCCAAGTGAGAAAAACACCTTCCTGATTAGGTGAAGTGTGCACCTAATAGAACAGGGCCTGCCTTTCTGAAGGCTGGCCTAGAGTTTCTCTAGACTAGATTATGACCGTGACCTTTACTCAAGAACAGCCCAGTGCCTCTCACTTCAGTCTCAGTCCTTCCCCGCTCTCTTCACTTTTGTAAAAGTCTGAGGTCCCTGGACTAAAACAACTTAAGCTTTGAAAAATTGCAAGCCTTCAAGAGGGATGAAGTGCTTGCTGAGCTCCACTTAGTTTTGTTGTCATTAATCCTACAACTGCTTTGAAATGGACGGAATTTATGAGCCGGCATCCTGTGCAGGCGGGATGGGAGCCTCGGTGTGTTTGTGCCTCGCTTGGGCATGCACTTCACAGCCCTCAGGCCTGCCTGCCTCGGTCCCCCGTGGGGCCTCCCCAGCGCCGGGGGGCGGGGGCAGGCCGGAAGGCTGATTTCTCTCAATAAACAGTCTTCCAGCAAGGATTCAGTGCGAGACTTACATGTGTGGAATTCTGTGAAGAGCGCTTGAGGAACTACAGTATAGAATACAGAAGGCACAGCCTTTGCCTTCAAGGAACTTGCACCCTGGTGCAGAAGGGGTGCTGCCCGCAGACGACTGTGACAGAAGGCACCATAAGGCAAGGATGTGCCACATCGTCGATTTAAATAGAGAGCTTTGGAGACATTGGGTGCAGTCACGTCTGGCCACGGTGGCAAGTGATAGATTCAGGAGGAGGTAATGCCTTTGCTGAGGGCCCTTAAAAAACAAGCAGGGTGTGGGGAGGCCGAAGTGGTGGGCATGTCTGTGAAGAGCAAGTCCTGGGCAAGGGCCTGGAGGCAGGAATGTGCAGCTGCATTTAGAGAGCAGCCGGCAGCCTCATCCAGGTGAGATCAGGACAGTAGAGGCAGACCTGGGAAGGAGGGTGCATTGGGCAGACCTCAGTGGGTTTCAAATACAGGCTTAGGCTGTTTTCACTTATTTGGTAGGTAGGGAGGACTGTTGGATGTGTTCCAGAAGGGGGATGAATAAATCAGCGTGGTTTTGGAAAGGTTGGTCTGGCAGTGGTAGCTAGAAGGGAAGCTGTCTCCCTCACCTGGCCCTGAAACTTGGCTGGTGACAGGGCAGTGGGTGAGAAGGTGCGGGTTTGAGTCCACTATGGGCAGATACAGCTGTCTTTTACACCAGAAATCCCACTTCTTGGATTCTCTCCTAAACACACACCTATAAAATAGCACACGGATGAGGTTACTCTTGGCAGCATTGGTTCTGACAGTAAAAGGTTGGAAACAGCCAGTGCACCCGTTCCTAGGCGGCGAGTGCGCACCGCGCCTACACGCACCTTTAGAAAGAGCACGGGGAGCTCCACGGACCACTGGGGAAGGGTCTGCTGGGTTCGTCTTCAGGCAAGAGAGAACGGGCCGTGCAGCCTGGTGTGGACAGCACGCCTGTTTTTGTGGGAGAAGATGGGGGAGAGAAGGTGCTGCATTCATGCGAAGAAACACCAAAGGAGACATGAGGAAGAAACAAAACGTCACCTAGAGGGCGCTGGCGGTGAAGGCGGATGCGGTTGGGGGCATCCTCTCACCATTGAGCTTTTGGTAGAATTCTGACTTTCGAACCATGAGAATGTATCACTTACTCAAAAATGATCATGAACCAAAAAGACTGTGAAGGAAGATTTGGGGAAGATTTGAGGGAAAGTGATGCCCAGGCATGAGCAGGAAGCTCCAGCCCTGGAAAGCACCATTTTCAGAGGCAAGTGGGTCAGGAGAGGAAGTGGACCGGGAAGAGGAACTGGGGCTCCAGGCCTTGATATATTGGTTTGAAAGGCATTAGAGAAATCCACCGGTCTGTTTTTGCCTGGTGCTGGAAACTTGGGACCAGAACGTGGGAGGAGAGGAGGAGACTCGTGGCGTGGAGGAACCCTGGAGACAGGAATGAGGCAGGGGACACAGGACCTGGGAAGCACGCAGGCCTCAGTTGAAGTTACAGGAGTTGTCAAAACTTCTGAGAGGGGAGGAGAGGGAGAAAAGGAAGAAACGGAAAGGCAGACCTTTGGAAATTGGACACGTTGGTGGAAGGGAACAGAGGTCCCTGTAGGGAGTTAGCTGAGAATCAATCGGAGGTTTATAAAGGAGGACCAAGTTGGTGCAGCACCTTGAGGGCCCAGAGGAGAAGCCAGGCCACGGACGGTGTCGGGTGCTGTGACCAGGGCGATGGAGAAGGAGGCCTCTGGAGCCCTTCGGAGGACAGCCGCTGCAGAATGGTCGGAGTGGGAGGGGCTAGTTCCGGGGGATGTGGGGGAGTGGGCTGGACTGCATATGCTACAGACCACACAGCGAAAGGGTGGGGAAAACAGGAGGGCAGCTGGAGGAGGCAGGAAAGTCACGTGAAGATAATTTTATAAGAGAAGGCGACCCAGGAAGATTTTAGGCAGCAAGGAAGGAACCAGTTAGAGTGTGTGAAGGTTTTTTAAGATATGACCAATTGATGCAATGGCGTTCAGAAGTCAGTAACAGGAGGGACCAGGAGGACTTTGCAAAGCAGAGGGTGGAAAAGGCTGTTGGTTGGTGGCCTAGACTAAGGGACAGCAGAAGTGGAACTGTCACTAGCTGACCTAGTGATAATCCTACTGCTCCCAGTGCTTTATCAGCTGAGGAAAGGGCAGGCAGAGACTAGTGGGGCTGGGGGTGGCAGGGGCGGGGTGCTTGTCACTGAGTGCTGAACTGTGTGGAGTGTTCAGGAAGGAGAAGACAGTGAGGTGGACAAGCAGTTTCCTGGTATGTTGCTTATTATTAATGAAGCAATAAATTAGTCAGCCTGTTGTTACTGGGAAACTTCCAGGTATTCAGGGCTCTACTGCACATGTTGCAAAGTACAGAAAAAGGGACATGAGGCAGGAACCCAGCCTTCTCTGTCTAGTTGGGGGGAAAAGGTTCGGAAGCAGTAGGGAATGATAAAAACCAGGGAGTCCAACCTGCGGGAACCATAATACCCTCTGAAGTGAGTTTGCATTTGAGAATGCAGCCTTTCACAGCGGTTCTGTGAGCAGCTCCATGAAAAGGGTCCAAAGTGAGAGCGAATATAACAAATTGCTTGAGAGGAATAGACCCTGGTCGTAGTAGTAGTAGTAGTAGTAGTAGTAATAATAATAATAATAATAATAACAGTATTTTTTCAAACTCATTTTATTCCTATGTGCCAGACACTATTTCATCTTTTTTCATGACGTAATTAAATTACTCTTGTCACAGCCCTACACGGTGGAAGGTACTATCATTACCATTTTACAGGTGAATACACTGAGGCACAGACAGATCAAGTCACTTGTCAGGGGCATACACTCAGGCGGTCGGAAGTGGCTAAGCCAGGGTCTGTGCCTGGGAGGCCTGGCTCTGCACCCCGTCCTTACAGTTGCTGTGCATGCAAACTTCTTCAATCTCAGTGATGAGCTGAGATGACAGTAACCACCCACAAGGACACGGTGGCTGTGAGCAGATTGTGTCTGGCCTGGGTCAGACTAACAGACGTCAGTGGGGGAATCACATCCCAAACTAAAGCAAAATGATTGGCAGATGATCTCTGGACCCCTTTTGCGATTCATTAATATGTTCTTATAATTTCTGAAGCTCAGGCTGCTGAAGCAGATGTTGCTGCCGCCCCTATTCTGACCTTGGCAATGGCTGCACTGTTGGTGCAGAGAGAAGAGGGCGGTGCCCTTGGCGGGGGAGGGAAGTGGAGGAAGATTACTTACCTTGGCACAGACAGTGGAACTGGGAGGAGACTAAGGAATGAGGTCACCGATCTGTGAGCATCCTCCCTAGAGAGGCAGAAGGGCCTCCTGCATACACACAGATGCAGTGTTACTCCCCACGAAAGGGGGTCTTCTTCATAGTAATGCAAAGCAAGGTCACCCCGCAGTGTTACTGATATGGGTCCATCATACTTTCATCACCATGAATTTTCTCACAGAGGAAACACCATAAAAACATTTTCACAAAGTGAGGTATTTTGTAAGTGTAGAAAGGCCTCTTCCATGCAGGAAGAGGTTGGGAAACATTTGTCTACAGCAGTGGTCTCCAGACTCTTGAGAATTAGCTCCCTTATCTCTAAAAATAATTTGAGCAAACACCCTCTGTCTGTGTATTTATTATAAATTATGTACAATGGAATGAATATATGTGTAATATAAATACTCATAAAATATAAAACAAAAACATTAAGACAACTAACAGAAAAGATTTGATTTTTCCCCTATACCCTTATGGTATTTTGCACACCTGAAGAGGTACATGCACCTCACTTTGGAGACCAGGGTGGATTCTAGGGAGGTGAAAAAGTGTTTTTTCCCTTTAAGGCTGACTTTCAAGTTTAAAGAGCTGTTTTAAATCAAGATCCTAATTCAGTTTGCTTAAGCCCATTGGTCACCGACTCCGAGGAACCAGAGTGGGGTATGGTCTAGTGGAGACGAGGAACTATATAGTTACTTAGCCACTGAGCTTAGAGGAAAAGCATTCCTCCGGGGGACTCCAAGAGCAGCCCCAGGCCCTTGTGGGCAGGGAGGGCAGGATGCAGCGCCTCAGAGCAGCCTTCTCTCCGTTTTCCACTCAGGGGCCAGTTTCCCTTTTCTCCTTCCTCAGACCCGGGGAGGCATCCAACTCTGGTTCCTGTGCTCCTCACTGATGCACTCCCAAGGGCTGGCCCGCCTGGTGGTAGAAGACAACTACTCGATAAAAAGACTCGGTTTCCTACCTTACTGTCCTGGTCTGATGTCCCCGGCAGGCTTCTGTTGCTTCATTTTCCTCAAGACTTACAGGAACTCCCTGCCACCTAACTAAGCAAATCCACCTCCTCAGCTTGGCCTCCAGGCCTCCATTTTCCCTGTCCAGCTTATACCTCCTACCTCTGTCCGTTCCAACCTCCCTTGGTCAGATTGGTCACCTTGCTGCCTTCCTGACATTCTCACATCACCCCACCCCACCCCACCAGTGTGCATGTGCACACAGACACTCACACGCACTTGCTTATCCTTGCTTATTCTGCCTTGATGGCCTTGGGCTGTGTTCTCCAGCTGGAAAGCCCCCCCCCGGTCTCCCTCCATCAGAGCCCACCATCTCCTCAGGTGCGAGGCACGTCTCACTCTGTGTCCAGAGAGGTTACTAGCTCAGTGTTTCCCCGAGTGTGGTTCCCAGACCGCCTGCATCGTGATCACCTAGCATGGCTACTATAAGTGTGAGTCCTTGACTCTCACCCCAGACCTGTGAGCCACAGCTCCTGGACGCGGGGCCCAGGCATCTGCATCGTAGCAGGTGCCTGTGATGCACAGTGCAGTTTGAGGGCCGCCATTACCTGGGAACTCAAGGCACAGCCTTCCCTTTCTCCACAGAGTCACTTTTCTCTTCAACTGGGACCTGTAGGACAGGTGTCTTCTGAGCACTCTACAAAGACTCTGTGGCTGCTGGGTCACCTTCAGGGCTCTTCCAGACAAGCTTTGTTCTCCCTGTTGCTACCCGTCAGGAGGTCCTGCAAGTCAGGAACACAGGAGGGCTGCGGGCAATGCAAGCCCTTCAAATCAACCGTTCTGCCACACACTACACCCAGACTGTGAAACCAGGCTCCAGGGGCCACAGGGAGAGCAGCTGACAGGCTGGAGGTGAGAGAATCAGGGGCCTACCTGGCCAGGGTGACGGTGTTCTCAGCCGGGTGCAGCAGAGAAAGCCAAGAGTGAACGCCTGCTGTGAATGTCTCCCAGACGGAATGTTCCCTGCTGGCCTTCCTCTTTTCTCCAGGCCCTCCCTTTCCCATCAGGGGTCACTGGACATGAGTTAGGCTGTAAGGTGAGGGACTATCCTGTAACCTGAACATTCCTCAGTCTGTTAACTGGACAAATAGCAGTTCGAGGAAGTGCCGGAACACCTGCCTTCCGTTAGTAAACAAGGGGAGCCGGCCACAAGTCCCATCCAGCTCGGGTCCAGCATTCCCTTTGCCTTCCTGGTGAGGGGCCTCACCGCATTTAGAAATTACATTCTGTATATGTGTGTGCGCGCGCGTTTGTGTGGCTAATTAGCATCACCAGCTCATTTTGGATTGAAAATATCTCCAGATGGAAGTAATTGCATTCATAAGCTCTTGTATTTACAGAATGCCTTTCTCAGAAAGCTCAAAACATAGCACTCTGTGGCTTAACCTAGTTTGTTCCTGGACTTTCTCCATGCATTTTGTAAAAAGGCACCTTCTGTAATCACTGTTGTCATTTCACAGTTGGAGGGCAGAGAGACGTTGTGGGTTGAAAAGGTCCCATGGTATTAGCAGCAGAATTGGGAATGGGACCCTCGGCTCCCACCCCTGTATCGGTGGTTTTCAGAGGGCTCCAAGTAATGCTGGCACAGTGGAATAGGGAGCACTTGTGGAGATAATTGAAGATGTTGACTCTGGGATCCCATGCCTCTAGAGATCCAACTCAGTAGGCCTGGGGTGGGGCCCACGAATCTGTATTCTTCACAAGCCTTCCAGATCATTCTGGTGTGCCACTATTTGGGGAACCAATGCTGTAGACCATGGACAAACACACCACCTCTAGGAATGTCTTTGACAGAAACGTGCTGCTTCGATGGCTTCTTCTTGCCATCCTGCCGGGGTCCTGCCTCGGCGGGTCTCAGGGTCCCTGAAGGAGGAATGGCTCAGAGAAGGAAAACAGACATTAAGCAGAGTGCCAGAGGACAGCCAGGCTTTCTGGGCCTGACTCTCTGAGAAGAACCAATCTTTATTTTTATAGGGAAGGTTATGTAGCCTCAGGGGGAACAGGTGCATGGTGTGATCATCAAGGAGGAAAAAGTTAATACAGAAGTAATCAGAAAAAGTACAGGACATTTCGGATATTAATCGTGCTAAACAAAAGATTGTTTTGACCAAGAGGGTCATCTATCAGATAGGCAACAAAGCTATTCGGGCACAAACTCTCAGGTGCCAATTAATAACTAGATGTCTATTAAGATTCTATAGATTGGTCTAAATTAAAAGGGTGCAAGGGGTGATTTAAAAGTCAGCTATTTTTCTTTGAGGTTAGATTGTCTAAATTAGATAAATGGTCTTTTGCCTAAGTCTTTTGACTTATACATCTGGGGGGGCATTTTATATATTTGCTCCCACATACTCAGATTATTATATTTAATTAAAACTCCCTCCTTCTTTACCCACCTGGTCCCATCAATAAACACTCCTGTCCAGGGTATGGGAGGGGTAGTGGCTCTGATAAATCTTGAGCTTTTAAGTGGTCATTCCTTAGGGGGCATTCCTAGCAACAGCTTCCTCCAGCGTTCTGGCAGCTGGTCCGCCCATAGTTTAATTTTGTCCTTAACTTTCCAGGTGGGGGACGTAGGCAGCATTAGGATTGTTAGGGATTTCTATTCTGTGGTCAGCAAGTCATTCCGCGCAAAATCATAGGAACTGTGTGAACTTTTAGTAGTAAAGTATTGGTATCCAGAAATCCCACCACCAGTTATTAGCAAAAGTAAGCGTGCAAGGAGAGATAGACAAGAGATCCAGCCACAGCTGCCTCTGCTGTGCAGATGCGTCTCCTCCCCGCCGACTGTGTCAAGGGTCGGCTGGTGGTCAGCTCCCGACACCATCCACTCTCACTGCCAACCCAGAAGGAGAAGATGATGTCAGACAAGGGGAAACAGGAAGTCCTGGAAGCTCTGGTCATGCTCTGCTGCACTCTGGGGTGGCCTGGCTTCTGCAGAGCCAACACACTTCCCTTTGCCACGGGGGCTGGTGATCAGGGCCCTGGGGTCACACCTGCCGGGTGGGGGTCTTGTAGCTCTTTTCCAACATCCAGGCCCTCCGAAGCCTCCTTGTCTCCATCTGAAGAGGTATGAATGTCCCTCCTGAGTCTGTCCCTGTGAGCTCTGAGTTGAGCCACGGGCAGGATCCTGCTGGGGACACCTCTCCTCGCCAGCCCCTTGAAAGTTTTCTGAGTGTGTCCTGTTCTTCTTTGCCGAGTATCCAAGAAATTCAAGGTTAGCAATGAGGACATGGGCACGGTGGTGTTGGTATAGGAAGAGGCAGAATGAGTGGTAATTTAAAGCATTTTTTGTCAAACTGGTCTGCACATGGCAATTCTCCAGAGAGCTTCAAGAACGAGCGCTATTTGGCTCCCACTCCAGAGATTTTCGTTTACGAGGCCTGGGTGCATCTGCTGATGGTGATTTTTAAATGGCCCCAGATGATTGTAATGTGTGGCCCAGAACCTCTGATGTAACGGGCTCTCAGTCACTTTAGTTTTTTGGAAATGGTGTGGAGCGCACAGCCCAGGAGGCTGGAGGCCAAGCAAACCAGACGGAAGAAATAGTTCCCTACGTCCCCAGAGGGGAACCGTTGTGTGTGCTGCTCCTCAGGAAGCTCGGGGCTTCGGCTGGCTTCGGCTGCCTTCGGGTGGCGCCTCCAACATGAAGGCCATTGGGGGTGTTTCAGGTTTGTGGACACTCCTGAGCCCCTGTGAGCCCAAGTGGCCCCTGTCTCTGTCCTCTCTACACAGCCCCCTCTCTGCTTTTGGGCTGAATGCTCAACTTGCAAAATCGGGTATGCAGCTTTCTTCTGCTGTGCCCTTAGCAGGGAGCTGTTGAAAATGTGGGAAATAGAAGGATATTTGGGAATTAAGGGGATTTTCTTTCCTGCTCTTTGTGTCTCACCAAACACCTGCTTTGCTTAGACTTTTTGAATTACCCAGAAAGTCCCTTTCAGCACAATTAGCTCCTCCCCTTGCCATCTGTGGGAACCAACTTGGGAAAAATTAAAACTGCTGTCAAGCAGGAGCTGCCTCTACGGAAAACCCGGTGTAAGTGACAGTTTCCAGTGACCCCTCCAGGTGCTCCCCTCCCGCCCCAGCCCTGGATCCACGGGGCTACCACAGCAAACCCAAGGCCCCTCACCTTCTCTGGAGAACGAGCCCTCCTTGACAATGCATACATAGGGGAAACTGAGAGCACAGTGAGGTGCCATCTTCAAATGCTGCTGTGTTTTCACAAGGGGCCCTTTTGTTTGCTTACCTATGGCTGTCCCTGGGCTGTGGGGACTCTGTGGGCCTGGCATCTCCCTGGACTGTGCCACTGGCAAAGAAGCCTATTTCAGCCTACAGAAAGCAGAGAGAACCACGAAGGAGACGAAAGACTTGTACACAGGAGGTGTTTGTGGATTACAAGTCTCGGAGCAAGACCTAACACTTGTTTTGGGCAGGTAAGATCTGGGCTTAAAGAAGCTTAGGCCTTTATGAATGAGGCCTGGAAATACACAATTGTTCTGTGTTCTCTGTATAGGGGGGAAATATTAAAAAAACAGACTCAGATGAAAATAAAAAAGGTTCGTTATAGTTACAGCCAGAGGGGAGAAGGTAGGGGGATGATGGGGAAAAGAAGGGGAAGGGTCATCAAAGGACATGTATAAAGGACCCATGGACAAAGCCAATGGGGGAGGTGGGGTGGGGAGAGTGCTGGGAGGGGGGGGAATGGGGACAACTGTCATTGAACAACAATACAAAGGGAAAAAAATGCTAGTATTTACCAACCTGTGATCTGAGCTCAGTGAGCGCCGCCCCCTTGGTGCCTAGAGCCGTCCCGAGGTGGTGCGCACAACGGCTGTTTCACCAGACAGAGGGCAGGGAAACTGGAGCTGAGGTCAGATAAACCGAGGTGGTGAGCTTCCAGCGATGGGCCTGTGATCTGAAGTCACGGGCTCTTGGTGCTTCCTGTACTGCCGCTCGAGTTCACTCTGAAGTTACCCTGTTTTATGCCTCCCCCCCTACTTTTGTCATTGAGTATGACACCTTACAAGAGGAGGAGGAACACTTAATGAAGGCAGTTTACTGGAGGCCCGTGGGAGCTCCGCACAGTGTGCACAGCTTTAGAGGAACGTTCTGTTCCTATGGAAACAAAGTTCATGGAACTTGTTCACGCCAGAGAACAAGGCTGGGCTGTTGTTCAGTTGAGTTAGGGATCCTCTGAGAATCAGAATATTTAGATATGTGAGTGGGCCCATCAGATTATCAGATGAAAAATAGAATAATGAAAGGTTTACTGTTCCCTCGATTTTCAAGTATCTTCACATCCTTGAAAGTGGTCTGTTCCCAAAACTGTGAGCACTCGGTGTCAGTAGGACGGAGGACTGAGCAGTGAGTAGGAAACACGTGAGTCACGCCTTCCGCCTGTGAACCCCATGCATGCGCGACTCACATGGGAAATGGCAGGGAGGTGTTTAAATGTCCCGAGTTAGATCGAACCATTGACGCGAGTCCACAGGCCGTAAATTAGAGTCTAGTGATGCCGTCCTGCAGCATCTGCTCCTCTGTCAAGGAACGAGTGGTCTGATTAACCACAACAAATTTTTTATTAAGAGTTATCAGGTAGCATGCCAGTGTTAACCCTAATCTTCAGAAAAGGATAAACCTTTCATCTTAAAGCAAATCGTAACTATTGCAGAAGCTTTATATAAGATAATCTTATACACAAAAAGTTTAATTCAACTTGGGAATGAAAAGGTGGGGGCAAGGGGAGAAGTACTGATTGCGCACCTACTGCACGTTGGGTGATCTTACGTGTCATTTGTAACCTAATCTCCACAGCAGCCTTCACCACCACCTAGGTACTCATAGCCTTGTTTTATCTGGAAGGAAATGGAGGCCCCTGGAGTTTGACCATAGGGCTAATACCTGTGAGAACCAGCTCTGAGCTACCCCTGTTCTCCTTGTACCTTGCTCTCTCTAGAAAGATAAACCCTAATGAAATACTATCTTACTCTCATTTAGAAAATTGTATTCCCCATTTTGTTTTGGAAAACTTGAAAAACAGCCAGATATGAAAGAGAAAATAAAAGTCAGTTGTGATTTCACCCCCTATAAATAACTGCTATGAACATTATATATGTGTGTGTGAAATGTTCGTAGTAATTATAGGCATGTCAATATCATATTTCAAGTACGGTTTTATAACTTTTTGAACTTAGCACATTTTGAATTTATCCCCTTATTAGTCTGAAAAGAAAATGTGATTTTTTGATGTCTGAAGTATTTCACTGGGTGATATGCAGTAATTTATTTAACCTCCCCCTTCTATGGCGGAGGACATCTACAGTGTTTTCCCTGTCCTCTCTCATTTTCAACTGAGGAGAAATAAACTAAATCACATAAAACAAAGCAAAAATTTTCTTAGGCCTGAAAGAGAGGGAGCCAGAGGTAATAAAGTTTTATCTTGATTTTAGAAAATGTATGTTTATGGGTAAATGATCCCATCTTGTGAATTGCTGGGAGCTGTTTCCTCCGTTGGCTCGTTACAAAGTTAGACCATAGTGTGACATGTTAATGGGTCTGATGAATGGGGGTCCCTGGAGTCCAGTGGGTAAGATGCGGGTTAACTGGTATTTGTTTACAGCAAGGCTGGAATTCAAGCGGACCTCCGAGATGGCGGGCCTGTGGGGGCCACCTTGATCAGTTCTGAGAATCCGTTTTGTGTCTGCAAAGCAAGTGGTCTCTCTCTGACTTTTTGTTGTCATTGCTCTTCTGGTAGAGCTTCCTTACCCACCCACGGGTTGAAGCTAGCTCTGACTGACTTTGAAATGGCACCTGGCAACAATTTTGCTGGGAAGTGTGATAGAGCTTTGGACCTGGTCACTCTGTGAGGAGATTGCTCCGATCGGGCGCTGAGGGGAACCACAACCAGGCCACCCAGTGTTTGCAGTGGATTGGTGGGCTGACAGGGGCCCCAGCCGGTGGGCCTTGTTTGGGCCCAGGCCCGGTTCCCAGGGCCAGGACAGCCTGGGCTTCTCAGAAGAACAAGGGGTGGGACTGATTTCCATTGTAACCCCAACTTCCCTGAGATTCACAGGAGGGCCCTTCCTCAACCTTAACAAACCGAGACAGAGAACTCTGGCTGGGGGTTGGGGAGTGGGGGGTGACTGCTGCGTGACCTGGTGGGGGCCAGCACTTTCCTCCCAGGCCACCCCTTATCTCCGCCAGTGCTAGGAGGAGGTGGCCCTCGGAGGCTCTCCAGGGCAAGGAGCCCCTGTGGGAACTAAACTTAAATCTTTAACAAATATACAAGGCTTTTAAAATGAAAAAAAAAAAAAATCATGGTATTTTGATACTGTCATTGTCCTCTAAGGTAGCCTCGCTAGTTGCATTTCCAAGTCCAAGGTTAAACTAACAAAAGGGTGTTTCCCTAGGAGGCAACTAATTTGACAAAGGCCCAAGGAACACAAAACAAACAAAAGAAGGAATGATGAGTGTGTCCTGATTAAAGGGCTTAGGGCCCTAG
Organism: Tonatia bakeri; assembly: GCA_004024845.1. NCBI lineage: Eukaryota > Metazoa > Chordata > Mammalia > Chiroptera > Phyllostomidae > Tonatia > Tonatia bakeri. Next base: position 224,773 of record PVIA01000903.1, read on the forward strand.
TGCTTATCAAAGTACTTGAAACATCTGTTGCAACTTGTGTTAAATTAACCTTCTCTCTCCTCACACCAGGGCCCTGCTTCTCAGGTACTTCCCACCACCAAAATTGAATCGAAATACCGGATCTCCTGTCTCCGCGATTTTCAACCAGGGTGCCATAAGAATTTTTAAAACATGCACTACCTGACTATTTCATCAGGGGCACTGCCCTCTTTTCCCTTAGATTGTCAAAGAAAAAATGACAACAGCCAACACAATAGCTATGTGGTGTGAATGGATCAAAATTGTACCTGTTCTTTCCCCAGATCAGCAATCTTACATTTTTTGGTGTGCTGCCGAATTTTGGTGATTAGTTTATGTGTGCCACGAGGTGAAAGATGTTGAAAACTGCTGTCCCGTATCATAGAAGCAGCACGTGGCGACCCAGCAGTACATGTGCCAACAGCCCGATACCGAAGAACAGGCAGTGCAGACAGCTGAAAAATCCAAGGTCATTAGCATCATACAACGGGGAAGTATCAGTGAAGGCTGCTCTGGAGGCAGGGGGTTTACTGGTCTGCTTTTCTGTCCAAGACATTTTTTTAAAGCTGTAGTCACATCAGAATCAATAAAACAGTAAATAATCAGTATTTCTCAATACAACAAAAAATACCTCAAATTTATGGAGTGCTTTTACTGTGTGCACTTGAAGGTATGTCCATTTAATCCACGCAAATAACCCTATGAAGTGGGCACCATTATCCTTCCTCATTGTAAGGGTGTGGAAACTGAAGCACAGAGACTTGTAGCTAATTCAGCCCAAGTTGTGTAGCTAACAAGGGGCAGAACAGGAGTTTGAAACTCAGAAAATGTGCCCCCAGAGCCTGTACCACTCGGCTCCGTGTCTTAGCTTCGAAACGTCTGCCCACCTCCGGAGCTCCTGGAGCTCCCCGAGCTCCCGAAGCGCCTCGCGGTGTGGTGACGGCTGGTCTGTGGAGTGTGAGGCACAGCTGATCCTTTTCTTGCCGGTGGGTGTGGACTAGATGTTTCCTCTCTCCTTGCTCCTTCCAAAGTGACACTACTTTCATTTTGGTGCAAATAATAACAATGATGATAATATCTACGCTTCTCTAGGGCTTATTACATTTCAGGTGGTCTTCTAAATGCTCCACTGTTTTCTAAACAAATACTGTTTTTGTCATCCTGTTTTATATTTGGAGACGTTAGTGACTTGCCTAGTGTCACGTAAATGGCTGAACTGGGACGGGAACCCAAGCAGTATGACCCTGGGACACTTTAATACTGAACCTTAGAACAGCTGAGATAAAGTTATGATTTTGTTTTTGCTATGTAACCTGATAAAAATGAATAGCTTACACTTGAGAACTTACTATGTAGAGGATGCTGCCCCCAGTGTCTCCATGCACCATCTCATTTAATCTTCCCCAAACCCTCATCAATGGAAACTACATATTCTGAAGACAGAGGTAGAGTTACTTATTCAAGACTCACAGAACTGGGCTCCAAACTCCTCTCTCACATAATTTCATGATTAGATATACGTTGGCTCTCATTCAACCAGCAATTCTGTGAGAGGTCCTAGAAAATCTGCAGTGAATCGCTGTCACTTGGGTACCTACTTTGCCATGTTTGTCTCCGATCCAGGCCCATCCTGTCTGTGTTTCTCTGTCCACTGAAGTAGGCCCCCAACTGCAGCGGCGAGATGTCTGGCGAGGCCCAGCGCGTGGGGAGGTGGAAGAGGTGTCCTTGGTGTTTTCATAATTTCCCAGTCATGGGAGGGAAGCACGTTGGCTGAGAGTTTGTCTGTCGATATGGACAGATTGTCATGCCTGTGTTGGAAAGGTAAGATTGGACACCATTTCATACAAACCATTTACACGTGAATTTAGGCACAATAATTTCTCCTCAAATTAGTGGGAATATCAAAACCAATAAGATCATGACTCCCATTCCCTTTATTCCCTTAGAATCTCATCAAAATTCACCTACAAAATGAGGAAAGTTCACATGTGTGTGAATGTGACCTGCGATGTGTCTGTTGGGGAGGACACCCTGTGACAAACGGGGAAACACCGGTTCCTTCTCTGTCCCTCCTCCACTGTCAACTCCCTGACTCTTCTCCCCTGGTTGGCAAGGGAGATGTTTGTAGCAGCTAGAATTTTCTTGACCTACACTCAGAAGTGAGGTGCTGGGGTCCCCAGGGAAAGCCAGGTGATGAATTCATTCTTCCACAGCAGCCCAATTCCCTGGCGGCCCTGCAGTTCACTGTGGGAAGAGACCCAGAGGAACTGGTGAGGGAGGGCCGTGGTCCCACGTTCTGCTGGCTTGGTGAGATTGACGGACATTAATGAATTCAATGGTCTATTAGGAGGAATTTGGGATTTTTGAAGAATGTAATTTAAACATTTTTAACATGTTGATTTTTCTCTGCTTATGAAAGTAATCCATTTTGGGGTGCATTATTTTCTAGTCACATATGAGAGAGAGAGAGAGAGAGAGAATCCTAGGGAAAGTTTTTAATCCCACTTTTTCTCACTCTCGTATTTCCCTGTGTCATTAAATAAACTTTTTTTTTTCAGTTTTCAGAAGTTATTTTGATATTTTGATTGTCGTTTACTTGAGCACAAACGTTTATGGAAGACTTCCTGATTCTGTTTCCTAGCTAATCATCCTGCTTCTTCTAAAACTTCCCCGTGTTCACTCACAGTGTTGGTATTCCTCCCACATATTGGAGTCTTTGAAATAGTTCTTCATGGTTATAGCAAACTTAAACTGTTTGTGAACATGTGAAATCTTGTTGAGAAGAAATTGATGCTTGTAGAGTTGGGGGATTCTAAGGCCACTGTATTCTTTCTTGCGTACTAAATTTTAACTTTATAGGAGAGCTGAATCTTCTCCTCATGCTGTTCACTGAATTCCAGATGGATTAACATTTTTAACATCCAAACTGAAAAATACAAATTTGCCAGAAGAAAATATAGTACTTGAATTAAAAAGTATTAAAATTAAAAATTAGGCCCTGGCTCGTGTGTGGCTCAGTGGAATGAGTGCTGGCCTGTGAACTGAAGGGTCGCTGGTTCAATTCCCAGTAAGGGCACATTTCTGGGTTGCAGGCCAGGTCTGCAGTAGGGGTACATGAGAGGCAAGCACACATTGATGTTTCTCTCCCTTTCCTTTTCCCCTCTCTCTAAAAACAAATAAATAAAATATTTTTAGAAAACTAAAAAGAAATAAAAATTAGAGGACAGAACTCTGTGAGCACACAAAGGTATACCAGAAAAAAAGGACTTGATAAAGTTAATTACAAAAAGATCTAAAACTTGTGCCTGTCACAAAAAACCATAAATAAAAACAAACAACTCAATCAAGATGAACAGACAACCTGAATAGGCCCTTAATTAGTAAAACAAAAATTAGAAAAAGAAAGAATTTGCAGTTAACCTTCTGTGGAAGAAATCTCCAAGCACATGTGGTTTCACTGAGTAATTCTACCTGACATTTAAAGAAGGGTTAACACTCATCCTACATCATCTTTTCCAGAAAGCTGAAGAAGAGGGAACACTACCCAATTCGTTTTATGAGGCCAGCATTACCCTGATACCAGAACTGGGCAAAGACATTACAAGAAAACAAAACAAAACAAAAACAACTATAGACCAATATCCTTCCTGCACACTGATGTAAAAAACCCTCAACAAAATATGTAGCAATATATTACATAAAAAAAAAAACAACACCAGGATCAAGTGAGGTTTTTTTCCCTTGAGATGTTAGGCTGGTTCAGTATTCAAACCTGAATCAATGTACTCTATCATATTAGCAATCTAAAGAGGAAAAGCACATAATCTTATCAGTTTCAGAAAAAGGAAAAAGCATGCATCCATTCATGAATTAAGGGAACTTCCTCAATCTGATAAAAAGCGTGTGCAAAAACCCTACAGCTAACATCATGCCTGATGGTGAAAGACTGTTTTCCTCCTAAGCTCAGGAACCAGGCGAGGATGTTGATTCTCACTGCTCTGAATTAACACAGTACTGAAGTCCTAGCCAGTGCAGTGGGCAAGAAGACGCACGGCCAACAGGGGTGTCTAACCCTTTGGCGTCTCTGGGCCACACTGGAAGAACAGTTGTCTTGGGCCACACATAAAATATGCAAACACTAATGAAAACTAATGAGAAAAAAAAAGGTTTTCAGTAAATTTACGATTTCATGTTGGGCTGCATTCATGACCATCCTGGGCCGCATGCCCAAGGGTTGGGCACCCCTGGGCTGAAGAAATACAAATGATCCCATTGGCAGACATATGACTGCCTCTGTCAAAAATTCCAGGGAATCTACAAGACTCCTGCAACAGGTGAGTGAGTTCAAGTTTGATAAGACCTCAGGGTACAAGGTCAACACACAAAAATCAGTCATAACTGGAAACCGAAGTTTTAAAAAATATATACCACTTAAAATAGTCTTTTCCTCCCAAATGAAACACTTAGGTGTAAATCTAACAAATGTATACAGGGTCTGTGTGCTGAAAACTACAAAGCCCCGATCAAAGGCATCAGAGAAGATCTAAATACCTGCAGACACACCGTGTTCATGAGTTGGAAGACTCCATATAGTAAAGTTGTCAACTCTTCCAAGATCAATCTATGCAATTCAAACATTTACAAAGTCCCAGCAGGAGTGTTTGTAAATATAGACCAGCTGACTAAGATTTATATGGAAAAGCAAAGAAACTAGAAGAGCTAAAACAATTTTGAAAAATAATACAGTTGGAGGAATCATGCTACTTGATTTTAAAATTTACCAAAAAGCAGCAGTAATAAAGAGAGTTTGGTGTCTGTAAGGGGTTAGGCAGAGATCTGAGTCACTGGAATACAATAGAGAGGCTAGAAATAGAACAGTGTGAATATGGCTAATTGATTTTTGATGAAAGTACCAAAGCAGCTCAGTGTGGGAAAAAATGATTTGGGGGCAATTGGTATCCACATAAAAAATGGTCTTATACCATATACAAATATTAACTTAAAATGAATCATTCTTCTAAATGTAAGGAACTAAAATTTGCATTTATTTTACAACAGAAAAATAGGCAGAGAAGGAAAGAAAGAAAGAAAAAGAAAAGGAAGGAAGGAAAGAAGGAAGGAAGGGAAAGAAAGAAGAAAAGGAAGGAAGGAAAGAAGGAAGGAAAAAAGAAAAGAAAAAAGATCAAGCATTGTATAAAGGGTACAAATGACCAGTTCTCATATGGATAAAGTTTCAATCATAACAATAATCAAGAAATGTAAAACAAACATACCAATTTTCTTCTACTCAATTGTCAAAATTTCAAAAAAATGTTAATATTTAAGATTGATGAGATGAATTTGATACAAACTCTCTGAAGGGCAATTTGACAGGATGTCACACATCTTAAAAGTACACACACACACACACACACACACACACGAGTATTAAGATCAAGTTTTCACCCATCCTACGTGAAAATTTTAAAAATCTGAAGACATTTAGCATTTGCCAGGCTGTGGGTGGGCAGGTCTGCTCATTCATAGCTGGGAGAAAGGGGTAATAGTATAAATTGATATGAAATTTAGAGTAAAATTGGAAAGGCAACATTGTAAGGCTGTTCATTGTGACACTGTTTTTAACTGTGAAAAATTGAAAACAACCAATGTTCATCAATAAGGAAAGGAAAATTTGGTATGTCGACTAGATGGAATTCTGTAGTTTTCAAAAGGACAAGATTTTATAAATAGAAAATTAATTTAAAAGAAAAGAGTATTGAGGAAACTTAACTTGTACTTTTAGGACCCAGAATTCTCATTTGTACTTACATACACATAAACGTGAAAAAGTGAATGGCAACGCATGTAAAACCGCATGGACACATGCATCACAGTGCAAACCGAGACCGAGACTCCCGCCTTGGCCCTCCTGCGCGGGCCGTCCACAGCCACGCGTGGCAGCGGCAGTGCCGTTAGTGCAGCCGGAGCCCTCCGTTAGACTCCTCCTCTCCCGCGGTGGGGAGCCAGCAGGAGATGCAGTGCGGCCATTCCAAACGCACAGCTGTCACGTCTCAGTTCCACCACTGTGCTCCTGAGTTTTGTTTGTGTTGAGGTGCTCGCTCTCTCTTCAACCTGCTAACACTTCTCAACTTGCCTGCAGCGTCTGGGGACCCAGTTCCTTTGATAGGAAAGTGAGCACAGTACAAGCACAGAGACACAAGAAACGTCCTCACCCTGGTGCAGAGGTGAGTTCTGATCCTGTCGTGCCTCTCCCAGATTCATCCAGTTATGGCAATTCACCTCTGTCACTCTTGCTTGGAAGGCAAAACGCCAACCTGTACTATGGGTTTGGCCAAATCCTACACTGGAGGTAACTAGTAGATGTCCAGGAGCCTCTCAGGGCCCAATGTTACAGGGGTCTGCAGTGATAATATTCAGTATTTATAATACACCCTTCAGTGCCATGTGTTATAACCAATCCTTAACATAAAGCAAGTTTTGGGGGAGACGGTATAGTTGTCTCCAAAATTAGTAATAAAAGAGTCTGTTCAGATTCCACTGTTATCAAGGTTTAGAATTTAAACCAGAGAGAGTGTTCTGTGCACACTTGCCCTCCTTTATGTCTCTCTGGCCTGTCATTGATGCTTGTTCATCTCAGACTGATGCTGACTTTGAACTATCCTCTTTTGAGAAAGAAAGGAATTAAGATTGGTTGAGTGTATACTAAATCCCGACACTGAGCCAGGTCCTGTTCACACAGCATGTAATCCTCACAAATACCGAGTGCAGTGGCTCTCGTTTGACAGAGGGAGCCTGACGTTCTGTAGAGAAACTTGCCTCAATTCACTTAGTCCTGGAGGTTTGAGCCCACGCCAGTGTGACTCTGAAGGCCACGTGCTTTTCCCTGGAGCCCTCCAACAACGAGGGCATCATGGTGGGGCGAGAGCTAGGAGGACCCTGATTGCAGTTCACTAGAGGTGGCTCGCAGCTGGGACCTTTCTGACCAGGCTGACAGCGGGGACAGGATGGGCACAGAGATGCAGCCCACCCTGTCCCCACCCACCTAAAGCAGGCCCAGCAGAACACCGTCTCCTGTGTCATCACGATCCAGACTAGGAGGTTCTCCGGCATCTCTCCATAATGGTAATGCTCCTCTTAGGAGAGGCAACTTCGCTCCCTGCCTGCTAGTGTATACGGACGTGTGTTTTCTTAATTGATAACCACAAAAAATAGTAATAATAACTGCTATGTAGAATTCCTTCCAATTCCCTGACATTGTATTATATATTTACATATATCGTTGGGTTGGCCAAAATGTTTACTTAGTTTTTTTCCATACAATGGCTCTAGTAGGGCTTAGTTGTCTTTAACTTCATTTAAAACAATTTTGTTAGATTGTATTGTGACAGCTGTCATATCAGCATGAATTTAAAAAACATCAAAATTGATGAATTTTTGTGCAGCCATTTTAATACTGAAGATGGGAGAAAATACACAACATTTTGTATGTATTATGCTTTATTATTTCAAGAAACATAGGAATGCAACTGAAACACAAAGTGAGATGTGTGCAGTGTATGGAGAAGGTGCTGTGACTGATAGGACATGTTCAAAAATGGTTTGCGAAGTTTCTTTGTACTATTGACAGTTTGGCCAAATAATTTTTCGTGGGGCTGTCTTTATGCATTGGAAGATGTTTAGCAGCACCCCTGGCCTCTGCCCACTAGAAGCAATAGTGGGAGATAACCAATGTACTCAGAATATTTCAATTGATAAAGTTACTGGCAAAAATGCAAAGTGTGTCTTTTACAGAGAATTCTAAATGGACTTTTTGGCCAACTCAATGTATTTCATCCTTAAAACCCTATTTGGTGGGAATTTGTATCTCCCATGTTCAGGTGATGAAACTGGGACTCAAAGTTTGAGTATCTTGTTTAAAATTACCTGCTAAGTGTGGCTGTTCCATTTCAAAAATATACTTTCTTTCATTAGGGATTCTGACTTTGGTGAACGAGAGAATACATATTGAGAGTACAGCAGCCTCACTTTACATATGGGGCAACTGAGGAATGGTGTGTCAAGTTGACCTACCTTGGAAGAGGCAGACCTGGGGTTTGAACCTAGGTCTCTAACTCCAGGATGGGCTCTTTGTAGGCAGTGTGGCTCACACTCTGAAGGCAGACGACCTGGACTTAAAGTCAGGCTGGAGCACTCAGCTCTCTGACCTGGGTGGATTCACTTCACCTCTCTCAGCCTCTGGTTATTCGGTAGTAGGATAACAATACCTTCCCCAGAAGTGGAGTTTCTGAGATGTAAGGAGCTCACCTGTACACAGCACTGAGATCAGGGGCTGGCACATCTTAAATGCTCCATGAACATTGGCATGACAAAGACTACCTTTCTGAGATGCAGAGAACACAGGTCAGCATTCAGGAAGAAGCTTCTTGGATGATCCAACTATGAATACTTTATCTCAGGAGGAATGGGTAAAGAGAGTACTTTACTAGAGTCAGTCCCGTCACCTGAACCTGCCTCTGTGACTGATTGAGTTTGTGACCGTAGGTAAGTCCCTTAACCTCTTAAGCCTTGGTTTCTCCATAATTATTAGCATGCAAAAAACAGTATACCACATAGAGTGTTGTGAGTTTTAAATAAAATAATCTATATACCACACACAGGGCAGTGCCTGGTAGAGCGTATGCTCAGTGAGTGTTAGTGGAACACCCTTCCATCCCCTTCGTCTGCGGTACATGCAGCCTTTTGTTTTCAGGGCGACAGGTCGGAATATCTGAGGCGGGATCACTGGTGGGCCATGTCACCATATGTTGTACGTTTGAGAACTAGATTCAGAACTTGAATCTCTGAATAGTCCAAAGTGTATTTTGTGTTTAGAAGGTAATAATAATGAAACTAAAAGAACAAAGTATGTAATTTCTGGAAAGAAATGCAAGATGCTGCCTCAAAACTGGAATAAAGTTCTGTCGACTTTGTATTTAAGAAGAGAAAGCATAAATAAATAAATGAACGAGTAAATAGGAACATTCAGAATAGCTGTGGCAAATCAACATCCTCCAGCAGCCGGGAGACGCCTTTCCTTCCAGCCGTTCACTGTTGCTGGCTCCTGGTTCGGGATTTGAAAAGAACCCTGGGAGGAGGGGAAATTAGGAGGCTCTGCAATAACCCGAATCAGACCCCAGGTGGTGTGAGGTTGTCGTGGAGACTAACTCTTTTCTCTGTAAGTGACAATGAGGCCTAGATGTGCCACAGAAATCCATCCATGGGATGAAGGACTGCTGTTGCTGAACTTGAGTCAGTCAAGGCTTTTCTGTCTCTGAAACAAGCCCATATCTCCTTCCTCAAAATCTGCTGAGCAAAGCCCTAAGAGTAGCTGCCAAAGCCCAGATGTCAAAGGAAAAGAAAAAGAGAAAAGAAAACCCCGTACAAGAATTGTCCTTTTTGCTTCAGCATCTCCCTGGGATAATCCATCCCAGATGTCCTGGAGCTCGTCTGGTTTCCCGATGGGGCTGTGCTTTCTCCCCACCTCCTCCGGAAACAGTGACAAATACTCACTGGACTCGAGTTCCTGGCTCTCGAAGCCCCTGCAAAGAAGGGAGAGCATAACTGGCCCCTTGTAGTAGGAGTTAACTCTAAGGTTAAATGATAGTTACAAGGGCCTCAAATAAGATTTTATTGTATAGAAATAGCACAGAAAACCTCAGCATGGGAGGTAAACTTTGAGACTGTTTAGTCTCACTTTTACCTAAATCACAAATGTACTTCAGTTTTAATCATTTACACCCCAAGCTCCTTCAAGGCACTAGGGTACTAATATGTTGATGGTACTGTCCTCTCAGGAAAGCAGACACGCGTGCCCAGAGGGCAGATTAGTCTGCAGTGAGACTTTAATGAAAATGTAAGCAAAGGTGACAAGTAATAAATTGTGAGCGTGGAAATGTGGGCGGAGACCATGTGTACGCTGGGGGCAGGGCGCTAGGTCTTCCAAGAAAAGCAGACCATCGGCAGGTGGAACAGAAGCCAGAGGAAGAGGGCCTTTCCAGCAGCATGAACAAAAGCACGGTGGCATGCAGATGCTTGATGTTTCCGAAGGAAAGCAAGTGGCCTTGAGTGGTTATACTTTAGATGCATGAGTAGGAACATGCTGGGCATGAGTTTGGAAAGAAATGGGGGCAAAATTACAGAATGTTTTATGTCCCATGCCAAGGAGTTAGAGCTTGTTCACTCAGTAGCCAGAGGCAACCACCAAAGAGTTTTGAGCAGGATGTGACATGATCTATTATTGGCTTTATGACAACTCTGACAGCAACGGGAAAGATTGATAGGACCCAGGGAGATATTGGAAATGGGGAGTCCTGCTGGGAGGCAGGAACAGTGGTTCAAGGGAGGATGTTGAGAGTCTTAATTATCTAAAGCCATATGAGAAGGAATGTGCAGAGGATGGATTGAGACACAGTTTGGACTCTGTAGTGGCAAGACCTGGGAACCAATTAGAGGAGGTATGGAGGCAGGGGTCAAAGGTGGTTTTGAAGTTTCTAGCTTGGGTGGCTGGGCGAATGGCAATGCTATGAAGTGAAATGGTATTGGCAAGAGGAGGTCATCCTGGAGATTTCTAGGGGTTCTGAGGAAGGTACTGATTTCCCATTTGGATGTGTTGAGTACCCACAATACATCACTTGGTAATGTCTAAGAGGCTGTGTGGACTGGGAGCTCAAGAAGATGGATTCTGAAGGTAAGGGAATGGATAGGAGTCCCATGGGACGTGGGCATGTGAGACGAGAAGGCTTGGGAAAGAACTCTGGAGAACACACACTGGTTTGGAGACAATACACATGATGATTTGGAATCAAAACAGGGCTCAAATTTGAGCTTTTCTACTTACAGTGAGACTTCCTATGTCTTCCTTTCTCCATCTAAAAATAACACTCTTTTTAAATGTTTTCCTTAATGTATGGCACATAGTAAACTTATGTAAACTGTTAATTATTATAAATATTGTTTTTGTATTATATAGGGTCATGCAGCAGGAGGAACTGGGAAAAAGATTCAGAGAGTCTTTAGAGAATTAGGTGAGTCAGGAAAGAACAGAAAGGAACTCACAGGTGGAGAAAGTTTCGGAGGAGGCGTGGTCAATGTCATTGTCAAAAAAGAATGAAGTGGCAGTTCAAAGAAGAGGAAACACAAGTGGTCACAAAGACAAAACAGGATATCCAATCTCAATCAGAATTTTAAAACTCAAAGCATGAACTAGCACTTCTAACCTACCCTATTTGTGGTCATGGAAAACTCAGGGAGTAGGAAGGAATCCAGTTTGGTCCAGGTGTGGGAGATCAGCCCTCGGGACTCTAGGGATGACACCACCCTTCTGGTGGATTCTGGCAAAAGTTAATGGAATGCTAGCATGCACGTGCCCTTTGATTCTGAAGTAGTACTTCTAGGAATCTGTTTTTTGAAGAACTTGCACAAACGTACACACACATCTCTTCCACGCAGATTGGTTTATAAAACAATACCACAGAAAACCTCAGCTGTCCTCCAGGAGAAACCCTGGTTACATGCATAGTCTACACAGTACGGCCCATGTTTCCGATAGTATGAGGTGGTCATTCAAAAGCGTGAAGTGGAGCTTTGAAGAATCAAGGAAAAGCACTGCAGATGTGTTGTTAGGGGTGAAAACAAGAAAAACTTCATGTTAGTGAACATTATTTTAGAGTGTAACCCACAAATGTATGTAAATATGTAGTTGGTGACGGTAACAGTAATTATCTCTGTGACATGGGACTCTGAGGGACTTTCTACTCTTGTTACATATTTGTATTGTAGGACATTTTAAAACAACAAATATGTATTTAATCTGTGATAAATATAATTTTTTTAAAGTATGTATCAAATATTAAGAGATAGTCCATGCAGTGTTGAGAAATGGTTTAGAGTCAGATGCTCTATTATTCGTTGTGTGACCTTGGACATGTCATTTTACTCCTCAGTTTCTTCATCTATAAGGTGGGGATAATACCTATTCATAGGGCTGTAGTGCGTAAATGAGCTAATGTAAGTGAGACTGCTCAGAAAGATGCCTTCTATGTGTTCATTGGAAATGATGATGTGAAGAGAATGGTGACTAATAAGAAGCTAATTGGCAAATAGAAAATCATCACGAATATTAGAGCGAGCTGTATTGGCAGAGCAGGCTTTTGAGATTACTCTTTGTCTAGTCCCTGATTAAACACCTCCCCAAACCAGGAACTCACTCATTTCCTGTCCAAGTGGCCCCTTCCAATACTGGACAGTTCTAATAGTTAAAGAATATAGTCAAGGCCCTGGACTTCAGGGTCAGACAGATCTTGTTTGAATCCAGACAGCACCCCTGTCTATGTGCCATCAGGCAATTTACCCTAAGCCTCAATTTTCTCTAATGAGGATTTAAATAGTATCTATAAACTGGAAACATGAGGAAGAGTAAGTGAGATTATGCCCAGAAAACACTTAGCATTACATCTGGTATGCAGTAAGTGTTCAGTAAACAGTAGCTATTTTTACAGCTCTAGCTGGTCATCCTTACTCATTGGAAGCAGAAAAGCACGGGGCATCGACTTCCTCTTTGTCCTTATTAGCCATCTGGAGGCTGGCCGCATGCCCGAAGATGATTTTGGTCTAACTTTGATGGGTTTTGAGTGGTGGAAGGCAACAGGAGCGAGGAAAACCACCCTTTCTCTTCACAGGCAGGGCAAGAGGGAGGGTAGGTGTCCCAGTGCCCACCGCTCTATGATTTACCACCTCTTGGTCACGTGAGCAAGTGGAACAGCCTATTCTGAGACGAGGGGCTGTGGAGTGAGAGCCAAAAAAGAGTGGGGCAGAAGTGGAGCATTTGGGGTGATGATTTCTGGAGAAAACTGCAGCAGGCAGACGGAGAGCTGGGGAAATGCTCACTAAGCTTTGTGTCGGCCTGACCAGTCCTGGCCAAGACCTTACCGATGACATATTTCTGCTCCATAAGCTCAGTTGTTTCCAGGGTGCTGTATTTGTATTGTTTCCCTGTCATTTATTAGTAAATGTTTCCACTGTGCCTCTACAAAATTAAGGGAAAAATATTGGGGCAAGCCGTGGTGTGTGAATGGGTGGGAGGCACAATCTGCTCCAGCATCCAGGTGCAGGGGACAGCAGCTTTTCTGAGTCAGGCTTTGAGGAATAAGCAGAGGGATTGGGGTAGACAGAGAAAAACTTAGGAGCCTCTAGTCCCCCCAGCTTAGAGTCTCCCTGAAGGAGAACAGGTGGCTGAGCCACTGAGAGCCCGCTTAGGGCTCCTTGTCTTTAGCAGAGCAGTGGGGGAACCCTCCATGGCTGCACTGCCAGCCCCCCAGAAATGGATTGACAGGAGGGTAGAGTGGAACAGGGCAAGGAGAACCCTGTCATCTCACGGGCCCACACTTGGTGGTTTCCTAGAGTGATACCTGAAGTTCCAGAGCAAAGGGCTGGGCGTGGTGGAGCCTGATGTATCAGCCTTGTCTGCCGTGGGGTCTGGGTGCGGGGAAAGCCAAACTTCTGCCACGGATTTCCTATTCAGTCATAGCGAAAGCACACGCTCCCTGAGTCGAGGCCCCTCCTGTGTGAATCTCAACCCTGCTCTGAAATAGCTACGTGACCTTCAGCCTCTCAAACATTCTGAGCCTCAGTTTCCTCACCCTCACTCATTCCTTTAGCAAACAGGTGGTGGGCACCTACTAAGTGCCAGGTGCAGTTGGAGCTGCAGGTGGTAAGAAAGGGAGCTAAAATGAGGTCATTACTCTTCAGGAGACGGTCGAGGGTGACAGACGAACAATGAAGAAATGAGGACAATGCAAAGTGTCTGTTCTGCGGTAGGAGTCCCAGGACAATGAGAGCGGAGAGGAGACACAGTTTGTGAAAGACGCGGCAGACTTTGGAGAGAGGGTTACAGACGAGTTCCTCCCCGCAGGATGAGTAACAGCTCATCCAGACAGAGAAGGGCTCTCTAAGGAAGCTCCCAGAGGCAAGACAGAGGACGGTGTGTCGAACAAAAGGCGAGTTTTTCCTGGCTGTCGTACAAGGCAGCGTTTCCTAAAGGGCAGTGCGGGGAGATGCTGATTCCAAGGGAGAGGCAGGAAGGTGCTGTGGCAGAAACCAGGTTACCGAGAACCGAGCCCAGGTGTGCCGGTGGCACAGGTACATTTCCTGGAGGACTTCTCAGAACCTTTGTAACATGCCAAACTTCCCCATTGACACGTTTAGAATAAATTAACTTTTAAATAGTATATGTAGGAAGTGGTCAGTGATTTAAATTTTGACAAGTAAGACCTCACACGGTCTTCAGGACCAAAGTGGAGAAACCAGCCAAGGTTTGGTTTTCTTTAAAGGGGTGTGGCACATGCTTGCTCTGAAGGTACAAGAATACTTTCGTAGTTCGGTGAAGACTTTGAGCCCACTTCAGGACACCATAAGGTGTTTCTGAGCAATGACTGTCTCACTGACAAACTATTTCACCTGGTGGTAGAAACGTGGCTTCAACATTTTTGTGACCCATGGTAATTAAGAGCTCTAGTTCTGGAGACAGACAGACCTGGGTTCAAACCCCAGCAGCACCAGGTTCTAGCTCTGTTAATCCCGAGCTCCTCACCCAGAGAGTGGGGATGAGGAGTAGCTGTCTCTGAGTGTTGCTGTGAGGGGGATGTAGTGTGTGTGGTTAGCAGAGTGCCTGGCTCCACAGTAGTCATGGAATACATAAGAGCTAACAGCCATTTTTATTTTCACTGAAACCTGGGCTTTGACCTAATGCATTCATTACCTTCTAGTTCCACCCCTGGTGTGGGAAGCCAAAGGAAATAGGGGCTGGGAAATGAAAAGCTATCACCAAGCTGCTGTGAAAGCATCTCAGAAGTGAGCCAGAGCTTATCAGCTTCCAAAAACACAGTAACATAGACAAGGCAGTCTAACACAACTATTTAAGTCCAAAGAGGATCCTACAGACACTGGAAGTGTGTCCTTTCAGTGACCTGATAATTTCAGGCAAGGGGAATCCCGCCCCCTGGTGGTGGACGTGGAGGAGGCCTGAGGCCCAGCTCCAGCTGTATCCCCTGCAGCAGAGGTCACGCAGATCTGTGTCCACCTCTGATTTTCCGAGACCCCTGGGCAGTTGATTTTATTTGGGCCCATTCTCCAAATTTGGAATCACATGATCTCTTGCTTTACTGAGAAGGGAGTTCAAGTGCAAGGTAGCATTCTCTATCTTAGCAGTGGACCCGGAATGGATCAGAGTCTTTAGTAGGGTTTACTGTATGGAGAAGAAAACCTCAAGTTGTTCATAAATTTGGGCATCTCATATTTCTGTGGAACAGGTTTTTTTTTTAGTCAAATAAGAGGTGCGAAAACAATACTTTTTGCAGGCTTAAGGTCTAAACAGGTTACCGAAGAACACTTAATAGAAACCGTATTTCTGGACCAGCTTACTTGTACCTCCAGTCCAATTCCTCCAGCATTCTGAGCTCAGAGCACAGAAATTTCTATGGCTGGAGACGGAGAAGGCAGGTCCTCTTTTCAGTGCGTGTAAGAACTCTGGGCTCTGTATCGCTGTGCTCATGGGAAGAAATCATCTGAAAATCAGGAACTATATAACAGGCCCTAAACTAGATGATTTTGTTTGTTTGTTTGTTTCAGCTGTGATTAAAAGTAATCCAGGCAGATAGCCTTGGCTTGCTATTTGAATCATGGAAGAGCTACCTGCTCTTTGGGGAGAAAACCAAAGACTCTAGTACCATTTTTGAATGCCTTTTAGAAGAGCAAATATTTTAGGGGTATGGTCACGTGGTGAAGTACTTGCCTTAGACTGAGTTCAGCCCTCTAGCTGTATAAGGCAGTGACGTGGTGCCTGAAGGAGGAAGAGAAGGCAAGAACCAAGAAAAGTGTGTTACTGGGAGATAGTCTGTCTGGAGCACTGGGGAGTCTCCCCCCGTCAGCCAGGACGGCAGCAGGGGGAGGTTCTTACACTGACTGAGTGCAAAGCTAGAAATATCAAAGGGCAGGGCCCGAGTGTGAAAAGTGAGAAAGGTAATTGGGTAGAAGAAAAAGCCCTCCCCCTGCTTCTGATACTAGATTGGGGGTGGGGCCAGGGGAAGGCAGGCACAGGTGCCCTAGAAGGCAAAATGGTGCAGGGGGAGGTGCTGGCCCAAAGAGGCCTGTTAGTCTAGACTGGGGAAAGAAGGGATTGGTTGGGAGAGGGACCCACCCCGAGTGTGCAAAAGTTTGGGGAGATGATGAGTTGTTTTGAGAAAGCACCTGGTCCATCCCAAGCCCGAGGTAATATAATCCCAGGGGAACAAGGAGGCTCTCTGGCTCATTCCTGGAACTTGCTTGGTACACTCGCGTGTACTCTCCGTGGGCCACCTGGCTTTAGCTGGCAGGTGGCCTGTGGCCTCCAGGAGGGAGCCTCTCTCTTTCTCTCTCTTGCACACCTGGTGCTGCACTCACTGATGTGTTTATATGCTCTCCCAAAAGTATGCGACCTTGACCCTTGAAGCCACATGGCCCATGGCTGTGCAGGCTCCACACGAAGGCTCCAGGAGGGAACCTGGAATGCACAGCAGCTGGTAACAAGCTAAGCTACCTGGATGGGGACTCCAACCAGTCAGGCACCATCTGCAGGCTCCAAAGGACTGAACCTTAAAACGGAGCAGGAACTCTGGACACTGGCTTTTGTCTTGGCCTTACGGAGAACGGTTGGACTTCTGCCCTGGGAGAGAGAGGAGATGGGCTTTGAGACGAGAGTCTGCCATTCTCCCAGACTATGCAGCACAGAATAAAACCTCTTTCCTTTTTCACCAGCATCTGCCTCACAAGGCTGGCTTCTGTGGAGGCAGGAAGCCGACCTCCGTTTTTCTGTTTGGTTGTAAGTGTGCTAACGGTTTTCTCTTTTCCTCCAGATCCTCTATTATCATTAATGAGAAACCTCTACATAAGATAGCAGCTGATAAAGCCAGCCTCACTGATAACAGAGGTTCTGAACCACAACACACATTCCAGCAACACCGATAGAGTGGCAGATCGAAAGCGGGACTCAGGACTCTAGGAAAAAAGGTCCGCTGGGCAGCAGGACTACAGGCCAGACGACCAAGACCGTAAATCAGGATCCTCACCGATACTTTGAGGTATTCTTTTTTTTTTTAGACACATGCTTGGTTTCGGTTAGTTTGTTATGTCACTGTGATTCTATTTCCTTTTTCTAAATCTAATTTCATTCCTTTCAGTTCTCTCTCTCTTTTTAAAAGACATTCAACAATACCTAAATAGTTTATTGGTGAATATTTGAATATAGTATTTGGAAGTACTTTAATGAAGACCTGTTTGAGATCCAGCAGCTTTGTTTAATCTTCCTAAACGTCTGCCCTGATCTGAATGACTAAAGTCATACAGAGAGGACTTTTTGATTCTTAAAAATGGAGAAACTAGGGACAGGGGAGATTGACTTGTCCAAGGTCAGCCTGCTAATTAAAAAGCAGACTTCCTGAATTACACGTAATTACTGTTTCCACTTCACTGTGCTGCCCCCATGAAACTGGATTAAAATGGCTTGTTTTGCACTAACCAGTGTGGCTCAGTTGGTTGGAGTGTTGTCCTGTAAACCGTAAAGGTCATGGGTTTGATTCCCGGGTGGGGCACATACCTGGGCTGTGGGTTCTGTCCCAGTAGGGGTGCTTGCAAAAGGCAACCAGTCGACTATTTCTGCCACATTGATGTTTCTCTCCCTCTCTTTCCTTCCCTTCCCCTCTCTCTAAAATCAAAAAGCATGTCCTTGGATGAGGATTAAAAATAAAAAGTAAAATAAAAGGGCTTGTTTAGAAAAGGAATGCTCACTGACGTTAAAAAAAACAGTAACAAAAAACAAAACTCTGAACAAGTGTGTATCTAGAAAAAGAAATCAGCAATTTTGAATTATGTTCTTTACTTTTTTTGTGTGTGTATTCAGGGATGAAGGAGGAATCAGGCTCATTTGAGTTTACACTATAAAAATTTGTATTTTCCCCTTTTCATCCTTTCTTTGATACCTCCGCTGATTTAACCGAACTCAAAGACCCTATGTCTCTGGGGGTACCAAGTTCTTTCACTCAGTGCTTATCAAACCACATTTTGGTAGTTTATTCCAGAAGTTACTTCATTTCAGATGTTTGTTCAGTCTGTAAGACCTATTAGTGCCCAAGGTAGAGTAGGGAGTAGTGTTCTGTGGTGGCAGAAGTACAATACGCCAATCAGTCCACTGGCTCTCTCCTGGCACGAGCTGCTTTCCCTTAGCTAATTCCCGGAATGCTTTGGGCTTGGCACTCAAGACCCAGGTCTCCGGCTGCAGCCCTGGCTGGAAGTAGCTGTCTCCCTTGACCTTCTCTGCAGTGCTTAAGAACTAACTGATAACGCAGCACGTCACTGCTAATTTTAGCCCTGTCTGAATCAACAAACGTAGCCTCAGAAGAGTTGTTTCCATTTTCACAGATCCAGCTGAAAGTGAATTTTTCAGCAATGACTGATAAAAACAAAGTACCAGAAAGAAGTAGCCGTTCTGACTCCATTTTGGGTGGCACTCAAATTTGAAAATTTTTACTATTTTGTAAGATCCCAAAGTCTTAAGATCTCCAAACTGGGAACCCTATATCAATACAATAGCACAGAGTATAACATTTAAAATACAAGTTTGTGCTGTAACCATGTTCTTGAATTGAACTTTGCTTTTAATATTTCTAGTTTATTGTCAGCTAATTGCTAACTGTTCATTTTCTGAGACTTTGATGTTTAAATGTTTTGTGAAACAGCAGTGATAATAAATGGTATAGTTTTAATATCCTCATACATGATAAGATAATAAGGTGGTAACTATGTTGGTCCAAAAAGTTTTAAAATTTACTATTTTGTGAAATCCCAAAGTTTTAAGACACTACATTAGAATGCTCAGTAAAACATACCCTAATATAAAGCTGCATTCTCATTTGGAACACTACAGATGAAAAACCAAGTTACTTTCCAAATCCATTCAATGGGAACTAACAATCTGGATAATCCAATCGAACATCCGATGTTTCTAACGAGTCTGAGCCGACATGGTCGTACACAGCTCTTCCAGTCTTCTACATTAGCTAGTGGGCATGGGACATTTCAAGGTGGATGAGGGTTAGCTGTTTTCCTACAGTCTCTGTGACAAGTCAGAAACAACAAAACAAGCCCAAGCCCAGATCAGGCTGTTCTACACATAGGTTTTAATAGACATTGAGGAGCAAGCACTCAGAAAACACGTCTGCTATTGTTCTCTGTGCTTAGGGAAGCCCTGCTTCTCCGTGTGGTGGGTCACTCCCCACTTTCCAGGAAAAGTCCACTTGCGGCGAACTGGGTAATATTCCAGAGATGGGACTGTCCTGTCCAGCCGACCAGAAGCAGCCAGAAACCCTGGGACAAAATGGTGGGAAGCAAGACCAGTTAGGGGGTCAAGCCTCAGGCACCAGGCCTCACTAGATTGGTTTTTCTCGTGCAAGGATCAGGCACCACCACGAAATAATTTAGTAAGTTCACATACCCTGACTACTGCTAGTTTAACCAATGAGAACCGCTACTGACATCTACTATATTGATCAACAAACTGTTGATTTTAAAAAAAATCTACTTCAAACATTTGCTCCAATTATTAAAACCTTTGGTGGTGACCAAGGTGTGGATACCAGAAGCACCTGTAACAGTTGACTGTGGCATTTTTAATTACAGCACCTGTCACCTCACAGCACACATAAACTAATTACTAAAATTCTACACCACGCCAAAAAATATATTTTTTGCCCATCTGACAAAAAATAGGTATAACTTTGACCCATTCACACCTGTTGTCATATTTTCATCCGACACTGTAAGGGAAAAGAGGTCATTGCCACTGACTCAATCATCAGGTACTGCATGTTTGAAAAGTTCTTGGGGCACAGCAGTTGAAGATCACTAGCCATCCACTCCCGGAGCAGGAAGTCCGAGTTAGAGCTGCCACGTGCCGCTGGGGGAGCGTGCAACCTGCACACACGAATACCCTCACACATAACTGGGAAGAGGAAAAATACTATGCAACTCCCCCAATTTCTCAGGACCTCAAAGAGTTTGTTTCAGGTAGGGACAAAGAGAAGGCAGTGGGGAGACAGGGAAGAAGGGCGGGGGCACCTGTTCTGAAACCCCCTCTACCCTGCCCGGGTGCCCGTGCTGCCCTTCCAGCAGCTGCAACTAGCTCCGACCGGAGCCACTTGGTAATGCACAGAAACACCCAGGATTCTTACAAAGTGATTGGCGCAAGACTTCAGAGCGTCCTGCGCTGCCTGAGCAAGCACGCCCCCTCGTGGCCTTTCATGGGAACCAGAACAAAGTTAAACCAGTCAGTTCTTCAAACAGAACGCATATAAATATGAAATTCTTTATTAAACTAGTACCTGGATCTGAGGGTAATCTGGAAAGAATTAAATTCATTGGCTTCTGAATTCCAAATAGCTAAAGATAAATGCAACTAGAATAAGTCTTAAATGTGCAAACATGTCGATTTTTCTTATTGATTTGTATTTTAAATTCTTCATAGGTTTAACTTTAAAAAATACATTAGATCAAAATAAACTCAGAGCTTAATAACTGAATGCTGTTCTAGGTACTGGACAGACCAGTGAACAAAAATAACTGCACTATTTTAAATGTAAAGGAAAGTTGTGGTCCTTGAGATGTTGATTAAATACTTCCATAATTATGTTTCAATTTGTTCTACTCTTGGTGTTCATCTAAAGAAAAATATTTGGACATTCAGATTCATTTCCTTTTTTACTGCGCTTTCAAAAATCCCAGTTCGGCACCCCGAGGTTGCTTGGGGGATGTGCTGGGTATCAGGTGCTCTCCCCGGGCTCGACCCACACAACTGTGCGTGTCTGGGAGCAGGGCTCACCACTGTGCGGGGCGAGCCTTTCTCCGAGGTGCTTTGCTCCAATGCTCTCAAGCCACCCTCCTGGAATGCTGTTTTACAGCAGGACACTCCAGATACAACCTCGGACTGTGGTGAACGTCACTTAATGGTTCTCAGTCTTCAATGGTAGGGGCCACTTTTGGGGGGGGGCAAAGGAGTGGTCAGTGACTAGCCTTCAGAGAGGACAGGGGGCTAGATGAATCCTGAAATGGAATGAGTGTTTCCCCATAACACTGTCCCACCCAGAAGGCCAATGGTGCCTTCCCACCTACAGACAGTAAGCTGGTGTCACCTGGTACAGAAATGTCTTAAAAAGGTTTTTTTAAAAAAAATATTTATTGATTTTAGAGAAAGAGGGAGGGGGAGGGGAGAGAAAGAGGAACAGAAACATCAGTGGGAGAAAGGTTATGGACTGGCTGCCTCCCACACGCGCCCCAGCCAGGGATGGGACCCACAACCTAGGCGTGTTGCTGGGCTGGGAACTGGACCACCCTCTTGGTGTATAGGACACGCTGCAACCAAGCCACACTGGCCATGGCCAGAAACTTTATTTCAGGTATATATTTTTTTCTACTAGAAAACAAGCCAGATAATTTTAGTTATTATATTATTAAATTATCTACATGCCGCCGCAAATTAGTTCATGGCAGATTACCCAAGAAATGCAAAAATAACTTCGTAACTGGCTTCCTGCACCTTCCTTTGGTTGAGAAACTCACAGGGCAACAGAAGGTGTCTGCCAAGTACTCACTGCACTGAACACTTTTGAGAACAAGAAGAAAATCTGTAACTCTGAAGACTTTGATATCTTGTTCATAGAATTCTTCAAAATAAATACTTAAACATAAATCATATAATTATTCAAAATTGTTTAGTAATCCCTAAGCTTCAGAGGCTTGTGAAGAAATCACATAGAAAAGCAATCACTTCAATGAGATTACATGCTTTTTTTTTCTTTAAAGTACCCTCTAACACAGTGGTTCTCAAACTTCAGCATGCGTCAGAATTTCCAGCGGTGCGGTGGGGCTCTTTAAATGTCAGACTGCTGGCCCACTGGCAGAGTCACTGACAAGCTTGTAGGTGATGCTGAGGGTGTTGGTCTGGGTACAACGCTTTAAGAATCACTGCTTTAAGATACATTCTCCACTGAGTCACGCTGTACACTTGAAACTAACATAATGCTATATGTCAATTGTATCTCAATAAAAATGCCTCATATTTAAAAAAAGAAATAAAATGTGTATTTCCTAATTTAAAAAAAATTAAAAAAAAAAAAAAGCCCTGACCAGTGTGGCTCAGTTGGTCAGACATGGTCCCGCAAAGTGAAGGGTCCCCAGTTCTGTCTTTAGTCAGGGCACATCCTTGGGCTGCAGGTTCGGTCCCTGGTCAGGGCGCACACGAGAAGCAACTGACCAATGTTTCTCTCACGTCCATGTTTCTCTCTCTCTTTTTCTACCTCCTCTCCCCTCTCTAAAAATACATAAATAAAATTTTTTTAAACGATGTATTTTCCATAATTCAAACTAATAAGAAATACTCGTGCCTTTGATTTTTCTAACAGTAAATAAATAAAAGAACATTTCATATATGGCTCCAACAAATTTTAAATTTCCAGACTTTGAAATGTCCTACTTAAATAGAACAGAATACATATACAATTCATTCATCTTGGCTCATAGGAATCCCTGTGAGTTCAAAGACAGAACCGCAGGATGGTCTGGAACGGGACAAGCTGTGACTATGGGACAAAACACATGGGGACTTGGGGGCATAGGCACCGATCTCTTCCGTGCTCCTGCCCTTTGGAAGCCCAGTACAAAACCACGGAGAGTGAGCACGTGACCGGTCGTGAATGCAGTGTATGTCACAGCGCACTGTCGCACTTAAGACTCAGACTCAGGAAGTTCTTCGTCAGGGCAGCAGTAATATTCCACAAAACAGATCTGCCCATCCTCGTTCCTGATCATGTACTGCAGCGAGAGGAATCCCCGGTTGTCTGTGCGAATGGACACCTTACAGGACAGGACTAGTGCCTTTGTAGAGGGTTTCAGCAGCGAGATCTTGTATCTGCAGGAGCGCAAGTAAGAAGCTGTAATTTGGACGCACTACACGTGGTGCTTGTGGCTCCACGAAAAGAACAATGAGCCAAGAGCTACCAGGTAGCAAATATAAGGATCAAGTCTCATACTTGTCCAATTTGCTAATATTTTTTCTTCATTTAAAAAAAAAAAACTTATCCACCGTAACCCCAAATCCTCAAGTAAACCCAGCATCCCACTATTCATTTTTAAAAATGCCACACTTTCATCAGCAGATTGAAAGTTTTAAAAAGTTATTAAAAATCTGGCATTTAACCTCATTGCCAATGGCAAGCTCTGCACTAAGAACTGACCTGTTGATCTGGGTCTGATTACAATGAAATGATTCCATCAAATCAGAGTCTTTGGGATAGTCAAGGTGGGAGCTTCCTGCGTTCCCAAAAGTAGACAACCTACAGCAGAAAATGAGGACATCGTTTACTCATTGGCCCGACAATAAGCCACATTAGAATCCAAATAAAGAGAACACTTATGTAAGAAACTCATTTTAGTGAGTGAAACAGATTATGTGAACAAATGTCGGCAATTCACTGTAACAATCACCCAGGTACAGACCCCACAGGGTGCTGTGGGGTACAGGGGAGCTACAGCCAGTAAGCAGCATTGAGAAATACCAGTCTTAGGGCATCCAGGTGTGTGCCTCGATTTCATTACCTTAACCCTGCTTTGATACTGACCCCTCCTCATCCTCGAATCAGAACTGTGACAGGGGACAGCCAGCTGAGGAGTGACAGAAGACCCGACGGGGGTCCTGCTCCTCACCCTCACTGCCACACCAGGCGACGACGGCTTCTCTGCATCTCAGGGTGCTGCTCCTCAGGCTGGTTCATGGCCTTCCTCACCACCACTGTTTGCACGAGGCGAGCACGACAAAATGCCCCCGTGCCGGCTTTCCCCGGGGACCCAGCTTTTCTCTCTTCTAACGGAACCTTTTCTCTGGGTCCTCTTGTCCCTGCCCAGCCATGACGATGGCCCCCAAATTTAAATTTCCAGTCTAGACCGATCTCTGTATCTATACATCCAACCACTTTCTGGCGTCACAGGCACCTCAGATTTGACATGCCCAGGGAAAAATCCCAGCTCTCCACTCCCCACCGCCAGGTCATTCCCCCTAGTGGAGGCGAAAGGTCCCCATGAGCCATCCAGTCAGCCACGCTGCAAGGGATCCTTTAGTGGGGGTCCTCTGAAGCACTGCTCAAGTGCCTGGATCTTTAATTCGTATCACTGTTTAAGAAGGGTGCCACTAATTTCCATTTTGGTTAACATTTTAACAGAACTTGAACCAAATTTTTAACTGCCTAATGCCACGGGAAGGGCCTTCAGTTCTTCTTAAGTAGATATTAAAGAACACTTTACTCATTAATATTGTGAAATATTGCAAATATTGTGAAATGTTGCAAATATTGTGAAATATTTAAACTCTCTCTCTAAATTGATTCTAACCCCAAGAATCTTGCCATTTCATAATTTGTTGGGTCAAAATATCAGGTGCAGCTTGCGAGCTGCCGATACTGGATCTCCGCTGAACGCTGCCCTCCCTCGGAGAGCTACCTCTGCCGACCCTTGCTAAGTCCTCATATGCTGCTTCTCTAAGTATCTATGTATGTTATTCTGGTACTTGATGTCATGCAATTTCGTCTCTCTACGCTGTCTCACATACTTCCCCTTCACCGTATTTCAAGCTGCTCGTTCTCACAGTGCTAAATAGAGTGGATGTGTGCAGAGGAGACCATCAGCAGACACTCAGTGAATGAACCAAGGATGGGAAACATCTGCTTCCTTTTACACCCTGTGCTAACTTAAAAGGAAAGAAAAGAGGTACCGTATACTACAAACACTTTTTCTGTAAGTTTAAGCCCGGTGTCCGTCACGCTGTAACCGGGTCTGTAACAGTTTAAGCAGTACAGCAGTAAAGGACCCCTAATTTATGAGTTGGGAGCCTGTGCTACTCCTCTGGAAACCAACACTACCTAACTATGAAGCTATTAACCAGTGAATTAATCTTCCTGGGTCTTAAGTGTCCTGATCAATAAAAGTGTGAGATACGAGTAAAAGCTCTCCAAAGTTCTGAAAGTTCTAGGAACGTGGGCAACAATGAGAGCAGTGCATCCTTAGCAGACGTGTAAGTACAGAGATGGAGGAAACCATGTTAGCGACAAGTGCCCTGCCTTCAAGTACCTGAAGTAAGGCTTGTCGGGAGACATGGTGATCTGCAGGACCTCGCTGGTCATATCCAATTCAGAAAACGCTTCACGGAGCCCCTCTGACTGCAGGATAATTTTATTAACAACGTTGGTGCTACAGAAATCGAAATCCAGAGTTTCCTCAGGCTCCTGAGTACTGATTTTACAGACTGTCACCACTCCTCCTTCTTCCAGGAAGAGCATCAGCGGGTAGCCATAACCTTGGTAACACATGCGCAGCGCAGTTAAATTCCCTGCAATGGAAATACATCATACTTTGGACTTAATTGTATAGCTCTGGGTTGGGCTTATCCTCAAATGATACATAAAACTCCTCAAGAAAACTTTAATTCTGCCCAATTTCTAGCACAGATGTATGTCTCCCTCTGTTCACAAAGGATCACATCTTCCCTATGACAGCTTTATGTAGACAACTCCAAAACTAACTGCAAGAAAAGTGGGAACGAAATGTAACGTAACCCGGAAATCATTTTCTGGCTTGCCAATAACACTTCGAGAAAAAACAACAAAAAACAAAAACCCCTTATTGATCACGTGTACACACAACTCCGGGACAGAGAGGCTACTGGCCGAGGCTGCGAACCCCTGAGCTGCTGCACAGCGGGCGGCCCTTCCTCGAGGGCCCCGTCTATGCGGCCCGGGATGGCTCCCATACTGCCTGCGCTGTTGTGTCATGTATTCATGGGAAGGGTCCTTGGGGTCTTTTCTACCGGAAGACATTCTTCACCTTTCCCCAATTTTTAGGATCGAGGGGGAGATAAAAGGAGAACGGTTAGTGGTGGTTAGGGTTTTAACACTGCAAACCACCGGGCAGAGGGAGGAATGTGACAGGACACTCCAGCCCCTCCCTCCCTGAAGGGCGGAGAGACGGTGAGGAAGCCGGGGAGGAGGATGCTGTTACAAAAAAACAGCTGCATTAGAAAATGTGTAATTAGTAATAATGGAATTGTTCATATGATATTAAAATGCATTTTCTAGAGAATCATAACTAAAGTGTCCCTAGCTAATCTCATATTCCTTTCCTATGAAATAATATTATTCTGGGAATTCCTTGTAGCTTTATATCCACAGCAACCAAATTCCCAATTTCTAAAACATCCTTAAGCAAATGAAATACATATATATTTTATAGGAAAGCATTTAGAAAAATAGACATAATTTAACCAAAAAAAGGAAAAGAAATAATTTTCTGAATGCAGTAAACTAGGAGTTAGGAGAACTGGTTTCCATTTCTCTCTAGCACTACCTGTGGTTATGGACATGTTAGGAAAAAGAAGCAACTGAAACACATTTCCACAACGTTGAAGATATTTAAGACATATTCAGTCTTCTTCTGGTCAGTTCAAATTTAAAAGCTTTGTAAGTTGGAAAGAGATGAATGTAAATACTTTTGCAAAAATGAAAGGGACCACAAGCACCTTTCAATACTGTAAAAAGTCAAAATCCATGATTGTGACCATGGAAAAATGATTTTGCAATTCATTTTCTAAACAAATGTTTCTATTACCTATACTGATAACTTTTCTTGTCTTTTTCTGACCATTCTGGATAATGTTTTCATGTCATTATAATAAAATGGTTCACCTGGCACAGGATTTGATCCAAAAATAGACAAACAGTCTAAAAGGACAGTTAAATTAATTCGAAAAGTAACAGGCTCTTCCTGAACTTTAAACTCTTGAAATATTCCAGCCTGTGGAAAAAGTAAACATGAAAAAAATAAGTATATTGAAGAATAAAACTTAACACAAAAGGTTCTAGATTTCACTTTGTATGTTTAAAAAAACCCAACATTATACTAACCCCATGAAAGCCATTTCTGATGATCAATCAACACATCTTAAGCTTTTTCTACTCTCATCCATTAGAGTAACACTACTCAACAGTCAAAGGTGTAACAGGGATTTTGGTCTCCTGCAAAGACTTGCGAAGGGCCCTTCATCTAGTTTCTTGGACCTGCTACCACCCATGTGATTCTCCCGCCTCCTTTTGGGGCCATCCGTAGAGTGCAGGTCATTTGGAAAAGAGCCCAAAAGTGTGGTAATGCATCAGTGATCATTTTCAATTTAAGGACAGGAACCATGCCTTACTTATCCCTGAGGCCATACTGTGCACTTAAGTGTTAAAAAACATGAATTAGGTATGAAATTTGAGCCATACAGGTGTGACTTTGTAGGAACAGAGAGATTATATATAACCAATACAAAGGAAAAAAGTGTTTTTTAATAAGGGCAGTAGTGGTAAAGAGCATATAGCCTGGAAACAAATGTTCTGGGCTCTCACTGACTGTTGGCCAATCCCTTAAACTGTGCCTGTATCCACATCTGTAAAATGGGAGTAATAACAGAGCCTGCCTCCTGGCACTACTGTGAGGGTTAAATGAGTTAAACATATAAAACACAGGAGTATCTGGACTCTTAATAAACCTTAGCCATTATTATTCTTAACCATTATCTCTGTAAGACTATATGGGAAAAGAATATCACCAGGACAGAAAAAAAATACCTACTGTTCTCTAAGTGAAAGGCCTTCGGAACTCACCCCCCTAGGTGAGGAGCACCCTCCGTCCCGGCCTACGGGCG
This sequence comes from Tonatia bakeri, assembly GCA_004024845.1. Classification (NCBI taxonomy): domain Eukaryota; kingdom Metazoa; phylum Chordata; class Mammalia; order Chiroptera; family Phyllostomidae; genus Tonatia; species Tonatia bakeri. The sequence continues at coordinate 252,635 of PVIA01000903.1, forward strand.
TCCCTTACACACCTGGATAAAGGCATTCGCTTGCACACACTTGGCGTTTTCCACTGTCACTTTGATTCCATTTTTGGTGGCGAAACACGTGGCATGATCCCGGAAGTGAATGGCCTTCAGGACCGTGGAGAGGTTCCTGACGTTGTCGAGGCTGGCCACCAAGCCGCAGTCACTCTCCTCCGGGGCCCGCTGGGGCACGAGCGGCATGGTCCCCGCGCGGCCTGCCCGCTCCCGTGGGCTCCGGGTACCTGGGCGGATACACAATGAGACTCCCCGCCACCACCGGCGGGGCCGCGCGGCGACCGTGCTGGGGCGACGTGGGGGGCCTGGACGTGGAACCTGGCGGACCGGGGACGGAGCCCCACCTCTGCCACTTACTCTGCCCGCAACTTCAGAGAGATAACAGTTTCCTCGTCTTTAGTAAGACGACAGTGATACAGGACAAGTTGTGAGCCACGCACACAGGTAACCAATGAGGTAGCTCTCCTTAGGGCTGGTTTCGCCACGCGAAACTGGGCCCAGGTTGGAGCCGTCCCGCGCCCCCGCCCCGCTTCTTAAAGAACAAGGGGGTGGGCGGCGAGTCCTCAGAAGAGCGACCTTGAGTCCCGCCCCGGGGCGGCATCTGTTTACTGGTCCCGGGAGCCCAGGGCGCGGAAACCCTACCTCTGCCGTGGGATCTGGACGCCTAGGAACACTTCCCGGCCAGATCACCGGGGAAGCAGGCGGCAGCTCTCGGGGAAAGGCGAGGAAGTGGAACAGCTCCCGCCACTCTTTTCAGATTGATGGCCCACCTCGGCCACCGTCACCACGGAGCTAGCCGAGGCCCAGAGAGGCAAACGTTCAGCGCCACCGAGACCGGAAGAAGACACCCAACAGCTGGAGGAGGACGACATGGACCGGAAACGGGAGCGAGCGGCAGCGCCGGAAGGAAGGCCCTCGGCGGAGGCGGCCCGGCAAGATGGCGGCCACCAAGAGAAAACGGCGTGGAGACCTGGCGGTTCCAGCGAAGAGGCCAAAAAGGAACGAAAAAGGTGCCAGGCCGCCAGCTAAGCAGCGCGACAAGGCAGAGGACGCAGAGGAAGAAGACAGAAACCGCATCCCAGGCCCGGTTTGCAAGGTAGAGGGGGCTACCCCCGGGTTTCACCTGAGGCCACTGTTTCTTGCGCCTTTCTTGGGATTACCTGTCTAATTACGGCCCCCCGCGGACTGCCGAGTTGCTCGGGTGATAAGGAGGCTGCTTTTCAGCTCTCGGCCAGACTGGCCACTGCGTTTACGTCTAACCCTTGTGCACGTGGCTGTTATCTAGGAGGCGGCCAGCCCAGCGACTTCGGAGCTCTTACCTGGCTCCCGGGAAATCGCCTTGCGGAGTGTTCAGTTCTAGTGTTTGGTTTTCCAGTTACCCCCACATCACCCCCTTAAAGTTATTTTTAGCTGTTGAATATCGCCCTTAACAGTGGCTAGTTCCCATGTTCTGTCACAGCCCACTACTGTCAGTCAGGGATCCTGAACCTTGTTACGCGGTCCGTTAAAAAGGTACTGTCCTTGGAGCTATGACTTTGACTTGTTTGATTTTTAACTCTCAAGGGATAACGGAAGCTAGAGTAGATGGTATGAGTTTTATTTGTGTTCACCAGACTTTTACATTGGGCATTCTACGAAGTTAGGTTTCCCCTGCTTTGGGATTGCAAAACTAGAACGTGACCTCTTTCTTCCTCCTGAATGTTGGCGTTTGAAAGGAAACTAAGGATTCATGTAAATTGATAGCCTTTATTCAAAAAGTAAACAAGAGTTCTTGGACCTAATTTTCATTCAACTGAGACCTTCCTAAGCTAGGTGGAATACTGTGGAGACGTGGAGAGCGTTTGAGTTAGTGATTTCTGCGTCCCCCCAGCTTAGCGTGATACTGTAGCACGCAGTCAGCCATAACGGCGTGACCCTGTGTGATGTGGCGGCAAACGAGGAGGGGAGTAGCTCTGAGGAGTGAAAGATGAGTGTAAATTCTAGTCTTGTTATTAATTAACAGTGAGATTCTGAGCTCTTTTCTCATCTGCATAGTAAGAGGAAAAAAATAGGAACTTTTGGAGAGGGTTCTAGATTTTCAGTAAATGTCAGTGCTCTCACTCTTGCCTTAAGGACCTAGAAAGAAATACAGTAGCAGTGATCTGACTCAAGATATGGAAAATTCTACTGAAGTGCAGAAGATACAGATTACTTTTACCTGAGGATAATAGGGTAAGGGATCATGAAGCAATTATTTGGGCCTTGACTGGATTTCAGAGGAAGGGCAGAATTTCGGTACTCAAAAATGAGAGTGGTATTTGCAACCGCCCCTGTTCTCTGACGCCAGTGCCTCCTCTAGCTTCCGCACTCCAGCCAAAGGAGAAGGGGGTAAGTAAAAAGGTCTCTGTGTGGTGGTTCCCACAGAACAGGCTGCCTGCCAATCAACCTGTGGTAAAGCACCAAGGAAGGGAAGGGCTGCCAAAGCCACTTGCAAGAGTGCACCCTCTACTGGAGGGGTGAAGAAACCTCATCATTACAGGACTGGCACCGGGGCACTTTGGGAAATTAGATTTGATCAGAAGTCAACCAAACTTCTGATTCGCAAACTTCCCTTCTAGTGTCTGGTGTGAGAAATCGCTCAGAACTTCAGAACAGATCTGCACTTCTCGAGTTCAGGTGTTGGTGCTTTGCAGGAGGCAAGTGAGGCCTTCCTGGTTGGCCTTCATGAAGACACCAGCTGTGTGCTGTCCATGCCAGCGGTGTAGCAGTTATGCCAAAGGACACCAGCTAGTGCGCCATATGGAGAAAGTGCCTAAGAATCCACTGTGATGGGAAACATTCTTAAAAAAATAAAATTCTCTTCTTCCTTGTCTTGTTATTGGTAGTTCTGAACATTATTCTTTTTCCGTGGGGTCAAAAGATACCTAAGGATATGATTGCAGGTGGAAAATAGGGGATAGAAATCAGGTATTGGCCATTTTTCCATTTTTGCTTGTGAGCTTTTTAATATATATACAGGGATATAAAGTATTATGAACAAGTTCAGTTTGACTTTAAACAACATAAATAAACCTGTTAAATTTTTCTGGACAATACCAGCATTTGGGTTTTTTTTAACAAGTGAATTTCTTATTGATGTCAACTAAATGGTGTTTGTAGCATTTTTATCATGCAGTAGATTCCATGCATTCATTGTACTTTTCTGAGTTGTCCTTCATACAAGTACGTTTTTCATGTTGTCTGCCTTCTGTGCTGTTCCTGTAAGTTTGCTATTAAATACATTAAACTGTAAAAGAAATGAGAGGGAACAATACAAGGGAGAGGGGAAAACTGATGAGAGGTGTTGAAGTTTGGGAAATTCTGAAAATTTAAAAAATAGAGCCAGATTGGCTAAAGTGTACAGTTGATTTGGGACAATATGAGGTGAAAATATAAACCTATTTTAGCATTCATTGTTAAAGCTGCATCATTTTGGACTTTGTTTTTCTGTTTAGAAAACCTGGGAGTTTTGATGTGATTAAGGTTAAGGTTAAGCTGGTGCTGCTACTCATCATTCTCGGAGGAGCTCCTGGCTGGGAGGCTGGGAAGGAGATCTGCAGTTGATGCAGGTTCTGCGGATCTGAAGGAGGGCAGTGGGAATAGGAAAGGATTAACAGTTGTTGCAAAGAGAAATTGACAGCATTTAGTAGTGCTTATATGAGAGAATAGGGCAAATGGAAGAGTCAAGGCCTAGAGGACTGAAATGATGGTGATATCATCATAAAAATAAATAACAAGGATATTTACCAGCTTTAAGGTTTAGTGTTCTAGAGAATTTGAGGTTAATAGGACTGGAGAGAGTTCTTTACCTTTTTGTAGAGCTGACAGTTGAAGCTATGGGAGTGATTATGAGAACTCTCCTGGAGAGAACAGAACTAAAAGATGCTGAGACAGAACCTTAAGAGTCAGGAGGGGGAATTGGAGAGATTGAAGGAAAAAGAAACAAAAAGGGGAAGAAGCCAAAGAGAGCATTTCTGGGTGGCAGTCGGGGTCAGTGAATGCTACAGTCTGAATTAAAGGTTTAGGTGAGGATGGTGTGGCTTGCTACTTGGAAGCTTTATCTTTAAACAAACAAGGGAGGTTCACTTTGCAATTTAAAATCTTCTATTAATATTTTATTTTTTTTCAGGGCAGGTGGAAAAATAAGGAACGGATTCTCATCTTTTCTTCCAGAGGAATAAATTTCCGAACAAGACATTTAATGCAAGACTTAAGAATGTTGATGCCTCATTCCAAAGCAGGTGCCTTTATGTCCTACTGTAAAATTTATGTTTATAAACTTGCCTATCTATATATTTTCGCTTTAAATCATACTTCAGTTTTTCATTCGTGTGGGGTAAAGAATCACTCTTCCTCAGAAGTAGGTTTTGGGGGGGCTAAGATTTGTCCTGTTAACGTTTTGTCAGAAGTACTTTGCAAAGTTTATTAAGCATTCTCTTTCTTAAACAGATGTCATAATTACTGAAATGTTCTTGAAGGTCCAGAAATGCCTTCATTGTACGCTCTGAGAGGTCATGGCTTGTCTTTTCAATGATTCAGGACTGCCATATATTGCTTTCTGCATTAAAAAACAGAAACAAAAACTGTTCTAATCCGAAAATTAATGACTTTGGAGGAGGATTTCAGGCGGCTAAGTTGGAGCTCAGTGTCCTAAATGCCAGGCTAATGTTCTTAGCGGCGGTGGTCCCACCAGTGAAGTGATGAACGTCTAGCACTACGTTTGCAGCGGGCGGTGCCCTCGTGGAGGTGGAGCCTCTCTGTGCCTGTGGTCCCTGCGCCTGTGCAGAGCCGATTTGGTTTTCCCTCTAGGAACAGCGTCCTTCTGTAGCTCGGTGTGCGGGAGACTGGGCCCTGCTGTCTGTCTCAGGTCTCTGAAACTAATATGAGGAATTTTAATTTGTGTCAGTTTTGTGTTTTCCTTTGTTAATCAAAAACAAATTTTTTGAGTTAGTTTCCTTTGGCAACTGTGACTCACAATTAAATTTTCATCACTACAAAGTTTAGTTTGAGTGTTTCTTAAGCTGGAGTCCTAAAACATAGTATTCAGTTGTGAGGATTTTTCTACTTTTGAAAGGGATGCACCAAATACATAAATTCTGATGAAACACTGCTCAGATCATTATTTATAATTTTTCAGGATTATTTTTAACTATGCATTTTTACAAAGATATCATGTGTTTTCAGATCTAATCCTTTTGAATGTTAATAAAATCTCATTTAAACTGAAGATTTTAAAAATAATTAGAAACCATGTGTGATTTGATTGAAGGTGCTTGGAAATCTTTTGTTTACTTGCTTTTTCTTTTTTTTCTTTTTATAGATACTAAAATGGATCGTAAAGACAAATTATTTGTGATTAATGAGGTAATTTTAGAAAGTAAAATATTCTGGGAACACTATTCAGGAACGAAATATGGAACACGAAAGCTACTTCCTTTAAAAAGTCAATTATCCAATGACCTTTTTTTAAAATAAAAGATTTTATTAAATCTTCACTAATCTGCCTTTTAAATTTCAGTGATACTCACTGCATCTTAGTTTGGTGCTTCAGATTATATTGCTTCTTGATCATTCTTACATTTATCTTGTTTCAACAAGCACATTGACGTTTCCTGAGGACAAGGACTCTCTGTCAGTCTTTCTTTATGCGTAACACGAATGTATACTGCTAAATGCATACTTGGGTACACATAAAAAATGATCAATTAACAGGTATAAAATAAAAAACTCATTAAAAATATATTTAATCCTCACTTAAGGACATGCTTCTTGATTTTAGAGAGGGAAAGAGAGAGAGGGAGAGAAACAAATCAGTTGCCCCCCGTGTGTGTGCTGACCAGGGACCAGATCTGCAGCCTAGGCATGTGCCCTGATGGGGGTCAGACAGGCGATCTTTTGGTTTACAGTCATTAAATATTTAAAAAAACCCACATTTTGCCAGTATCAAGTGATGCATGTGGTGCTTGCTTTTAAGGCATTACAAAGCAGTAATGAGCTTAAAATTTTCAGAGTGTTGAAGAGACTAACCTTATATTTTAAAGCAGATTTTTAAAAACATAAGAATTTTTGAAATAATTTTTTTTTTGGCTATTAGATTTTTATTCACTTAGCACAAATTTTGAACCCCTGCTATATCATGGCATTACTCTGCATGCTGTGGAAACAGTGCTTTACAGGACAACACGCCTGTCATCGTGGAACATACATTCTGCTAGGGAAGGCAGGCCATTAGCAAGTCCTGGAATTCACGGGAATGCAGGAGGAGTAAAGCAGGGCGTGGGTTCCCAGGGACTGAGCGTGGACTGGAAAACAACGTAGTATTGCTGTTTACTCCAAGAGCAGCAAGAAAAAAAACATTGTACCTATGAATTTTCTAAGTTGTTAGATTTAGAGTTTAGAGTTTCTGAATACTGTATCAGAAAGTTGTGAATACCACAGTAGTACATACTTTATTCCTGTATTGCTTTTGTGTATTTCTCAAGTGTGACTTTGTAAACCTTCAAGGTGCTGAAGTTTAATTCAAATTAAAGCACAGAAGTGAGAGTATAAATGAGGAAAATAACCCTTAAATTTCTTGATCTTAAAAATTAAAAAAACAGAATAGTTAAAAATGAGAATAACCATTATAAAGGATGTGTTTGATTCTGTAAGGACTGCGTTTTCCTAATATTAGTGAGGCTGTTGACAGTGTGCTTTATCCCTGGGCTGTCTGTTTTCATTCTTTGTAGTTTGTGCAGAGGACTGGTCAGAAGAGGTTCCCAGTAGTCAGAAGTGATGCTTTAAAATGCTGGGCCCAAAAGAGCAGGCAGAGAATGCAGTCTGCCTCGGGCAGAACACCCCCGAGGAACGTGAAAGTTTTCTTTCTGTGACCAAATACAGTTACCAAGATTGAGACTTTTGTAGCTCATTTATGTACTTAAATACTTCAGGGAAAATGTAGGTATTACTTCATTGAGTTGCTCTAGATCTCATTACCTACTTCATTTTTCTGTACTTCTCCATTTAGGTTTGTGAAATGAAAAACTGCAATAAATGTATTTATTTTGAAGCGAAGAAGAAACAAGATCTCTATATGTGGTAAGAGAATGTTAAGATTTGGGTAGAACGTCTTTTAAGTGGGTTTATTCTCTGTACCTCCTGCAGATGCCTTTCAGCCTTTTTTTGTAAAAAGGCAGGTCGAGATGAAGTAAACTCAGCAAAGCTGAAACCTTTAAGGAAAAATATATGAATGTTATGAACATATTGTAGTGTGATTTAACTGTAAAGAGGAAGTAAACATTTACTACATTCCAAATTCTAATTTATAGAAAGAGCTTCCTTATATTTTTTTTAGGCTTTCAAATTCACCTCATGGACCATCTGCTAAATTTCTAGTTCAAAATAGTAAGTTGACTCAATTTAAAATTTCATGAGAAAATCGAAAATTTTGGGGGATAATTGTGCCAAAATTATAACTTTTTTTGTTGTCTAATTTTTCTAGTTCATACTCTTGCTGAACTAAAGATGACTGGAAACTGTTTGAAAGGTTCTCGGCCCCTTCTGTCTTTCGACCCTGTAAGTTTCTCCTTTAGTACATGAAATGTAACTTCCTTCCTCTGCGTGGTGCTTTTTTGTGGATATAGTTGTATGATTCAGTTTAGTTAACATAAAAAACAGTTTTAAACAAAGCACTTTGCTGTTGTCAAATAATATGTTCACTTTATTTTTATAGGCTTTTGATGAATTACCCCATTATGCTTTGTTAAAAGAACTCTTAATTCAGGTAAATATCTTAAAGTATTTCTAGTAATATAGTATAAATGGGTGTCTTCCTTTGGACTTTTCCTTTAACTCAATTAAAATATGTTGGATCGTAGCATAGGAGCTAATGTATCTTTTTCTTCTTCTTTTTTTTTTTCCCCACTAGATCTTCAGCACACCGCGGTACCATCCCAGAAGCCAGCCCTTTGTGGACCACGTGTTTACGTTCACTGTCTTGGATAACAGGATATGGTTTCGGAACTTTCAGGTCAGCTTTAATTAATTTTTAGTTACACTTTGAAATAATCTAGGACAAACAGTGCCACTATGTGTTTAGTTTTTGTAAAAAAAGGAATTGTCTGAAGACCCATGAGGTAATTGAATTCCAAATTTGTGCTAGGTGCTGTAAAGTAAGTATATAGTAAAATATAAGTTTCTCTTATGAGGTTCCAACCTGGGGCAGGGGTGGGTGGTTAAGACTTAGAAAAACATAACTCTGTAGAAGGCATTTAATGAGAACTCTTAGATGAGTCACACAGTGACTCCGTCAGAAGGGGAGGTAGTTATGGAAATCTTGAAGGAATTTGGCAGGATAATAATAGTAAATCTGCAGAGAGGGGGGAAGTGGAAGAGAACATCAAGACAGGCTTTCAGACAGCAAATGAAGCAAACTGGGCTCTCTGTGTGTCATTATATTGGACACCTTGCAAAGCGAGTTACACATACTCCTTAACCTCTGAGGGCAGGCGTATGGGAATGAACAACAGTGTTAGTGTTCGAAGTTCAGAAGTTGCCTCGGTGGGTAGCCATTCAAAAGTCAATTTGACCGTGTACTGTACTTTTATATACCTTTAATTTCACTTGAATTATGTTTATAAAGATGACTTATGGATTGATTAAATTTTTAAAGGTTTCCCTATAGTTGTGGTTCAATACATTTTGTTATAGTAGCTGCACTTCTAAAAATTTATTTTAACCTCTGGTTTTCAAGAATCCATGTATTATGAGAAGCAAGATATGAATTATAACATATTCAAGCTACTCAATTTTAAAAGGACACACGAAAAACCTTGGTATTTCCTCTGACAACTGCCTATAACTAATCCACTTCAGGAGATACTGGTGGTTTGGTACCTTTCACTTCCATCTTAATTTTATTTTCAGTTTTTTTAGGCACATTTGAAATGAAGTTATAGCCATTATACCTTTTAGGTAGTATATCTAAACCAAAATGAAATCTTTCTTATTTATTAAAGATCATAGAAGAAGATGCTGCTCTTGTAGAAATAGGACCTCGTTTTGTCTTAAATCTCATAAAGATTTTCCAGGGAAGTTTTGGAGGACCAACTTTGTATGAAAATCCTCACTACCAGTCACCAAATATGGTAAGCTGTTTTTGTTGGTTAGTGGTGTACCGTGTCCCAGAACTCTTCTGGGTGAAAATCATTCTGTCAAGTAGTTACTTTTCTGTTAACCATGAAACTGAATTTTGGTTTTGCAGCATATAGTCTTACAAATTACTTTTTTTTACTAATGGTTTGGGATTAAGAAAAGTCGGGTTCATAAGTTAATGTACTTGCCATATATTAAATGTCTGTTTGTACTTCGGAAGCATCTAATTTGTTTTGTTTTGTTTCTAGCACCGGCGTATTGTAAGATCCATGACAGCTGCAAAATACAAAGAGAAACAGCAGGTTAAAGAGGTGCAGAAACTGAGAAAGAAAGAACCAAAGACGGTTCTTCCGCATGATCCCACTGCAGATGTTTTCAATACACCTGCTGAAGAAAAGCCGATAGAAATACAGTGGGTGAAACCGGAGCCAAAAGTCGATTTGAATGCAAGAAAGAAAAGGGTTTATAAAAGGCAAAGAAAAATGAAACAGAAGATGAACAGTCGGAATGCAAAATGAATCACTGGATAACTAAATTTTTCAGTTATTTTATATTTATTTTGTATGCAATGTGTAAATAGTTTCTTTATTCAAGACACATCTAATTAGTGTGGCATTTAAAAGGGAAAAAAATGAAAATCTTGTGGCTTTAGTGCTGTGTTTTTCTAAATAAAATATCGTCAGAACTCACCAATTTCTGTCTGTCTTTTCAAAGTTTATTTGGTATTACTAAAAGTTTAGAACTTTTAGTAATAAATTTAAGGTGTCGTCCTTCCCTCTTGGATGACAGTTTCTGGTTTAGCAGAGCTGAAGTTTAAACAGACTTACTGGGTCATTATTTGTAAAACAAAGCATCAGGCACTTTGAGAGCATAGACTCATAGACTCAGGGTATAAAGTGGGGGTTGACTTGTAGGAAGGGAAGCATCTTAATAAAGTTTGAGTCCCTGACTCACCAATTAATGAAGCCTTGGAAAAGCCAACCTCTGATCTGGCTTTCTCACCTCCAAAAAGTAGAATAAAAAGTCTTAAGTTTTGAAAATCAAATGAGTTAATACATGTGTTGAAAGCATTTTATTTTAGAAGCAATGGGTATAAATTACTTATTAAATAGATAGTAAAACAAAGAAAAATAGGGTATTTGTTACAGGGTCCTAGAACATGTCTCCCCTTATAAAAGTTACTTGAAGGAAAGAGCATTGGGTTTACCATCTTAGAGGGAGATGAGTAAGTGACAGGGAAGGAGACTGGGTGCCAGTGGCTGTGAGCAGTTAAGTGGCTGCTGAGGAGATGGACAGATCATATGCATGTATGTATATAACTACATATATCTAAACTAATAAAATTGGGTCATGCATGTGGTCTGTCATCCACTTATTTTTACACATTTCCCATGTCTATGTTCTATAATATGGTTAGTAATTGCACAGTATTATACTCCATACTCTAACTATATAATCAGTGTTTTGTTGGATATTAAATAGTAATATCTTTTTCTTCTATAGGTGCAGTAAACATTTCTATAGATAAATTATTTTGTCCAACTCTTGGGATTTCCTTTAAGTGGAACTCCAGTCAGAGGTTGTGAATACTAAACATTTTAGTTGTTCCCCTAAATAATGTGCCTCACCAGGGGCTAGAGCCTTCATTTCCTTGTACCCTTGCCAGTGATGAAATGTCAATTGGATAGATTAAAAAAAACAATTTTTTTTTTTTTGGTTAGGGATTGGTTTTCTTTTGTGACTAATCTTTGTTTTGGGGTGGAGGTGATGTTTTTTACTAGTTTGTAAGCGCTCTTGTAAGGTTATTCTAGACATCTTTACTAGTTCACTTGCATTTTAATTTTGCCTTTTAAATGTAGGCAGGATGAACAACTTTTCATTATATTTTATTTTCTCTTAATTTTTTGCTGAGAAAGTACACAAGGGGTCTATCTTGAAATAGTCTAATGAGGCTACTTGAAATCTAAATGATGCAGGTAATTCAGGTCAGGTTCTGATATACTTGTATGTGGCCAAGGAAGGCCAAATCTGTTCAGCAGGGGGAAAAAAGCCATTATTTTAGGCAATTAAATCTGGCCTTGGATGCAAATAAGTTAACTGCATTCAGGATGTTAATTATAGGTTATAAACAATCTGAATCAAGAAGTTGTAAGTTTGAAGACAGTATTTTTTTACTTAATCAATTTTGATGTGTGTGCCCTAGTTTTCATGGAATTTCCAAGTTAACAACTTTGATGATCAGTTCCCACATAAATATTCCTGTTCCAAATTACTTCCATTTCATTTATATAAATATCTCATTTGAATGAGAATTCCTCATCTAAGTCCATGTTCATTTAGAAGCTAATGTGTTTAATAATGATGTTCCTTTGGACTGAAAGTTATACCCAGTGTAATTGTTAAATTTTCTAGGCAAAAATAGATCCCTTTTCCTCAGGAGCAAAAAGGCAAGTGTCTCAGGTTACAAGCAAAACAAGATGTAGTTAAAGGAAGAAGAAAGTCCTTTGTCACTTTTGTCCCCATGCCCCCCCCCAATTCCATTCTCAGATAAGGGAATGTACACATTTTTTTCCTGCATTCAAACTTCTCAGTTCCTATGTGTTACCACTTTTCAAAACTCTGTATAGTATCTTCCTCTGGAAAATAGGCAAATGTATGAATTCCAAGTAGGGATTTGGGTGGACCGTGGTGTGTGGAGAAACTGGAGGTGTAGAGTTGGGTGGTTTTGATTGTGCAGGCAGCAGGATATTTGGGACAAAGGGACACTTAAACTTTGGGTACCCCAAGGCTGCACAACTGATTTTGCAGAGCCAGCCTTTCCCCGACCACACCTGGTTGACAAACAGAACCACCTAGCTGATGTGTGTAAACATTACACACTACAGTGAAATGTACTGGTGAGTCGGTGCATTTTAATGACAGGATGCTATTTAGACACCTTATCAAATTATTTGGAACAGTTGTCAGATCTTCCATCCTGTAACTGTATCTGTTAGATCAAGGAAAATATATAGTTAAACACTATGCCTTAACTGAATTCTTAACCTAAGCACACTTGGACGTGTAGGATGAGAGGCCTTCCCCTTCCCCATCTCTTTCCCCCTAGGCGCCTTACCTTTGCTTTGCCTTTGTCCTGAGCCCCGAGGGCCCTTCTGCCTCCGTAACTTGCTTCCTGAGCCTATACAGCCCAGCTGGCTCACTTCTACTGTCTCTGTAATTTTCTAAATAAGCATTCCCTTATAATTTGAGAAAAAAAAAGTGATGGGTGGATGGGTCAGCACGATTTCATCCATTATTTAGTATGTTATATTACAGTGTTGATATTTCCCTCTTAAATTGTTTGAGTCAACTTACTTGCTGTTACTCCTCATGCATATTGATCAGAATGGAAGATATTAGAGATCTCATTAAGTGGCAACTGAAGAGAACTGGAGAGTTTAAAAAACTGGTGTTTTTTAATTGTTCAGTCCAACCGAATCCTGCTGTCGATTAGTTGTGGAGGCTCAAGCAAACCACTGCCCTGCTCTGGGCATGAGCTGCCTCCTATGTAAAAACGTGGCTCAGTTGAGAAATTACCAGAACCACAACAAGATGTTTTCCACTATTTTCTGTCACCTATCAGCCTTCAGGACGTACGACCAGTTGAAGCCACTCACACCGACCACCCTCTGTACCCCTCATAATGACACACACTGTGGCCCCGCCTCCCACCTGCAGCAGGCCCGCCCCTCCCTCCGCGGGCCCCGCCTCCTACCCGCGCTGAGGCCCGCCCTCCGCTGGGCTTTTTCCGGCGGCAAGGAGTCCACCCTCCCATGCGGAGTCGCCGCCGCTGGCACCGCCCCCTCCGCGCGTCCGCGTGCCGCAGCCCGCACCGCCTGTCTCCACCGCGCGCCTCCGTCGCCCCGCGCCGCCTTCGCCGCCGCCGCGCTCGCTGGCTGGCCCAGTGCGGGCGCCCAGCTCCCGCCACAGGAGAGGACCATCAGCACCACCAGCACTTTGACCCGGGCCCGGGTCCCAGCTCCGCCCCGGGCCCCGGCCCCCATCCTGGCCGGGCGATGAAGTGTCACTACGAGGTGCTGGGGGTGCGGCGCGATGCCAGCGAGGAGGAGCTCAGGAAGGCCTATCGGAAGCTGGCCCTGAAATGGCACCCGGGTAACTACTGTGCAACCGCCGGGGTCCCTCGCAGTCCCCGGCCTCGCGACGTTTTTCACCCCTCTTCCCGGAGTAACTCCGGGAACTGGGCTGTGCCTCGACTTACCCGCCCTGGAGCTTCCCTTGCCCAAAACTGCCTGAGACCCCGTCCGGCCCGGTCCCCAACCAGGTGGCCCCTGTGAGTTCCTCCCAAAGTGCGTCCTCTCCTCCCTGCCCCTCGTTGGGCGCAGCCCTTCACACCCAGGCTTCACTCGAGCTCTGGGCACTGTTTTCTTTCCCAGACATCAGCCCACCTCTCCCAAAGGTTCACGGTTCCCACACCGCCGCTGGATTGGGAAAGACAACATTCTCGAAACTTCGCTTGCTCCTCCTACCCTATCGCGAATCCCGGGAGGCAGGGGGAGTGAGGAGTTCTAAACCCCGTCCTGCCTCTGGCTTGTGCCGGGCTCGTGTCCCCTGCCGCTCCGGTTCCTCGGCTGCTCTTACTGATTGCGGCATCCCAGCTACTTAAGTGTAATTTACGCCCCTGTCTCATTGAAATTAAGGCAGTTCCTGGGATCACTCTTCCTAGTGAAGTTTGTTGGTTTACTTAGAAGTATTCCTCGTTTGAATGTTTCATTTGGTTGTAGCCCAGGCCTGTGTGACTTTTGTGTAATAGTATGCTCTTCCAGACTGGGAAACTAAGGCAAGAGTGGCTTTCCTATTAGCACTGATCAGTAAGCATGTTTCTAGTCTCCAGTATGTGCAAGTCACTACACTGTAGATTCTGAAATGCTAAGGCAGACCTCAGTCTTGCTGGGAAAACATGCCTTAACGCACATGAAAAGTTAAACACAAGTGCCAACAAAGTAGCTCAATGGATGTAATTCGTGATCGGAGTACTAGAATAATTAGTAATGCCCCAGGAATTCAGGAGGAGAGGGAGTTTTCACTATGTGCTGAGAGGTGGTGAGGCCTTCCCCTGGCAGAGGAGCCTGGGTTGTAGCTGGATCCTGGGGGAGTGGAATGGGGAAGAGTGAACTTAGCTGCAAGGGGCAGAGCATGTGGTGGATGAAAGGTGGCCCAGGGTGCGGCTGGACTGAAGGCAGTGTTTGCTGGAACTGGAAGTCCGTGAACGTGGGTTGAGAGAAGAGCTGTTGGAAAGGCCGGGGACCTGAAGTCAGAAGGTAAAGAGTGTAGTTGATGGAACAAGAAGTACAGGTCGGGGTTTGTTCCTGAAAGTTGTAATGCTGACTGACCGATGGGAACTTGAAAGACCCGATCAGTATTGGAAGGGATGAGGTAAATGAGCTGACTGTTCATCCCAGCAGGAAGGCAGTAGCTATGTCCACAATCAATATATCCAGATAGTGTAGAAGCGTTAGAAATCGAACTAGGAATTAGAAGAAAGTTAGGAATGCATGACTTTGTGGGCGAAAAGTTTTGGGGAAGAATATTATTAATGCTAGAGACCAAACGTATATGTAATTTTGATGACAGTATTGAAACATTTTAGAGGAGTAGTTCCGAGATTAAGTTGTAAAGGGCCTTGAATGTTAGGTTGAGGACTGTGAAGTTGGTGTTTCCAATAATGGAGGGTTGAGGCTGGTTTCATTCAGATGCCCTTGGAAGGAACTATGAAGGCAGCTGAGAAGACTGACGAGGGATGGAGATGGAAGTCAGACAGAGTCCACCCTGGGAAGGTAGGGGCTGGGGCCAGGCTTGGGGACAGCGGGAGGGGCAAGGCTGGGTCAAAGAGATGTTATAAAGGGAAAATTACCACATTTGATAATTTGGTGATTAAATGGAACTTGGTGCATGGAAGAAATACACAAATATTACTAAAATATCAGTTAACTACTTTGAAACCAAACCTGATAGTAATTTAATGTGAATATTTTCTCTGAATGCTGTAATTCATAGCATCCTAAACATCTTTTGGTTTAGAGATGCTTGTACATTTAAGGGGTAAGTACTCTCTGAGGAGATGCGTGATTTTGATATGCTTTCCTGGCTCATTAGCTTGTTAGTCTGTCATTCAACAAACATTTAATTTCATGCGCAAGGTGCTGTGTTAGATGTTTCTGAGGTTAACATATGGGCTTGGCTTCCAAGAATAATGCGTAGCTCAAATACAAAGATTGCCCATGATTCATTGTGGAAAAACAAAAGAAAATACCTTTATTTCTGTTTTTGAGGACGGGAGAATAATTCTCAATAGGGTCAATAGTACTGCCTACAGAGATCACACCTTGTGAAGGGCCAGCCTCAGTATTGCATCTGACGACTATTCCCCAGGCCCTCGACTCTGGACATGCCAGGCATGGTCCCTGCCCTGCTGGCACATGCAGCCTTTGGGGTGACACTGAGAGGGGACAGGCAGTTTCAGGCCAGTGAGATGAGGGCAAACAAAAGGTGCTTATGAGCACGTACACCCAATGTGGAGTGGGTTCGTTTGTGAGTAGAATAGATGTGCATCCGTAGAAGTGACACCTAGGTCGAGACCTAGGCGGGATACAGGGCATTCAGGTGGAGGAGGCAAGAGAAAGCATGGCAGGGTTCAGGCAGGGGAAGGAGGTGAGCATGGCCAGGCCAGGGGAGCCAGGTCTCAGAGGTCGTGCTGAACTGGATCGGGTAGGCTGGGTCTAACCTGAGGGTGTTGGGAGGCCAGGGAAGAGTTGGAAGCAGGGGAGACGCCTGTAGTGGGGAGAGTGAATTGGAGCAGGCAAGGATGGGGAGACCGGGAGGTCAAAAATAATTTATATGGGCTTTCCATTTTTAAAATTATTGCTTTTTAACTTCTTGCTCTTGTGCTGTTAGATCTCGGTTCAGTCTTTTAGTCAACCAGGTCAAATATATTTAAGTGAAATGAAAAGCCATATGACCGATTGAAAAAATTAAGAAAGAAGCTTTCGTAAGAGATAAGATCTTATTTTCAGGTGGCACATTGATGGGCTTTATATGTTTAAAGCTTTAGCTTTATTCCAGCTCCTTGGGGAGGAAGGAAGGGAGTGGAAGACCCAGGACAACAAAGCACAGTGCCGATGAAAGGGGGAAGCTGCCCTGCCCTCCTACACCCAGACGGGCTCCTGTTTCCTTTGCTGGCCTTTCTGCCATTCTGCTTTCATCTGAATGGTGCTTTTTAATTTGCCTGGCAAAGTTTTTGTTAGAGTTGATGCAGACATCGAAATTATGACTGTGGACTCTCACCTTCAAGACATATGAGGATTGTGTTTATCTGCCTATGACAGGGAGCTGGCCGTAGTGGCCCCCAAAGTCATTTTACTTACCTTGTACAATATGACATCCTGAGGGGCCTGTCTCGGCAGCTACTAGATGGAAGCTTCAAAGAGCTGCTCCATCATCCTGGTCCTTGCACTGAGTGGAAGCCTTTTGACCTCAAAAATAAGGTGCTTGTTATTTGAGGGGGGGGTGCGCTGCCTGCAGAGCCCCCTTGACTTCCATGGATGAGAATAAGTCTACCAAGACATGATCTGCTTGGGGAGGAAAGATGGCTGATCTCTCAAAGGAGAAGGGCCAAGAGCCTTTTACTCAGTGGGCTTTTACTGGGTTCAGTTTGCACAGGAATACAGATAAAGCTCATCAATCAATGTCAGATGTCAGACAGTAAGGA
This sequence comes from Tonatia bakeri, assembly GCA_004024845.1. Taxonomy (NCBI): domain Eukaryota; kingdom Metazoa; phylum Chordata; class Mammalia; order Chiroptera; family Phyllostomidae; genus Tonatia; species Tonatia bakeri. Next base: position 269,571 of record PVIA01000903.1, read on the forward strand.
TCAAACAATAGATAATATAGAGAACTTCGAGGGCTTATTCTGAGTCAGGGTCAGTTAGCTAAAGGGCTGTAGAACTTTAGGAAACAAATTCATTTCATGTTTGGACCCTTATCAGAAAATTGAGGACATTCTTACCAAAACAGGTTTCACAGGATTTCATGCATTCTTCCTGAGGCCTGAACGCCCAGAGGAACTCGCCCTTTCCAACACAGGACTTACTGCCATTTGTCATTGTTTCAGGCTTAAGTCAGGCAGGGGAAGTAAGGCAGCCAAGAGATTAGGAGACTTCTTGCAGACAGAATGAGGACTCAGGCTATGTTAGAGCCAAAGGGTAAGGGTCCATCACCCCCTTTTTTTATAGCCCCCCAAGTCCTTTCCTGGGGGGGCCCTTTTGTGACCGTGCCTGTCTTAGGTTGACCCTCCCTTGAGGAATCTTACCTGTCATTGGCTAACTGGTCAGGCTTGGGCCAAGCAGGGTGAAGTAAAGGGGGCAGAGGTGGTGCCCATGCCAGGGAGATAAGCTTTGTCTCCTTAGTGGCTTATGGTCCCAAGGTCTCTTACTCAGCCTTAGCCATGAGGGGTGGGGGGGGGGGGTTACAGGTTCTGAAACCAGGCAGGGCAGTTCCCAACAGTTATTTATTTTTTGTATTTAGTCTGTTATTTATCTTTATTTTTTTTTATTTTAAGTTTGTTTTTATCTGTTTATTTAAAGAGAGACGTGTACTGCTCTCTGATGAGGAGGTGTGGAGACAGGCAGGGCAGGCGCGCCCCAGTGCAGTGGGCCTCCTCCTGGAGCTCCTTCCGCACTCTGCTCAGCATCTCTGGGACGGGCACTCTCTCCTCGATCGGTGGCTGGGGATCCAAGGCTGCAGAGTGGAAGAGTGGGGGAGAAGCAGAGACAGATTGTGTGCCACTTATCTTTTAAGGAAGATTCTTAAAAAGCTGTCATAGAATAGTTTTATGGCTTAGTCACATGGTCATGCCTAAGCTTCACAGCAGACCTGGAAATGGAGTCTGTTCTAGAACCAGGTGCCTGCCCTGGATTAGGGCTCAGTTATTACTGGGAAAGGGGGTAGGCTGGCCATCTCTCCCTCAAGCCCATAGTCCACCTGCAGGCATCATTATAATACCCTGGCTTTGGGCTGGACATAGGGGATGGGTTAAGTGCCTAAGATGAGTGCCACCAAAGCCTATCCCTTCCATCTGGAAAACAGAGCCTTTCCTGGGGAGCGACACTTAATGGGCACGTGTTTACACCTGAGATGGGTCACCTGATAACCCAACTTCAGGAAGGTCTGGGGAGGGCAGTTTTTAACTGGGTACCCTGCCGCTAGGAGCAAAATCAGGGTTTTGTAAGGAAGAAGAGAGGAGCTACTGGGTGGGCGACTGGTGGTATTAGTAGTGTCTGTCACAGAGTGGCAATCAAAATCCAAAATAATGACAGTAGGGCGCTGAGTGTCCTCTGCTACCTAGAACCCAATGTCACCGGACACAACGAGATGGAATTTGGGAATATTAGTTAGAAATAACAGAAAACCTAATCACAATGTCTTAAATTAAGAGTTTGTTTTTGTTTTGTTTTATTTTGTTTTTCCCCCTCACCACAAGTGGGCTTGGAGGTAGGTGCCACTGGTATTGTCTCAGCAATGTCACTGTGAATACTGTGGTTTTTCCTTCACGGGCTCAAGGTGGCTGCTGAAGCTCCAGCAGTTATGTCCATATACTAGACAAGAAGAAAGAAGAAGGAAAGAAAATACACTACTAGACTTCATCTCATTGGTCGGAACTTGTCACATGGCTATTCCTAGCAGCAAGGGAGGTTGGATAAAGTAAAATCCTTGCTTATCCAGCCTCCCTAGTAAAGGCTGTAAGAGAAAAAGGGCAGGGGTGTTGGATGATCTAAACATTAGTGTCTGCCACAACGTGAATAGATCCATTGTGTAGTCACCGATTGGCTTGTCAGTAATTTGAAAAGCACTGAAAACCTTGTCAGCTATAATTTCAGAATGCCTTTATGTCCTGTTGTTGCTAAACACTAATGTGATTAGCTAGGGTGATTAAACTAGAGTGGTAAGAAAAGGAAATAATGAATGCTGCCTGTCTCTGACCGCATTTGAAGTAGCGGTGTGCCGTAGGAGGTGTTGTAGGAGGTGGGCGTGGGTGGTCCAGAGAAGAGGTGGACCGGGAGGTGACCACTTCCGATGGGCTGCGCTGCAGAAGTGGATTTAGACGTGCATTCTCTTACTTCTCACAGACAACTAGGCTGCAGGGATGGAGATTATTGTCTTCCTCATGGTTCGAAGGGACCATGATTCTGAAGTAATGCTGGAAGTGTTTTGTGTTAAAGCATCTTAGCAAAAGGCGCTAGGGGGAATTGCTGCACTTGCGACAGCACCGTCACCGTCAGCTGTTGTGAAGAAGACCACCTGACAGCCTTGGGATCTGTGCAGGGGACGGACCCACCAGCGGGAGGCAGGGCGCCCTCGAGGGCCTTGTTCTAAGGCAGCTGAGGGGTTTCTGTGTGGATGTCCCGATTGGGTGCTCAGTGAGGCCCCCAGGCTCAGGGGGAAGCACGAGCTTCCTACTAGACTAGATCCTTGTGTCCTGATTCCCACCCGTCATCCAGTCATCCAGCGTCTCTTTGCTCTTTGCTGGTCGTTTTTCTTTGTTTTGCACACTCCTCCTCTGTTTATGGCACTTGTGATGGGCAAGGTCCCTTTTGGATTTTGTCCTGCACTGTTTTGATGACTAAGTTTCTGTGACTTTATTTCAACAGATAAAAATCTGGATAATGCCGTGGAAGCAGCTGAACAATTTAAATTAATCCAAGCAGCGTACGATGTGTTGAGTGACCCCCAGGAGAGAGCATGGTGAGTGTCACGCTGTCCCCCATCCCAGTGTATTTTGTTGGGAAGAACTGTCAGTAGGGGGTTTAGAAAAATAATACATGAATGGTTTTTGGTGTGTTCTGAGGCTTCTGTCACCTATCGTGACATAAAATGCAGTATTTAGGTGGGAAGGAACCTTGGAGACGATGACCCCAGTCACCTGATTTTGTAGCTGACAAAACAGCTCGGCAATATTAGATAGTTTTCATTTTGATATTTATGAAGTGACTTCTCATTCAGTGGTCCCCTTTGGTGTATGACAAATTTTCTCATGTCAGACAAGGAAGAAAATTGACTGTCCTTAAAAAGCAGATACAGTGTTTTAATACAAGAACGAATGGTAATGTTTTCCCTACAGTTACTTTATATGAAAAAATTGAGTTAAGCTTCTATATCTGTGACAAATACTTTCACTTATGCTGAGCTGGTGATTAATATCATTTCAAAACAATTTCTGTGTTGAGAGTTGGGAGTTTTCAGAGTCTTGGTGAACTTTTTGCTACAAAGAAACAGGTTTTAAGTCCTGACGTAACTGCAGGACCTCGCTGTTCCCGAGAGCAGGTGGGGGCTCCTGCTGCTCCGCACGTCTCCTGTGTCGGCGCAGCACGGCCGGCTGCCAAGAGAGGAAGGCTTCAGAGAAAGTTCTTACCAAGTTGTCTTGTATGTGGAAGCCAGAGAGAATCCTAAATTTTTCTCCTCTCAAGGAACTTGGAGATCTGGCCTTAGGAGTGCTTTTGTCTTCCTTTGGGAACTTTGAGATTCTTCACTGAGAATCTCACATTCTTTGCTCTAGCTGCTTCTCTAGACGGTAGGTTGTTTCCGGTCCCGAGGCTTCTCTCTTCTCCCCTGCAAGGCCCTGCCCATGAGCTCCCGTGGCCTCTGGAGGCGGCAGTGTGCGCAGGCGGGAGTGGGCAGAGTCCTGCCAGGGCAGGGAGGCCTGGTTTGCCGCTCCAGCTGTGCTGCTCCCTGGCTGTGGACAGCAGGTTACGTAATGTCACCAAGCTTCACCTTCCTGTTATGTCAAACAGAGATAACGACTACTTCGCAGAGTTGTTCCATGGGGTGATTAGGTGTGTGTGAAGCTACTGGGTTGTTCATATAAACATAGCAGGAGTCTTATTTGGTACGTGTTGGTAAATTCTTAGATCCCAAATGTGTAATTAGTCTGTGGATACGATTATGTCCACTGCTGTCCTACTCAGTAATGTTTCTTGCCTGTGAAAATGCAGCTGCCTTCCCGGGACAGTCGCGTCTGTTCCCGGGCTGATGCAGCGCCCTTGCTCACGTGGGCTCGTGCTGTGCAACACCTGTAGTGTACCAGAGGTTGTCATAGTTTCAGTCAGCAATTTTGTGAGAGGTTGTCTTTTTTTTTTTTAAACGTAACTTTTTTTTTTTTAAGATTTTATTTATTTTTAGAGAGGGAAGGGAGAGGGAGAGAGAGAGAGAGAGAGAGAGAAACATCAATGTGCGGTTGCTGGGGGACATGGCCTGCAACCTAGGCATGTGCCCTGACTGGGAATCGAACCTGCGATGCCTGGTTTGCAGCCCGCGCTCAATCCACTGAGCTACGCGAGCCAGGGCGAGAGGTTGTCTTTTTGTGTTGATTTTTTTTTTGTTAAAATTTTTGGTTGTGGGTTGGACACATTAAGATGTGCAATAAGAGCATTGCAGCTGTTTTGGAGTAAGAAGGGCTTTTGAAATCTTCCGTATTGAGCCTCACTGATGATGCTCACTTTTTCGTCTGCTCAGGTACGACAGCCACAGAGAGGCCCTGCTCAGAGGTGGGCCCAATGGCGAATACCAAGATGAGAGTGTCGATCTGCTTCACTATTTCACCGTTACTTGTTACTCTGGGTACGGGGATGATCAGAAGGTAAGAAATGGGTTCTCTCATCATTTCTGACCAGGCACGTAAGTAAGACTCAGATACACAGAGAATTCCATGATAGAAAGTGAGACAGTGTTCATTTTGAAAACTAAAAAAAATTGCCTTCATGCTTAAACTATGAGCAAATTTTTAAAAATCTGTATTGAAACCAACCTGTACTCACAGTGACAGAGCTTGGGGCTGTAACTCCTTACCAGAAAAGGGTTTCATGTTATGTTTTGGAAATCTGATTCTGTGAGTAGACTATAAAGCGTTAAGAATTTGCGTGTCTCATACCTGTTTTTTAGGGCTTTTATACGGTGTATCGTAACGTTTTTGAGATGATTGCGAAGGAAGAGCTGGAGTCCGCGCTGGAAGAGGACGTGGAGGATTTCCCGGCGTTCGGAGACTCTCAAAGCGACTACGACACGGTGAAAAACAGGCACATGGCCCTTGTGCACTTGGCGTTGAGCACTGTGTCTTTCCCCCGCTTTTTTACTTAAAAAATGGATTTTTGTTCTCAGTCCCATTCTGGGACTTTCTTCCTCTCTCTTCCTTCCTCTGACTTTTCCCTTCTTACTGACCACGGTCCCATCCCATTAATTGCCTTTTAAATTCCTACCAAAGAGTAATTTATTTTGTGAAAGCCTGTCGTCTTCTCCTTTGATTCATAGTAGTGTTTTACATGCACTTTTACATGCAAAGGACAAAACATGTTTTACGTCATGAACATTTGCTGCCTTACTAAAAAAAAAGCCTAAATAAAACACTAGCTTGTCACCTGTTTTCTGTGTCACTAGGTAGTCCACCCTTTCTATGCCTACTGGCAGAGCTTCTGCACGCAGAAGAGCTTCTCTTGGAAAGAGGAGTATGACACCCGACAAGCTTCCAACCGCTGGGAGAAGCGCGCCATGGAGAAAGAGAACAAAAAGATGCGAGACAAAGCGAGGAAAGAGCAGAACGAGCTTGTGCGGCAGCTGGTGGCTTTCGTGCGCAAAAGAGATAAAAGAGTGCAGGCTCACAGGAAGCTGGTGGAGGAGCAGAACGCAGAGAAGGCGAGGAAAGCTGAGGAGATGAGGCGGCGGCAGCAGCTGAAGCAGGCCAAGTAGGTGACGCGGGGCGGGCCCTCCCCAAACCCGGGCCTGGGCTCAGAGGGAGAAGCATAGGGCGCCCTGACGTGGTGCTCTGGTGTCGGGTTAAATCCTCGTCCTGGTTTCATCTTTTTTAAAAAGGCCTGACATTGTGCAGTGGTGTTCCATCTCCTGTGGGGGGGGATTGTTTTTGAATTGGATTTTTTTCCTGAGGGCGTTTATACTGGAGATCCCTTATAGACCCTTGTACAGTGTGATAGTAACTAACGGGGACTGAGTTCTCACTCTGGACAGGGCTGCGCTGAGTGCCTTCCTCACGGCGATTCTAGGAGTGAGTGCTGGGTTTTGCCCTCGTTCTCTCTGAGGGAGCGAGGCAGACGGGCCTGGGATCCCATGGCTAGTAAGTTGCAGAGACGGGACTTGAACCCAGGAAGTCAGCCCAGTGCCCTTGCTTTTAACCACCACACAAAACTGCCTCTTTGTCAGCATGTAGTATGTACTCTTAGTCTTATAGGTCACTTTGATGCCTTTAAACTTTCGTTGTTGTTTTTGTTATAGCTACTGTAAAAGCATTATAGAGCATTATATGTAGCATTCTTTAAAAATCTGCTTAAAAATCCTATCTGTCCCATCCCTTATCTTTTGAAAATTATCACTTGACACTTATGACTTAAAATTACTTGAAGACTTTTAATAAGTGGCTAAGAGTCTCATGTTTCAAAACCTGTTATCTGGTCAAGCAAAGTCCACCACAATAGTGACCAGGTGTGAAGTGACTGCCCCTTTGCGCTGAGCGCAGCTTTAAGGTTGTGAGCTTGGAGAGCCGGGAGGAAGCAGCTCCCTGGGGGACGGGCGGTGGGCCTGCAGGGCCGGTTGCCCCCACGTGGAGACCCTGCTGTCTGTCCAGGCTGGCGGAGCAGTACAAGGAGCAGAGCTGGATGACGGTGGCCGACCTGGAGAAGGAGCTGCAGGCCATGGAGGCGCAGTACGGGAAGGAGTTTGGAGACGGCTCCGATGAAGACGCAGTGGAGGAGTGCGAGCTCAGAGATGGGCAGGATGGTAACTTCTTGCGCTCGCTAAGAAACCTGAGAAAGTGTTTGATGCCCAGGGGTGCACTGGAGATGCTCACAGGTGCCGGTGATGGGACAGGGCGGTGACACGGGGGGGGGGGGTGGAGGGAAACCCGGAGAAGACCCGAGTTCCGCCTGCGGCTGCCAGGCCGTGTTGCCAGAGTTTACGTGCCTGCTTGGTTTTTAAATGAAGCTGGAAATCTGGATTTTTTTTTCATCTTCAATCTGAGGACATTTTTTCATTGCTTCTTGGAGAGAGAGAGAGGGAGAGAAAGAAAGAGAAACTTCCATTAAAAGAGAAACAGCAAGTTATTTCCTTCTCATACACGCCCTGACGGGGGCGTCGAACTTGCAGCCTGGGTGTATGCCCTGACCCAGAATCAAACCCACGACGTTTTGGTCCATAGAACGATTCCCTGACCAACCGAGTCACACTGACCAGGGCTGGAAATCTCCATTTTTAGGTGCCATCTCCCAATTTTTAAATTTGTAGATAATGAAAATGAAAAAACATATTGTATGGGCCAAGGAAAGGGAGTCTGTTGAGGTAGTCTGATTCTAGTAACTTGATTAACACACTTTTTTCTGATCACGTTTTTAACAGTTCGTGCTTCTGGCTGTATAAATATATTGACAAATGGGCATATTGACAGGTATGACCGATGGGTAATTTTGAAAACTGCAGTTAAGTGGTAGGTCGAGGTTTAGTGGCTCTTCCCAGAAAACCGCTGTCGTGCGGGAGCCTGTGTGTGCACGCGAACTCTGCCACTCGGTCCCAACTCTGAAGGGCCCTCGGCGTACAGAACCTTCACTGCTGTGCTTCTTCAGAATAGTAGGCCAGATGACAGCATGGCAGGCTTTTATTTACTTAAAGTGATTAGCAAATGAAATTTTTTATTAATGAATAAGAAGTAGTATGTGTGAAAGTGCTTAGAAAATTATGAAGCACTCTGTAAATGTGAGGTGGTGTAATTATGTAGAGTTTTATAATTTATACAATGCTTTTACGTACAAGATCTTGCTTAATCTTTTGGTAATGGCCCTTAAATGTAGATTTGCTCATAGCATTAGGTACATTTTACTGATGAGGAAGCTGAGACTCCGAGAAGCTGTATCACTCTTGAAAATGTGTGGCCATTTTTAGATTCAGATTTTGGCTTCAAATCCAGCATTCTTTATTAACTGTGCTTTGGTTAATCAAAGTTTATTTTGTGTATGTGGTATATTGAAAGTATACACGTAATTGGAAAATAATGCCATATACTAAGCATTGGACGTAGTCTGATCATTTGTAATTTTAATGAGAGTGTCTGTCAGAGTCAGGCTAACGTCACTTGCCATAAAGAGGCGCTCTGTGGAACACAGGGAGCTGCCCTGAGACGTTTATTGACCCACAATAAATCCCGGGTGGCAGTCCGTCTGCTTTTTTATTTCTTACAAATATGGGGATGTGGTATTATGCAGAGACTTTATTGCGCTTTTTAGTTCCTTAAATTTTGGGGCTATATTGATAATAATTATTCCATTGTAATGAATCTTCAGGCTTATAAAAAAAGTCTGTAAAGGCAGTGTTAAACTTTACATGTACTATGCTATTTCATGACCTAGTAGTGTTGGAATGTTGTGAGTTAAATTTGTTTAAGCATTTAAGAGTAGATTGCAGTTTTAAATCTATTTGTAGAGGCAAACTGAAAAAAACCTTGTGGTAGAATTATGATAGTGACATTTGATTTTCTAAACTTAGTTCACTCCCAGGGTTTTGAGAATTGTCTCCTAAGTAGACTTAATGAAAAGAACTTGAAAGGGAAAATGATTTTTTTACCTTCTATAATTTAGTGCTGCTTTGAAAGGGTCAACTCAAATCCTGATAACATTGGGTTATTTCGGTAAAGAAATAAACATTTTATTTCTAATTTGTGTGCACTTTCAGATCCGTGCTCAGCAGATACAGTTCATTAGCGTGTCTAGGTCTGTGCTCTCGTTAAACAGACTTCTTACTGTAGGCTTCCTTCCCGTAGGCAAAGACAGCGATGAGGCCGAGGACGCAGAGCTGTATGAGGAACTGTACTGCCCAGCCTGTGATAAATCTTTCAAGACAGAAAAGGCGTAAGTTTCATGCCTTCAAACTCACTGTTCTTTTGATGCGAAGTCTAACGCTTTGAAAGTCCCAAAAGAAAATGCTTTTGGGAGCGGCTCACTGGCTCTCACGTGTCATTTTGGGGGATTTCTGTCCAGTGAGGGAGGGAGAATAGTTTGTACCAGCGATTAAGCCTGTTGAACCGATTCTCAGTCATGCCAGAGTTCCTATGGAGTAGTTGCTTTGGAAACTTGTGTGTGGTCTTCAGAAAGAAAGGCTGCTCCCCGCCCCCCCCGGCCCCCTGTGGCAGGAAGGCCAGACCAGTGCTCATGGTCTCTCTCTGTTGCTGGTGGCAGACTCACTGCCGCCATCACACTCCCATAGGGGCCGTTGCTGCCAACCTGGGCGCCTTAAGTGTGTCCTGCTGCAGGACCAGTGCTGCAGTGGAGGGCTTTTGTCTGACGGGAACAATGGCGAGGAGAGTGTTAAATGGACACTGTTACAAAGAGTGTAAAGATCATGGGAAAAATGTAGGAGCAACAGGGGAAAAGAATGCAAACATGTGCAGTAGAGAGAAAAGGAGCCCAAAGGAGAAAGTGAGGGGCGGGGGTCGGAAATGGCCCTCCCGGATGACCCCACGGGAGAAGGCACGGAGCAGTAAGAGCGAGGGAAAGGTGCGGAAGTTGGAAACAAGTGAGGAAACAAAAGCCACAGTGGAGGAGGCTTTTAAATTACTGTTTGTTTGAAAATAACGTCAAATTTACAGGCAGGTGGCAAGAAGGAACGGAGCGCCCGGTCCACCCATCACTCAGGATTTCCCCATCGGCGTGTGCTTGGGCTCTCCTGCCACACACACAGTTTTCCTGAATAATTGAGAGTGACTTACGTAACGCTCTCTTACCTGTAAATACAGTCCTTCAGTATATATCCTTTAAGAATAGGGCACTGCCTTACAGTCAGAGTGCAGCTGTCACCTGGGGGAAAATTATAGCCCGGACGTGGTGCTCCCCTCCTTCACGGCCCATTTCCACTCACGTCAGATGATTCTGAATTCACGTCCTGTGCGTCGTCTCCCTCACCTCGGTGCAGGGTCCGGTCTCGGGGCACGTCCTGCACTGGTTGTCTCGTTAATCTGGACCAGTTCTGTGTCTGTGCCATGGATGTTCCAGCACACTGGCCCTTTACAACATTTTTCTAGTAGTTTTTCTCACTGTGGCTCTGCTTCTTCATGATCAGGGTCAGGTTTGGCACGCCCAGCTGAGATGCTACGTAAACGTGCTGCTCTCCGGGCCTCACACATGGAGGCACACACGTGTGTGCGCCCCTCACAGGTGGCGATGCTTTGTTCACCCAGTCTGGGTGCCGTCCACTCTGCTCCTGTAAAGTGAGCGTTTTTTCTTGCAACAGTTTTTTCTTATAGCGTGTTTCACCTATGGGGAGACAGTTCGAAACTGTGCGGACATCTAGTCCTCATCAGAAGTTCCTTTTTAGGGTGAGGGTCCACCGAGGACCGCGGCCGGCACTGTCTGAGTGGTGAACGCACAGGGACAGCCTGGCGCTCCCACGGCGGCAGCCCTCACCCGGCTTCTTGCTGTGCACAGGAGCTCTCCATCTCCCCGCTGACCGGTCTATCGTCAGTCTGAATTTATGAGCTTTCTTCAGGGTTTCATAATTCATCAGTACCCTTTTCATGCTCAGGTTTTTCCAGCAGTGGTCAGTGAGTGTTCCTTCAGCTGGCTCCTGTGGCCTTTTGACATGTCCCAGTCACATTTGTGAGCACTTACTTATTGGCACAAGATGTTCCAATTTCTCTGAGGAACCTTGATCTGAAGGAGAATGTGAGTGGCAACGGAAGTAGCAACCCGAACTAGAAAAAGAAAATTTGAGCAGACTGGATAAAGCTGGCAGAGACGCAGGCTCGCACCGTCTGGTGGGTCTCACCTTGCACCTGACATGGAGTCAGCTCTGTTTTGTGCAGTGCTGCTCAGCAGCCCGCGGAGCATGGAGCTTCACAGGGCAGAGCGGGATCTGAGCTCGCTCTCTGAGTGCTGGGAGTGAGAAGGGAGACCGCTCCAGAGGCGGGGAAAGACACCTGTTGGAAAAAGTAAGAAGAGGTGAACTACTCTTGTTCAGTATGTCAGGGCCGCACGTTGCTGCCTCTCAGATGTGGGGTGTCTTCCTTGGAAAGTCAGAAGGTGGTTTTGTGATTTCCCAGTGACCCTACAAGGCTCGTAGCAGGGCTGGAATGCATAGACACTTAGCGAATAACTAGTGATTAAGAGAAAACAGTGGAGAAGTCTTGAATTTTAGGAACTGGACAATAAAATTGGTAGAGAATTTGAGGGGAAAAAGTGGGGAGAACACATGCTGCGACAGGACAGGAGGAGGGGAGAGCTCGAGTACAGGAAACAGAATGGAGTGGCGAGTCCCAGGTCCCGGGGGCCCAGAGCTCCCGGCAGGGTGGCTCTGTCTCTCTGGAGTGTCCCTGACATGGCGCTGCGTTCACCAGGAGACAGTGTCTTGAACTTGGTCGCACTTGTCCAGCAGCGCTTCTGGGCACCTGTGACATACTGCTGTTGTGGTCACTCACGTCAGGTTGCTCTTTCAGCATGCGGAATCACGAAAAGTCCAAGAAGCACCGGGAAATGGTTGCCTTGTTAAAACAACAATTGGAGAAGGAGGAAGAGCATTTTTCAGGACCTCAGACGGATGAAAATCTGTTGAGTGCCCATTCTGAGGAAGAAACGGAGGACGCACCGAAACAAAAGTACTCCCAACAATGTATTTATTCTTACGTGTTTAAGCTCATCGCCTTCAAAGTACTCTCCATTTGATGTAATAGACCTATTGAGATGTTTTTTCCACTGCTTGAAACAGTTTTTGAACTTGTCAATTTTAATGCCTTTTAGTGCTTCTGTCATTTTTTGTTTCACCTCTTCCACATTGGCAACATGGTTTCCTTTGAGGGCTTTTCTCATTTGGGGGAACAGAAAGAAGTCCCTCCAGTGAGGTCAGATGAATAGGGAGGGTAGGGCATGGGGATCCTGCCATTTTCTGGTCAAAAACTGCTGAACACGCAGCAGATGTGAGTAGTGTTCTTATACATTAACCATCATGAAATGGGCAAACACTGTGAAAGAGTCTTCAAAAAAATTTCACTGAGGCTGAATGCAGCCTCTCACAACAATGCCAGTGGGTCCCTGACACAGATGGGTTCCTAGAACACTCATTTAGTGAGGGAAGCCTGTACTACAAGGGGCCCACCCTCCAGAAGGTAATTCTGGGGGTTTTTGGGGTCCCGCCCTTGTACTTACCACCACACTGAGAGATTACATTTAAATGCTGTTTTATCTCAAAGAAATTACTGTGTTATGCTCATTTTCTGCATTTCTTCCAGTTAAAGGGAATTTAATAGTACTGAAATGGGTAAAGACATGTCGAATGTGGTTTTTACAGATATTACACTATGTTAAAAGAGTTCTGTACCTAGGTCATTGATGTGCTGATTACACCAGTAGAACCACTTAAAATTTTCTAAGGTGATAATGTCAACATTTTCATTTTAATGCTTTATGATTTATATAATTTTAATATTTTACTTCTCTTTATCAGTAGTTTTTTAGTATTTTTCTTTTAACTATATAAGTCTTTACAAAGTCAGGTAGTTGAGATTTGACTTATGTTTGTTCGTAGGCTTTCTAAAAAACAGAAGAAAAAGAAACAGAAACCAGCACAGGTATGTTAAAATTTTATTAACATGAAATACCAAGTATAGAGTTGTAGTGCCTGTTTATTCAGTGTGATCTCCCTTAGGGAGAGGGACTTCTGCTCTCATTTCATGATGATTGTGAAACAGTTAAAAGGAGTTGAGAATATTTTCTTTTTTTATCCCCCGTATGTGTATGTAGCTAATTTATTATTTATTTCTTTTTAAACATTTTATTTACTTATTTTTGGGGAGAGGAGAAGGAAGGGAGTATGAGAAGGAGAGAAACATCAGCATGCGAGAGAAACACCGATCAGTTGCCTCCTGCATGACTGCAGCTGGGCACCGGGTCTTCAGCCCAGGCATGTGCTCGACCAGGAATCGAACCCCAGACCTTTCAGCTTGTGGAATGACACCGAACCTACTGGGCCACACCTGTCAGGGCTGTAGCTGATTGATTTAATTACTGTTGCCAGTGTTTAAAACTTTGGCGTGTGGAATTCCCCTAATACAAATTAGCGGACCGGCCACATTAAATGTCTGGATATATGGCATTGTGGGACTGATCACTAGGAAATCGAGCTTGCTTTGCCATCAACAGAGTTGAGGTTTTACACAGGGAACGTGTGGTTAGAAACTCGAGGTGACTATGATTATTGGAAGAATGCTTGTTGATATTACTCAGAAATTTAAGTAGTTTAAATACTTCATACCTGGTGTCCAAATTCAGGAATTACAGCCCTCCCTCAGAACCTGCGGGGCGTTGGTTCCAGGTCTTCCTCACAGAATCCAGAACCCATGGGTGCTCAGGCCCCTCACATAGAGGGGTATAGGAGAGAGCACGCAGTGTGCCCTCCATGTCTCCAGGCTCCCGTCCCGCTGGCGAGTCCAGGGGCGCAGAACCCGCGGACTTGGGGGGCCGGCTGTGTTTTTAAATAAAAAGGTATTATGTCGACATATGTGTGTGACATAATCTTGTGGATGTTTCTGAACCTATAAAAACAAAATGAACTTGTCCATTTTATTGAGGATCTTTTGTGGATCTAAAGGGAATGAAATTGATATCCATGCCATTTCCATATAATCTAATTATGTTAGCTTATAGTATTAAATGTTATAGTTTTTTAATAACTGAAAATGTTTTTAAGAAAATCTAGGTAATACACTAATAATTTTTTCATAAAACTTTAGATTTGGTTTATTTATACAAATCGTTATAATACATTTGATAATTTTATCTATCTTACATTCCAGAAATGATTTGTGACTCCAGTTAATCACTATTAAAATGGAGACTTGGAACTTTCTGCTTCAATTATAAAACCACATGCTGCTATTGTGCATAAATAGTATTATTATGGTGTTTATTTTGTAATGCATACGTGTTTATTACCCTAGAATTGCGATGTTAATTTCAATGAAAATGAAACTGGAAAAGGACTAAAAGTTGATCCAGAAGATACCAATTCAAATCAAGAAAGTGCAAAAGAACTAGAAGATAGCCCTGTAGAAAACGTCAGTGTCACCGAGACCATTGAACTGTGTGATGACCCAGAAAACAAAGCAAAAAGGTAAGTCAGAGGGACACGTGGTTTTCTGTTTACTTAACATTGTGGAAAGGATATCTTCTCGCATCTCAGACAGAATCTTCTTCGCCACGATGCCCGGCGTGGGTTAGGTGCGTCTGTCACTGACGCCTGTGTGCAGCCCGTGGACACAGATGAGGTGTGTAGGAAAGAGCGTGCTGGGGTGATGTCCTCAAAGATGTGTCCGCAACGTGGCCACAGTCAGAAAGAAGTCACTTCAGTCCAGTTTTTGTTTCCCTTACCCTGCTGAGGTTCTGATTTTATCCTGGATCAGTCGTCCATGACCCTCACAGGAGGCCGGGGCTGCTGACGCGTCTGTGCCCCACTCACCTGCAGCATTGCCGACCGAATCTGTGGGCTTGTGCCAGTGGTTGCCCTGTGTCATGTCTCTCCCCCCTACCCCCGTCACACTGTGAGGTCATTGGGGATATATGGCCACAGCCAGGGGCTTTCCTGCCCGAGGGAGCCCTGCCTTTGTGGGGCTGCACAGGCCGAGGGGGTGGGCGAGGGGGTGGCCTCACTGAGGGAGACAGCGTTCTTTCTCTGTGACATTTTGGTCCCCATCCTTTGTTCCTTTGGAGCAGACTGATTTCGTGCTCTTCGAGGAAAGGTCTGCAGCATAAGGAGCCTCAGGTCACTGTCACAGGACCATGTAAGAGTTCAAATGACTGAGGAAAGTGGTAGCCTGCCCGAAAATGCCCCACACGGGGGCTGCCGCTGCTGAGCAGCGGGGTGTCCTCGGGGTTTTCAGGGCTGAGGTGGTGGGAGGGTGGGAGCCCTGGCAAGGCCCGGAGCAGGGCTGTGGCTGCGAGAAAGACGGCCAGACCGCCCCGACTGAGGGTGCAGTAGCGCAGGGGGTGTGGACCCTGGCAAGGGCCGTTGGACACCACTCTGGTGCTAGGTGTTTGTTCCCATTCTACAGATGAGGAAACTGAATCTCAGGTAAGTGACTTGCCTGGGAACAGAAGCTGGTAAGTGGAAAAGCTGGCATTTAATCCCTGTCCGCCTGACTCCTCAAAGGCACCCAGAGAGCTGGCTTCGTGGGGCCTCAGTGACTTGGAAAGGTCCCTTGGGGACTGGTTGGTAGGTAGGCTGAGGGGTGGGCCAGTGGGTGGGGCTCCAGACCCCTGCCCATCACCTTCATCTAGAGCCAAAGTTTTCTCATTTGTTTTCCATGTTACCTCTATGTGGGAGTTTATTAGAGGAGAAAGAAGGGTTCTCATTGCTAGAAGTAAGACTTTGATTGAAGTGACTTCTTCACTGCTGAGGCATGTCAGGCCTGGGGTTCACACACACATACTCTCACAAACATACACTCACACTACTCACACACTCTCACACTCACAGACACTGGTGTCTGGGGCCTTTCTGTGGGGCGCCTCAGCTGCTGCTCTGCAGTGCACTGAGTCTGGCTGCCCGGGGGGAAGGTTCTTCAGTAAGAGCCGTGTGTGCATCCAGAGTATCTTTATATAAATAAAGCTCTTAGATACAGGCTTCCGGGATGAGCTGCTGTCTTTCATTGTAGGATAGATGGTTCTCCAGGAATGTTATCCTAAGTTTCCTTGGATGCATTTGTGGTGTATCTGATGATATTTTGTAATTTAGTGACTGTTCATCTGTAGCCTTTTATGCCATTATGTCCTTTTCTTGATGCTTTCAAAGCTGGCTGAAAACCACGTGCCGTTGTGTTACCCCCTAAGCAGCATCTTTCACAGGTGCAGGCAGGCCTCAGAGACATGGTGCCGTGGCTCCAGACCGCCGCAGTGGAGCGAGTCGTTGTCTTTCTGCTGGTGGAGGCTCTCGCCTTCAGTGTGTGAGAAACACAGCATCCGTGAAGCGCAGTAAAACGAAGTATGCTCGTGTGAGCCATTTAACTTCATACGGACTCTCGGTTTCTGCTCGAAGAGCAGTATGGCAGCATTGTCATAACGCGTTCCTTACATGTAACCCGCCCTGTCTGTTCTGTAAATACGGTTGCACTCAGATTTTACCCCGAGACTCTGGTTGGCACAAGTGGGGAAAGTATGAGATGACTAAGGAGAGTTAGAGTGCCCGTGCAAGATGGAGAAGAGGAGGGTTTGGGCGTTAAAGCTGACGGGGAGGAAACTTTCGGCACTGGCTGGCAGTTCCTGGGTCAGGCAGCCCAGGAGAAAACCCACCAGATCAGCAGAAAGGACGTAGTCTTTCAGTGAAAGAAAATTCTGTATGTTGGACAAATTTAATTTCATGAAAAATGCATTACAACATCTTTATTTTTCTCATTGCACTTCATCATGAAACTGCTGGAGTGTTTGTCATAGACCACGTCAGGTTCAAGAAGTTGTGTTTGGGGGATCACATTAATGTCAGGGCCATTCGTGAGGGGCGCTGGTTGGCCGTGAAGATGGTGTGCTTCAGTAACCACAGAGTTAAGTGCCTTGCTTTTTAATGAAAACACCTGGTAGAGAGGTTCAGAGGGGTCTCACTTTAGCTTATGTTTCAACTCTTTTAAGTAAATTTCTTAATTTTTGTGTCAAATTTGATATATAATGTGATTTCTAAAGTTACTCTTTAAAGCTGTTTATTTGAGACGTGAAAAGTAGTGTGGCCACTAAAGTTAATGAGTTGACCTTTGAAGCCCATGCCGCTCTTTGCAATCTTCCTGGGAACAGATGACAGTTAGAAGGGGTGCGTTATTATTGGACTATGCGGAGTTCTTTCATTTATTTTCTAGTGTTCCTAAACCTAGAGGAAAGAAAGCCAAAGATACGAAAAAACCTGTCAAAGTGCCTGCTGAACCACAGACAACGGTAGGTCAGACTCGCAGGGACGTGTTTTCAGGGGGCCTTGGTGCTGAAGCAGTGTCAGCTAGGCGGTCCGTCCACTTCTCAGGAAGTGGGTGCTTCCGGTGAGCCCTTCTGCTCCCGATGCAGAGGTGCAGACCAGTTAGCGCTTTTTCTTGACAAATGCAGAATTTACACATGTGCTACCATCATTTTTTTCCTTTAAAATAAAAGAAGCACACTGGAAATACCACTTTGCATAAAGTCACTATTCTGTTCTCCATTACTTTGAAATCTAACGCTGTGGTCTGGGCCACATGGGGCGTGCAGTTGAGGGTCTCAGAACTCGGAAGGTCGACGGTGCTGGTTGGTGAGACTTGATCTCCAGGCGGGGTTGCCTCTGTGGGGCCCGTCTGCCGGCTGTCCGTTTTGTTAAAAGGTCTTTACTTTTCAGCTGTTTGATACTTAATCTCAATGTGAAAACGTGCAGCATTGCTCTTTGATAACACTTGCTTTCACTTATGATTTCTTCTTTTCTCAGAGCGATGTCCTTATGAGCTGCACAACCTGCCATAGTGAATTTCCTTCCCGGAATAAACTCTTCGAGCACCTAAAGGCCACAGGTCACGCAAGAGCACTTTCATCGTCATCTTTAAATGGTGTCACGAGCAGTCGAAGCAAGAAAGAGAAACGTAAAAACAGATAGACGCTCTGCCGACCCTTTTTCTTTTCATTTGTCTCTAGATTTGGAAACCAAAACTGAACTGAAACCATCTAAAGAGTTAAAATTCCAGTGATCTGCAGTTTATTGCATTGTAGAAGATTATTTTTATCTTGTGAAAACATTTTCTGTTTAATATATATATTTTTAAACATTTCATTAGTGATTGAACTTTACTTTTGCCTTTGGAACTGACTTGAATGTCTCAGAGCAGGTACCTGTTGTAAAGT
Organism: Tonatia bakeri; assembly: GCA_004024845.1. NCBI lineage: Eukaryota > Metazoa > Chordata > Mammalia > Chiroptera > Phyllostomidae > Tonatia > Tonatia bakeri. The sequence continues at coordinate 287,569 of PVIA01000903.1, forward strand.
GCCCATTCTTGACTTCCGTCGTCTCGTGTGGACAGAAATGTACAGGGAGAATTAAATTATTTTGAACATACAGATGCCCCTTTATTTTTTATATTGTGGATTTCCCATTAAGTATTTTTATGTGATTCAATGCTTTTTTCAGTGACTCCAGAGCATTTTAAAATCGACACAGGTTTTTTTCCCACCTGAGACCATGACTCCAGTAGCCTTCTGAGTAACCTGCTGTTGATGACTGTGTCTTTTCCCTTAAGGACAATGAAAGGTAGACACTAATTGAACATATATGTTTGTGTTTCAAGAATAATGTCTCTCCAGGATATAATTATGTTCATTTAATTTGAAAATTTTCTGGTAATTATAAACAAGATGCACCTTGGTTTTCTGCTTTGATTTGAGTTGGGGAGGTGGAAGCAAATCCGTTTACCTGGTGCGCCCTCCTCAAGCCCTGTGACAGCTGTGCAGTGTGGTGGGCCGAGGTGGCGGGTGGTCTAGAATTTATACTGACACCGTAACAAGGGACAATCCGCCTTGGGGTTCTGTCTTCAGTATCAGAAATTCTTATTTTGTTTTTTACATCGTTCAGTGGAGAAAACTTTCTTAATGGAAGAGTTTTTAACAGGGCTGATGTTTATACCATCTATTCAGTAGCAAAGATGATTATTAAATCCAAAGAAATATGGAGAATGATTGTAAGTGAGTGTGGGCATATTCAGTGATGAGTTCATTTTTAGGATAGATTAACAATTCTTTGTATTGGCCCTAAAAGTAGCTTTGAACTCACGAGCTTGAAATATATACTTTCTGTTCAGTGAAGTTGTTTTTCTCCAAACACCCCTGAATCTTCAAAGTTAGGAATCTTCAGTCATGTGTGACCTTGAAAACATGAGTCCCTGATGTGAAGGTCATTTCAGAAAGCCTCCTGTGTAGTGTTCATGTGGATCATCCTGTGATTGACTTGCAAATGTGCTTCTGTACCTTAGTTTTCAAATGTTTTCTATGTCATTTAGAGATACATGTATTTTCTTTACCTTCTTCCCTTCCTGCGTCTCACTGTCTCCTAATTGTCTTTTCCCCTCTTTTTTGGTCCCTTCAGGGGAAATACTAGTCAGTTTTCTATCTTTGGTCTCTTCTTCCCAGGCTCCGTCTGAACACTCCATCTTCCGCTAATCCGAACTAGATGAATCGCCCGTAATTATGAAGTAGGAATATTAGTGGATAGGCAGGTGTATCAGTCACATGTTATTATACAGTGAAAGTATGAAGTCATCTCGAAGGACAGAGAACGTCCTGCGAACGCCCTTTCGCCCTCCATTGCTTTCCCGTGTTCAGCCATGCAGGTGTTTCGTTTGTTTCCATTTCCTGTGAGGTTCCGTCAGGGTTGCTGGTCACTTTCATTCTGATTGACAAAAACCAACCATAATTCTTAAAGGATCTTCATCAGTTGTGATTGGAAGTCAAATCTCGTTTCTAATCCTGTGTGCATGATGCTGCAAAATCCTTTAGCTTTTCTGAACTTCATTTTCCTTATCTCTGACTCAGTTCTTAGTGTAATAACATTGTCCCCATTTATCATACAGGATTACTCTGAAGGGCAAATGAAACAGTATATATGAAAGAGCTTCTTAAGTACAAAAGCTTTATACAGAATGTTGAGTTTTAATGAGTTAAGTCTTTTTCAATTAAAATATTTGTAGACAGAAGTGTACATGTTGAATTAAATGTGCATTAAGTTTTATAGGAATATCCTTTTTAATCTACTTCTGAAAAGGAAAACATTATGTCAAAGGTAAAAATACTGTTTTTGGTGAATCACAGACATTTGATTTCACTTGTCTGAGGAAAAACAGAATATTCTGAAGTACTTAAGCACACATTTTACATTGGTCTCATTAAAGGGAAACCCCATTTTCTCTCCCTAGTTCGTTCAGTGCTGCCACAGCTAGGGTTCTCTGTAAGGCCCTGTGAGACTTTCCCTCTTTCACAATAGGAGCGGCATCCTCAGTAAGAGCACGGCACTACAGGACACCTCTGCAGAGCAGCAGCCACCAGGAGCAGAAAACAAGCCCCAGACTGGGGGATGTGTTCACAGTACGTACAACTGACAAAGGGTGAGGACCTGGAATACTTTTCTTTTAAAGAACCACCTACAAATCAGTGGCCAGGTGACAGCCCTGTGTCAGTACAGCGTTTCACAAGCTGTTTGGTGTCAAGACCCCTTTGCGCTCTTTGAGAACCCAGAAGAGTTTTTTGTTCCTGAAGATTTTATTTATCTTTAGAGAGAGAAGGGAAGGGAGGGAGAAAGAGAGGAAGAGAAACATTGATCAGTTGCCTCTCACATGCCCCCTACTGGGCCCCTGGCCCGGAACCCAGGCGTGCACCTTGACCGGGAATTGAACTGACAACTTTTCTGTTCACAGGCTGGCACTCAGTCCACTGAGCCACACCAGCCAGGGCTAGAATTTTTATGTGGGTAGGTTATATCTATTAGTATTTACTTATTACAAATTAAAATACTGAATCTGAAGAATTTATTTAAAAAGTAATACATGTTAAATGACAATTATGGAAAACAACTATTTTTCAAAAACAGTTTTAATAACAGGCTTTGTTTTACATTTTTGAAAATCTCTTTAACATCTAGCTTAATAGGAGACAGCTGGATTCTCATTTCTACTTCTGCAGTCAGTGTGTCGCTCTGACGACAGTGTGTTTGATTAAAGTATATGAAGAAAACCGAAGTTCACGGGATAGGAAATAGGAAAGGGCATGACCTTGTCTCCCCACCACCGCCCCAGGTCCCCCAGGGTCCTCAGACCACACGTAGAACGACTGCATTTGAGAAAGGGGTAGAGTACCGGAGCAGAAGATGCCTAAATGGTCAAATGTTGCGGATAGGTGGTCATTGTCGCCGACCATCAGGGAAGCAGGGTTCGGTCATCATCTCATGCTTTCTGATGGCACAAGGCAAAGAGCCTCCTAAGACCAAGCGTTGGCAAGGATGGAGGAAGGGGAACACATCGATTTCTTTGGAAGTGCAGTGGGTTCAGTTTGATGCTTTTTGGCAGCTGATGATGGTGCACACTACTACCCATCCACTCCTGGACCTAACAGCTCCTGTTGTCCAAGCCCTCAGAGCAGGGGCAAGGGGTGCAGCCCCCAGGTCCCACCTGCTGCATGCGAGTCTATGGGTCCGAAGGTTTCTTGGGAGGGTCATGTGTTCCTTAAAGCTTGAGAAGCAGCACTGTTGGGAACCCACACATATGTGTGCAAGGAGACTCACACAGGTGTTCACAGCTGGATTGTTTGTATCTAGGAAAAGTAGGAAATACCCTGAATGTCTCTGGACAGGAAAATGGATAAATTGTCATCTATTTATAAAATGGCAAACAGCCAAGCAGTTAAATTAGTGAACTTGATATGCAGGATCAGTGGCCAACCCTTGGAAAAATAGTGAATGAGCTGTCAGATGATGAAATGTGTGCCATGTATGCAGTTTAAAAAAAAGTTTATAGAGAGAAAATACAGAAGCATCAATGGGAAACACATTCAGAAAAGTAATTCTGGAAAGGAAGAGAGGGATAAAATGGGTGTCAGCAAAAGCTGACATTCTGAAAAGTACAAATTAATGTTCCACTTCTGGCACCAAAGGGCAGATGAAGGGCTTCCGCTCCACTGTGTGCCCGGCATATTCTAGAAGCACATTGTGGCAAAGGCTGTTACTCGTCTTTGTCAATATCCATTCTCCCCTTTCTTCAGCTTCTGATTTTCAGTTGGGTGCAGAGCACCTGGAACGTCACCTTCCCAGCTGGTGGAAACTGCCTCAAAGGACAGTGACCCTCACTGCCAGAAGGCTCATTGGTGCGTTTGCACAGATAGTCAGGGCAGGACCGTGGGCCCAACACCGTCAGCGCCCTCCCTGACACAAGCGCTGTCTGAAAACAGGAACGGCTCTGATTGCCCTTCACCCTGCTCACTGTTTGAACGTCGCTTGTCTCAGAGTTTCTAACAATTTCCGAAAACAAAAAGGTCACAGTATCTCAGCATTTAGATAAAATGGGGTATGGTTTATATATGGGTGCTTTTCTTATTTTCAAGTTTAGTAAGAACTCGTACTTTTGTGAGCCCAGAGGTCACAGTGGTCTCAGCATATTACGGAGCAGAATTCCCAACCATTTCATCATCCGTACAGTCAGTGGGAAGTGCTGCAGAAGAATGCCTGGACCGGCGGCGGGGAGACCCCCGGGTGACAGCAGGGTCCTGGGCCAGGATTGTCTACCTACAGTTCTGGAGCAGCCAACAGCGTGGTGACCTTGAGGCCTCCTGACCAGCAGCCCACACCCCTCCCTCCATGTCCACCTGTCGCAGCCACTCGGGCACACTTCAAAGCTGTTCTATTGGCCACCTTGTGTTCAGGGCGCCTCTGTGTGCACGGGTTTCATTGTTCTCATTTCCCACAATGCTGTCCCGTTCTGATCGGCCAGACTGACAGGGAGGGAAGCCCCACATGCGTGTCTGAGAAGCCGTGCTCTTGGATTGCTGCAGGGTTGCCGGGGACAGTGTGTCCCGTTCTGCTTTGGAGTTGTACCTTCATGGTTCAGAAAGGGGAGGCAGTTTTTCAAAACCTGATTTCACTCTAGTTTGACATATGAGTCCTCTGACTTTGTTATCAGCATGCCTTTCTGAAATGTATTTTTAAGAATAGTAAAATATTAATCTTCAAAACTTTAATACAGTAACTAAACTATTTTCTTCCCTTTCTTTGGTACACTGAAAGGATAGAATGAAAATGCTCTTGCTTCCTTGTACCAAACCTCAGCATCTGTCTCCACAATCCGTCTGGAAGGGTTAGGGGAATAAGGGAGGAGTTGGCCTTGGGTGTAAAGAATCTGCTCAAAGAAATATGAGACGAAGTAGACAGGTAGAGGGAAGCAGTGTTCCTGGGCAGGGAAGGAACTCCCTACTAAAAAGAGAACGGGGGTGAGAGTAGGGGGTGCTTTAAAAAAGGAAGCAGGGGCTTTACTGGAGATGGTTCCCAGGGTCTAGGAGCTGGTTCTAGGGATGTGACTACGGATGAAGAGGGCCGTCCTGCCCCGGTGGGTGGAGCTGGCACAGGAGCAGCCTTGGCACATGGATCAGGCCCCCGCACCAGGTCTTGGTGGGCGGTGGTGCCGAATGGAACCAGCTGGAGACCAGCTCAGCCAGGACACTGGTTTTTAATGCCACCTCCACTACAGTTCACATACTATATTGATGTTCTTCACCCCCCAGTACCATCACAGGAAGAAAAAGAAGTCCTAAAACTATTTTATTTCTGGTATAATTTCTACTCTTTCCTCCTACCTCTTGCTTTTTAAAATTTACTTCATGTGGCAAGCAATGACGCCTGCAAGTCGGGCTCCGAGCTGGAGCAGAGGGTTAGATAACAAGAACAGCACGGCTCAGCTCTCGCATGGGTGAGGGGCTTGCCTGGTGGTCTGGGCAATGTGACGTGGAAGGGAACAGGGCAACGAGAAGGACAAAGGAGGCCCCAAGTGTGCAAGAGCCAGCCATGCAACTCCCATCAGTCATGGCGGCCGGGGCTGGGGCAGTGAGAGGAGAGAAGCAAGCTGTGATCAGCAGGTAGGTGGGGCAGCTCAAGAGCTGGCAGGGAGGCAAGAATCCAAAGTTTGCTTGAGACTGGCTCAGGTGAGTGGGGGAGTTACTGGCACCAGGAGCTGACAGAAGGTAGTTGGTTCATGTAATGAAGTGGACACCATCCGGCAGTATCCCTGCTGCAGATGCTCGTCAAAACACGAGAAAGACATACGCAGAAACAACCATGATTCTGTGGGGGAATAGAGACAGCATGGCCACTTTCTCTAGTGGAAAGTGCGCCGTTCCTCTACCCAAGTAGGTTTTTATTAAGAAAGCAGACTCAAGTTTGTGGATTCACAGTCTGGCAGAAAGGATCAAAGGAAACAGGTAACTTACAAAGATGCTAACAGAACTGCTGTGATTCTGGGCAGAGATTGGAGTTTTAACATATGGAAGGACTACATGGCTCAAAGGGCTAGTTTTGGTTTCCTGTTTGTGCCTTCAAATTCCAAGTAAATAACATCCTCCAGCAAACAGATCTCACAGGATCTTGCATATTCTATGTCCCAGGCCTGATTACCCCGGGGGTCCACCGTCTCTGGTCTGGGCTGCCCCTTTGGCTATTTTTGCAGGCTTCGGCCTGACAGTCAGGAGACAAAGGCATTTAGGAGACTTGGATTTCTCACATCTAAGTACAAAGACTCAGGCTTAGAGGGGGCAGTGGTTGTCGATTACCCCTTCCTTTCCACAACCCCTTCATTTCCACAGCCCCGTGAGTCTCATCCCAGAGGCCTTCACGTGATCAATGCCTGTCTTAGGTTCAATCTCTTTCCTAGAGAATTGTTTCCCTTCATTGGCTAACTGATCAAACATTAAAGGCCAGGCATAGAACAGGTAGTGTTCATGCCAAGGGAATAAGTTTTTTGTCTTCTTAGTGGCTCCTGGTCCGGAGATCTCTCATTCAGCCTAAGTTATGGGGGGTTACAGCTTCCTGACACCAGGCAGGGCGGTCCCCACCAATGTAACACCTCCTGAGGCCAGGAGAGCATGTGCGCTCCAGGAGGGACGGGAGAATACAGTGAGGACCCAGGGGAAGGTGTTCAAGATGTTCAATGAGCTTGGAGGCCAGGGGAGCTCACCCTGGAGATATGTTTGCCAATCCTCAGCATCCAGATGGTTAAAGCCATCATAGATAATGGGGGAAATCACCCAGGTAGAGTATGCAGGGAGGGGGAAACAGAGGTCAAGGTAAAAATCTCTGTGGTCCACCAGGGCCAGGGAGCCAACTACACAGAAACCAATGCACGTGGTTTCTAAATCCCTAAATACATACCTCATTTTATATTACATGTGCTCCTGATTCTGAATGTACACACACATACTCACATAAAAAAGGTGTATCAATGGCTGATTGCTTATTTCAGACAGGCTGGATACAGCCTTCAGCTGTTGGTGACACTGTGGCATCTATGGGTGAAACGCCCACAGCACTGTTAGCAGTTGGTTTTGCCTTTCCGTGAGGAGTCCCGAGTCAGGTCCTGAGTACCAGAGGATGAAGATGATGTTCAGAGTCTGGTGAGGGGGCCGAGGTGGATACACAAGAATAACCATTGTCCCAAGATGGGGTGAGCCAACCAACCGCCACCTAAGGAAGTCCTGTGTCAAGGGGAAAGGGACACTAAGGAAATTAATTGAGCAGCTGCCCACGTATTTTCTTTCTTAAATCCTGACGAGGTTTCCCTGGGGGGATAGTGCCCTCCTTTCAGACCCCAGGAAGCTTCGGCTCACAGAGGTTCATGTGCCCAGAACCCACCGACCGGAGAACACATGTGGCTCCCTCCAGCGTCGTCCCGTCTAATTACAAGCTGGTGTTCTCACGGGCCGCTCTCTGCAGTCCCCTCCCAGCCAGTTTCTGATTCAACCATGTCGCCGCCATCTCTCTTCCCAGCTGTTCTCCTGCCTGGGTGGCCAGCGGGATGCCTTCTGGTCCACCAGTCGGCCCAGCTGGCCTGCTTTGTCTTGACCAAGCCTGAAGGGATGGGTGGAATTAGGCTTCGGTTTCTGTCTTCACCCCTCCTATGCTATATGGACCTTTTGTTTTTGGTGAGGGAGCACTTTGTGGTGTGGTGTTCTATTCCCATTTTTAATGGGCGAGGCTGCGCCTTTCTCCCCATCTGGGCCTCTGTTGGAAGCAAGGCTTCCGCGCGAACTGACCTGGGCAGTCTTCCGAACTGAGACGAAGATGCCCTGGCATGAGCACTTGGGGGAGGGGCGGCAAAGGCTGTGCTAGTTTCTAGTGTTCTTCCACTGTTCTTTGCAGCAAAGGTGGCATTTCAGTGGGACTTACAGGTGGAAGAGGAATTAAGTCCCCTCATACTTCTTGAAGGTAGCTGGAATGACTGGAGAGTTAAAAACTGCCTTGACATAGTTTTTATAAAGGTGGAGTTTTATGACAAGAATAACAGCATGGGTTATCACTGCATTACCAGTTACAAGTGTTATTTCACATCTCTTTATAATCATTATTGTTAACAGAATCATGGAAGCTCGATGTGATTAAAAAAAATTATCTCCTCCTGAGTGGGTTGACATCCCAAGGGTGTAGTTGCCAATGTTTTAATGTTACATTCTGATCACATGATTAACTGTCAATATGTGGAACAAAGTTTACTTGAGCTGAGTGTTCATTATCTTCACTTTAGGCAGTTTTAACAAGAAGGGAAATAAAGGAGATTTTGGCAGGGATGTGGGCTCCCTGCCTTATATAAGCTGGCTTCCCTCCCACCTCCCGTGGGGACAGCAGAAAGTGGAAGGGGGAGGCATGGTGGTGCTAAACTCCTGCCCACGGCTCCAAATGGAAAGAAGCAGGAAACCATCGTGTTTATTAACTAGTTGGTGAAAGAAATGCATACAGGCTCTGAGGCCACCATTTTGCCCTTCCTGCTCCATGCCTCTGATGGCTGACACACATTAAGTCCTCAACAGACACTCCAGTAGAGCCATGCAGCCTCGTGGTCAAGAGCGAGACCCAGGACCTGGCTACCTTTCGGTATTCCTTTGCTGAGTGTTGCTCGGCAACGGCCCCTGGAGGTGAGAGGCTAACAGGCACACTGTTAGGTATACACCAGATTCTGCAGGACTTGGGAAGCCACAGGAATGTGTTCTATGACTTGACTTGACAGTGAACTTCAGCCCCCTTCCTCTGGAAAGGATGTCCTAATGGTGGCAAGGACCTTGGCCTCAGCACGAAAACTTCTTTTGTTTTAAGTTTGTTTTTGTGTTTTATTAAGTGAAATAATCCAGTCAGAGGAAGAGGAATACCATATGATTTCATTTATATGTGGAATCTAATGGACAAACTGAACTAATAAGCAAAACAGAGACAGACTCACAGATGGAAAGCAGAAGACAGCTAGTAGGGAGGAGGTTAGGGGGTGGAGGGAGTGAGCAAAAAAGAAAAAGGACTCATAGACAGCAGGGTGGTGATTGCTGGGGGGAGGAGGTATAAGAGGACTAAATGGGAATGGAAAAACATAATAAAGATTATATATTTAAAAATTTTGTGTTTTATTGTTTCCTCTTCATAGTTTACTAAATTCCTGAATGGTTATCATCAATGTATTTTTAATGTTCTTCCCTTTATCTTAATAAGAAAAAGAACATTGAAGGTGGAAGGGCCTTGAAGAATAAGTAAGAAATAAGGGCTGGCTTTCTTGTTCAATCTTCCTGACCCCATATTTCTACTAACAAAGAAAGGGGAAAGGATGCTCCAGGTGGAGGGAATTGTAGGAACAAAGAACCATCGTGCATGACATGGAAAGAATGGCTAGAGTAGAGATAAAATAGTGGTTTGGGAACAAATGATGAAGGCTCTTGGATACTAGAATAGCTGGAGTTTGGTCTTCATTCCACAGGCAATAGGGAGCTTTCGAAGGCTCCAGGAGACAAGAGATGTGATCACAGTTATCCTTTTAATAAGTGACTTTGGTATCAGTGCAGAGGATGGATTGGGAAGGAGTTCAGGATAGCAGTTAGGAGGCAGTTTATTATTGCCAAAAAAAAAAAAAGCTCAGGAGAGATGGTGATGGTCTAAATTAAAGCAGCCTGGGTACGTGTGATTGGGCCATATTGGAAAGATTATGTTGTACAAAGTATTCATGGGACTTAGTCATATAAAAGGCAAAAAGATAACTTTGTTGACATAAGAAACATTTAAATCTGTAGAGAATTTTTTGTGAGTTTATTTGCGCCAGACTGATGACAATTGCCAGCAAGTGAAAGCCCAATGGATTGAGGAGATGCCCCAGAGAGTGGCGGTTCTGCACTCTGCTTTGTACGTTACAACATGTAAGTGGGCTGCGTGAGAGCCACTGCCGCTGGATGAGGGAGACAGGAGAAAGCCAAGCAGGGAGACCTTTGGGATTGGATAAAAAGTAAAACGATAGACACATACCCTTTTTACATAGATGGGTACAGGACAGTTACCAGACAACAATTAGCACAATAATAATAACAATGGAGATTTGCGGTCTCTGCTTTGGTATGGTATCTGTGTTTTGAGGAGTGGGGTGGGGGGGGGAGGAAATGATTTTGACATACCAAAGGGATGCTATTGTAGATGTGAAAAGACAATAGACAGGCTTAATTAAGATAAAGATGGACTTTTGTCAGGGAAGAGCCTCGCCTAGGGCATGACTACCTGAGTAAACTGCTTTTAGTTACTTTTAATTGCAGGCCACCCTGTGTGGTTCCTTGAGGTCTCTGCATTTGTGAGGCTGCCACGCAGGCTTCTCCTGAGCTGGTCAGGTTAGTATGGGGCCCCTTTTCTCATCCACATTTGGAGAAAAATATTGACCTTAAGTATGAGCCTGAGACAAAATGGGTACATTAGTCAGGAAGAGACTCCTTTGGGGTTGGGCTTGGAGAGGAGGTTGGGACTGAAGACGAGCATTTGGAAGTCAGTCAGGTAGGCAAGAAAGGCGACGTTCCCAAAGTGCCTTCAGTGGGAGGACGCAGCCTGGGAGAAGCAAGGACCAGGGACAGAGCCTTTGGGGGGGAGTCGCCATGGAAGGGACCAAGGAGGAGCCATCTGAGATCCAAGGCCCACACGGCAGAAGCCAAAGAGTCCTGGTCAAGAGGGAGCAGAAGTTTCGGGAAAACGCTGCAAGGAAACACGAAGTTTTGGTCATAGTGCAGTCCCTGGTGGGCTTTTGAGAAAGTCATTTCCAAGAAACAAGGCAGGAATGAGGTCCTAGTGGTTGAGGCATAGACAGCTGGCAGGGAGGTATAAACGAAGCCCCAAACTGCTCTTGGGGGCCTGTGTAGAGAAGGAAAGAAGAGACATGTAGGCTGAAGTGGAGAATTTTCCATCTGTGTAGCTCGTGAGTTTGCAAAGCACTTTAACATCCGTAACCTCACTCAGCTCCCAAGATAGCTCAGCGGGTGGGAAGGGCAAACCTTGACGTGCTTGGGGATGAACTGAGGTTAACAAGAGGTTAAAGGCTTGCCCAAAGTCATCTAGAGCAAGTAGGTGGAAGAACTAAGTTTAGAATTCAGGTAATTCGGCTCTTAATTCAATGATCTTTGCACCAAACTTTCTCTATTTTAATATTGGACACCGGAGGACATGGAGTTCCTTGTTAAAGGGGTTTTGATTTGATCCAGGGGACAATGGGGAGCAACTGGAAGGTTCTGTGCACAGGAATACCATATTCAAGTCAGGGCTGGAAGGAGACAAATGTGGCGGGGAGTGTGGGAGGTGTTTGTGGCACAGACAGACACCTTGGAGGGCAGACAGACCATCAGGGCCTGGCTTCGCACAGGGGCACAGCTGAAATGAACATTGCATAGCACTTGAGAAAGTTATTTCCCTTTCAGTTCTGGGGATTCTTTTTTTGTTTGTGTTATGGAGAGGATGCACTTTGCCAGTATTTTTAAACACCCTTCAAATACTCTCTGATTTCCGTTTTGACCAAAAAGAGAGCTCGTCCGGGGTTGAGAACGGCAGTGCTTAACTGGCTCCAGCCAGAACTGAATTACGTTTCATTGTGCGCACTCTATTTTCATGATACTCCCAGCTGTGACAAGTAGTGCTGATTTTTCACTTACTGTAATTATAGGAAGGTTACTCCCAAATACACCTAATTGAAAAAAGTCCAGTTAAGGGAAAATAATAAGTTGATGCTGAGCCAGGTGGCAAACACACACGGGAGAGAACACGGTGAAAGTGCTTTCTAGTGAAGACAGTTTGGGCAGCTCTCGTGTCGGAGACAATTGCGAGAGGGGGGGTGAGGCCTTCGTCCAGGCTGGGATGATGGCAGTGGAAATGCAGAAGTCCCTGATGGACATTTTAAAGGAGTTAGAGGAATTTGAGTATCTTCTGCATCATTTCTTGGGATGCTTACAGCTGCAAAAACAGAAAATTTAAACAAAAAGGGCTCGTGCGATGCAATGAATTTATTACCTCACATCACAAGAAGCCGCGAGGTAAGTTAAGGTTGCCCCAGACTGGTTGTCAGTGGCTCACTGACCTCACTAAGGACTCATCTTCCTAACACCTTCCGACATCAGCATGTAGCTTTGGTTTCATGGCCCCAAAGTGGCCGACGTGGTTTGAGCAGGCACCATCAGGATATACAATGCTTCAAGGCAAGAAAACGTCTCTTCTGGAGATGAGGAAGGAAGTATGCAGAAACCTTTCCCTAGTGGCACCCGCACCAGCATTTTCCTTCAGGATTCACTGTTCCAGAGTATGTCACAGATCATACAGAAACCAGTCATTGCAAGGGGTAGTCAAATGACCATAACTAACCTAGACTAGTTAGGGTTTATCCTCCGAGCTAGGGAGAGAGACACTTTCCTGCAGGATTTACCAACACATCGGGCTCTGCTAATGAACAAACAGGGCTGGCAGGCAGTCATCTTTCACAACTTCTACCAGGGGTTCTGAGATTCCTCACATCAGCTCTTGAATGTAAGTGGGAGGTTCCTGAGGCTTGCGGGGTTTTGTATGTTAAATTTTATTGAGCTCTTCTCTCCATGTGATGGGTTACCGCACAGCGAAATACTTCCACTGCAAAGTCAACTTCTGGTTTGGTGACGCACATGGAGGGTGCAATGCGGAAGGTCTGAGGAGACACGGGGGAGAAGAGAGGCGCCATTGGCATCGGTTCACATACAACTCTGAGCAAAGGCACTACACTAAGACTCAGAAACTGTGTGGTGATGGATGGCATCTCTTGTTTCCCTCATGGGTTGGTCTTTTGCTCCACTGCTGATCCCGGGCCATTCGCCCTCCAATCTTGTGAAAATTCTGTCACCACCTGGCTGTGTCCCTTTTCCTTTCTGTCATCTGCTCACCTCCTGGTCCTTGCACCTCCTTCATGAGATCACAGGTACCTATCTACACCCCATTTCTGCCACCACCCAGGGTGACCTCCAAGCCCGTGCGTACAACCTAACGAACACGCTTCTTGGTTCCTTGGTTGCTGTAGCTCCCAGAACCTTCATCTCTGCTTCTCTGCATCCATCCATTCACCCCCACGGCCAGGGCCATGAGCCGCCTTTTCCCTAGGAACAATTCAGTTTCTGATTCCCATGGCAACTGTCCTTTTCACAAAGCCTTCCATCTCCCTATCCCTCCATTATCTTCAGACTCATCACCCACTCAGATCTCTTCTCTGTTCTACCCAGCCTGGAGCACGTGGTTGACTGTCTGAACTACTCTCTCACCTGCCCCCTCACTGTGCTTGCATTTCCTTCCGCCCTCTGCGGCTGCACCCACGCCCCGGAGTCCCTGCCCTGATCTAGAGCTGTAATTGAACTGCTTTGCGTCAGCACAGGTAGCTGAGAAGGGGTAACGATCCTGCTTGCTGGGCTGATGGACACCGCTGGATAGGCGGGGTCTCCAAATTCTGCTGTTCCCCTAAGTTTTTCTTGTTCTCTGTCTGCTTCCCTTTTCATTCTAAACCTTTTTCATTCCTCTCGATTTCCTAGCTTCCCTCCTACGCCTCCCATTCTATTTCATAGCCAGTCTTGCTTCGTGCTTCTCAGAAGCTGTCAGGCAAGATCTTTGTATAAACTTGTTTGCCCCCATCCCACATCCTTGTGTCTGGGACTGAAGGTTCAGAGACTGAGGTGTCTCTTCTGCTGAACTCCAAACCATCCACCTGTGCCCTTGGCCCTGGACACTCCCATCACCGTCCCTCCAGGAAACACCCCCGTGTTTTCTTGCACCTTCAGCTTCTTCTCATCTTCCCCTCAGCCTACGCACACTGCAGGTTTATGGCTCTGGTAACCCAAATCCAAACCACACCAAACTAAAATCTGTTGGTCGCCTGGTCCCTCCTAGCAACCACAGGAATGCTATCCTCTTCTTTCATGCAAACTTACTAAAAAGATGTGTTGATGATAATTACTGGCCATTATTTTCCCTTCTGCCTTCCCTCTGTGCACATCTCAACCCACTGCAGTCTGGTTTCTGCCCCACCAACCTTCTAACACCGCTCGAGCTGAACCCACCAGGGACCCGAGACGCGCGGAATCCTACGGCCTGTTTCTGTAGTCGCCACTATGATCCTTTCTTCTCCTGGAACCTCCCCACTTGCCTGCTTCCATGTTCCACGCTCTCCTAGCTTCTCTCACACTTCTCAGCCCTTTGTTTGGTCGCCACTCAGGCACCCTCTCCTGCGCCTGCCCTTTAAAGGTGGGTGTGTAGGTGTCCGGTCTCGTCTCACTGCATTTTTGATGCAGACATACTTCCCCGGAAGTGTCCTCATCTCACTATTTATGTGCTGGTGGCTCCCACATTGTGACATTTACCTTGATCCTCTCCTCTGAGCCACAGACTTGCCTATAGAAACAGATGTCCCTAAGCCCCTCAAACGGAGCCCGTTCAAAGCTGAACTCGTCTTTATCCTGCCTGAACCAACTTAGACGTGTGGGGTCCCTCCTGGACTCTCCCTCACTCCTCACGCCCACGTCCTGTGCACTTCACTTCCAGCATTGTCCTCTGATCCTCCCCCATTACAATGGCTCCTGCTCCAGTCCAGGCAGCATCGCCCGTCACCCCCACCTGAACACCCCGCCTCTGGTCTCAGCCCCTCAGCCTTGCCCTGCTCAGGGGACAGATGCAGAAATCAGACTGCCTGTGTTTGGATCCTGGTTCTGCCATGGACTAGCTGTGGGATTTGGGCAGTTTACTCCACCTCACTGTGCCTCGTTATCTTCATCTGTAAAATACGGATAATAAAAGCCTGTATTTCATAGCCTTGCTGAGAGTGTGCCATGAGTCAGCACCTGCTGCAGAGTCAGGCTGTTGTTATTATCAGTCACCTCCTGAGACGCAGGCGGCAGCCGCACCAGCGTGTGCTCTGCACGCTGCAGGGGTCCCCCTGTGCCTGGAGTGCTCATCTCACTGTTCAAAGCTTGGCTTAGCCAGAAAGCCTGGCCTAGGAGTCCCTGCTCTTTCTTCCTACACTCCTCCTATTTGTTGCTAATCCTCACCTGTGGACATGCTTATTGATTTTTAGAAACAGGAGATGAGAGGGAGAGAGAGAGGGAAAGAAATATCGATGTGAGAGAGAAACATTGATTGGCCACCTCTCCTTTACACAGTGAGTGAGTGCTCTGACCCGGGGTTGAGCTGGGAACTGGGGACCAAGCCTGAAATATAGGCATGTGCCCAGACCAGAAATAGAACCTGCGACCTTTCAGTTTATGGGATGACACTCCAACCAACTAAGCCATACTGGCTAGGGCTATGCTACTCCTTTTTATAGCTATTAATGAGCTTACTATATTGCATAGTAATTTTCTGTTGATACATCTTTCTCTCCTGCCAGGCCCATGAAGGGAGAGACCAGATCTTATGTATTATTGCAGCTTTAGCAGTCAGCACAATGGCTGCTTTGCATGTGTTTGCCAGGTAACTAAGGAGTACCTGAGCAAGTAAGCAATCAATTGTTTCATGTCTTTATAATAAGCTGCGCGCAGCACTCGGTTTGATTGTGCTGGAAAGTCTTTGACAGCAGGACCAGAAAAGCTCATGAGCCAGCCCTAGCAGAAGCGCTCACTCTGGGCTGGTGTGGCATGGTTCGGTCTGGGCCGGGAGAGGACCGAGCCTGTTGGTTGACAGGCTGAGGAGGAGTTGAGGAAAAGGAGAAGTGGCAGGTACAAGGTGTGAGGGACGAGAGCACCGGAGGGAGGTGCAGGTCGGGACGGGAGTGACACCTCGTGCTCGAACCTTTAGGATAGGAGGTAAGAAATGGATGTGGGGATGGACGAGTGGATAGAGAACTCTTGCCTAGCAGCTTCCACCCACTCTGAGAAGTGTGGGTGGCAAGAGTGTTCCCCAAAACAGAGTGAGAGGCAGGAGTGCAGCGTGGATAGAACCTGGGAAGAACAGCTGGCATCCATAACGGGAAAGCAAGATGACGAAGGGCAAGAAGGAGTCTGGGGGGGGGTAGAAGTTGCCTCAGACCTTAAATCTCTGCCCCAGAGCCCGTCCCTGGTGAAGGTCGTGCTGTGTGCGGGGTCCAGGGGCAGAGCGCTTGACTGAATGCACAGCCCGAGTCCTCGGGGTGGGGCCATGCCAGTCCTGACTGTGGGGACACACTTGGCTTTCCCTGCAGGTGGTGGAGCAGGAGGGCCTGGGTGTCTGCACCCCCCGTCTGAGGGTGAAGGGCACTGGGCGAGGCTGATTTGGAGCTCTGCACTGGGGACCCGGCCTGGGTAGTCCCCTACCTCTCCTGCAGGGTCACCTGGGCCTGCCAGTGCTGTTAGGTTGCTTCTGGGCACAGGGGCCACTAAGTCTGAGCAGTTTTAGGGTTCACAGTCAGAGCCCAGGGCTCAGTTAAGAACAACCAGGATGGCTGTTACAAGGTTTACAATGAACTCATACATGAGACAAACTGTTTATTGTATGACTGTTAGAGCCTACACTCTGGTTCATTCTCTGGTTCTCTGTCCTCTGGTTTGTCTGTACATGTCATCTGTGACTTGTTAGACTGTTCTCTCTCTAATCCTCCTAGAACCGTGATGACAAAACCATTTGAACACACCGCCCCCTAGTGGCCCAAAGCTCACTGCCACTTTCTTTTGACAATATCCAAGCCCTCTGCCTATGGGAAGTGAGGCTAGGTCCCTTAATACACTCCTTTAGAAAAGTGACCAGCATTGGGACATCAGGGAGATGCCTGCCTAAGGTGACAGGTAAACACTAGCCTTTCTCTTACCTGAGAAAAAAGGCCACCTCTGCCAATGATAAGACCCATGCGTTTGCAGTCCTCGTGGATCTGACTGACTTCTTCACGGGGAAGAGGCTGGCGGCTCGTCTGTAAATACATTCACAAAACCTTTCTATTTGGTGTTTGAATGGTTACAGACACTATTTCCAAGAGGAAAAAAGCACCGGAAGCAATGAATGTTCTTCGTTCCCTCTTAATCTCTCTCTTCCTTTGTAACTGAATAAAGCTGTTAACTGGATTTGGGGGGAGGTGGTTATTAAATATTAACAACATTATTAATATTCAACATTATTAGAAATTAATAAGAATTAAGAATTAATACAATAAGAATGAATAACAATAAGAATTAATACAATAAGAATTAATAACAAGAATTAATGCCATTAATATAACATCATTGATATTATTAATAATATTCAATATTTGATTTTGATAAATATTATCAAAAATTGATAATATTTGTTTTATCCCAATTTATTTCCAAATTCCTAAGGACAAAATGAAGTTAAATGCAGACAGCCAGTGAAGCTTGGCTTAGCTAAAGCTGCCCTGTGAACTTGGTTCTGTACCTGCTGAATGTGGGGTCTGCTTTATTTTTGTGGAAACTCTCCTGGACTCTTCACTTTGTTTTGCCCTGGAGAGAGCTCATTTCCAAGCCCAGGGAGTGGCTGAGGGTTTGCTCAAGCACATGAACAGCCAAGCTTCCCCTGGGCCACAGCAGCACCTGCGCAGCTGGGCGGGCATTTGTCTTCATCTGTCCTGCGTGTGAAATTCTCTCTTCCCCTCGACCCTTAACCCTCCAGGGTTGGGAAAGGTAAGCGCTTTCAGGACCAAGAGGCTGTTTCAGGTCCCTAGGTATCTGTAGTAGGTCCCTACCTGTGGGCCCAGACATGCCAGCACCCCCGCGAAGACACTGCGGTGGGGGCCTGTCCCCTTTCTGTGTGTCCCCTGGGCTCGGAGTCTGAGCATAAGCGTCTCCTCCTTAGTCATTTCAAGTCAGGGTGTTTGCGTGACCTGGAACTTTTTTGAAACTGTGGATATCTGGGCCTCGCATGGCATCTATTGAATGAGGACATTTGTGGCAGGGCTTGGGCAGCTTTACTGGTAAAGTGACGCTCAGGTGACAGGGTCGGAACTACAGCTGTGGCCCTCCTATCTGGAGCATTGAGGGCCGTCAGTTGGGCTGCGGCACCGCTGCAGGCACATCAGCTCCTCACCTGGCTCTGGTTTCGGAGGCCCAAGACGTGCCCCTTCCGTCCCGTGAGGTAGGGGGTGGGACGGGGCATCCACAGCGTCCCACCGCATTCATGCATTCGTCTCCTCCTGGCTTCCTACCCGCCCTCCCTCTGGGCTTCAGGCTCCACCTCCCACCCCGACTCCTGATCCAGCTGGTTCCTCAAGTCTTCCATTCCTGGTGAGCCATCAGACCAGGCTCCTGAGATAGTTCCCATTTTTGTCTGTCTTAAAGCTTTAAGATAAGGAAAATATTTTTCATATTTTCAGACTGCTAGATGACGGAGAACCTGGCATGGGGTGGGGGAAAGACTGGGATCTTCTCAATGATCCTAAAGTGTCACCAGGCACCATTGGGAAGGATTACGATGTTTTACTAAGACAAATCAAGTTCCGATGAACATCTTTATTTGCCCATCTTTGACCTTGAGCCTGCAGAAGTTGGGTTTGGAGCACTGGGGAAGGACGCAAAGCCTCCTTGCTGGTGGACTTTCCTCTGTGGAGTCTGCACTGGGAGGCAGCAACAATCTTTGAGGGAGCCCCTGGGCTGGGAACTGGGGTGGACTTTCCTGAGCCTTCAAACAGCCTTCTGGCCTAGTCTCTTATTTCTCTTATTTTCCCGTTTTCTCCCCTTAGCTTTAAAATCGTGTTAAAACCGGCTCTGTTGTGTGGCTTTTATAAAAGAGTCTTATATCCGTGGTCTGGTCTAAAGATGGAAAGAACTCAGCATCAACTCTCCTAAACGAGATCAAATAGCAAGAAGTCACTTAACAGAAAAGTGAATCCCCGTGGACAAGAGTTAGCGCAGAAGGGTTGGTCTGAATATTGCTGCCTGTGTCAAGATTCTCCTGTCATTGCTCTCCTCAGAGTATCGAGGCTTTGCTTTTGTTGATGGGGACGGGGGACAATTTCTTACTCACGTGGACTGTAGGGGCAGCAGCAGAAGCAAAGGGAAGGCTTTCAGGGACAGGGCAGACAAATGGTCTATAGGGCATGACGTTAGAAATAAGGGGAGGGAGGGAGTCACAGGTTATTTTGTGGTATTGAGGCTGGGTAACTGGGAGAGCAGTGGAGGGTAAGAAACAGGAGCAGTGACCTTGGGAGGAATAAATGGTTTGGGAAAATGCTAAGTTCAATTGTTGTCATGTTGTGTTTGTCACAGTGGGGAACGTCATCAGAAAGTCGTGTTCTTTTCTGGTTACTTGGAAGACTGAAATCCATGCAGATACATACATACATACACGCAAAACCTTACAGATCTTTAAAAACTTCCTTACCCCTAACATTACCACACCCTGCTCCCAGCCCTTCTCCCTTATTTCCGTTAGTTCTCTGGACCACAGGCCCCTCCCCAAATAATTTCCTCCTATCTTCCTATTTGTAGTCCTAACTATTCAGTTATCGCTGAAGCTCTTTGCCTCGTCTGGCAAGAGTAGTACCAGTTCCCTCTTCCAAATCCCCCCGACCCTCACCCTCTGGAGCTCTTCAGGGCCTGCTGGCATCGGGCTCATACTCAACACTCGTGCTGTCCTTGGGGCTCCCTGCCTGAGAACAGATGAAGCCAGCTTTCGGCCGATGCTTTGTCTCTTGCTGCCCCAAGAAACCAGAGAGAGAGAGAGAGAGAGAGAGAGAGAGAGAGAGAGAGAGAGAGAGAGAGAATAGGCCAGAACCTACCTTATCCTTCACCATTTCTATGCCTATCATGAGGCCTTTGCCTCGGACATCTCCAATAATTTCAAATTCATCCCGCAGCTTAGCAAACTCCAGTAACATGTATGTGCCAACTTCTTGACTGTTTTCCTGTAGATTTTCTTCTTTGATCACCTGTTGAGAGAAAGCCCCAAAGGCCCTTGCATTAAAACAAGTTGTAAAATCCACTGAGAAACTTCGAGAGGTAAATGGATATGACCGTCTTTACAGAAATGTGATCAGACAAATGGAACCCCAAGTCCAGTGGGGCCAGACCGGGCACTACAGAATGATTTTCTGTAAGGAGAAAAAACGTTTTGGGCACAGAGGATACTTTCCCCCTCCTTGCTCATCTTTAGGAGAGGGTAAGGATTCAGGAGAGAGCGGGAGACGAGTCTCAGTGCAGTCTGGAACACAGACGCCATAACCCCGAGGTTTAGTACCATTTGGCTTTGCTGAAACCTGGGCTGCAGCGGTGGAGGAGACTGAGGAAAGGCACGTCACAGAGGCTTGCCCTCCTGGGGGCTTGCTGGCCTTTGTCTGCTGCTTCCAGCCAGACGGGCTGTCCTTGACTAGATACAGGCAACACACTGCATTTACGCTTTGCTGGTAATAACCACAGGGCTCCTGGCAAACCTCGCAGTTCGCCTAAGTCCTCCCTACTTTCTAAACAGGTTGAGGTGACACAGCACTTTAGATACGAGTGTGCAGTGTCTAGCAGTGAGAGAAATGACACGTCCTGCCCACACTTGCTTATTTCAGGGTTCAATCGCATTTGAAGCTACTTTTTAATTGGCAAGGACAGCTTTCGCTTACTTGGTTTTTTATTTAAAAATGCTTTCAAATTTAAGTTTTTGAACAGGAGACTCATGTGCCTCATTGAAAAATCAGAAAGTGTCCCTCCCCATAAACAACTGCTGTTACTACTTTCTTGAACACTCTTTCAGAAATACATTAAACTTATTGAAGCAAATGCTCTTATGCGTGTTAGCAAGGACACTAATTTTTTTTTTTCTACAGAAGCCACCCCAGGCAAAATCAATGGAGTGAGGCCAAGCCATGGCTGAATTACCTATTTGCAAAGTTTCCCTTTAGTCTTTTAACTTATGACAGTACAAAAAAAGCAAGAAAGAATATGTCAGAGTCAAAATTAAACTTAAATCAATGATAACAATTGGTAACCATTCATAAAATATCATTCAAATAACAAAGACATTTCAGTGCTCCCAGCTAGCTAGGGAAATGGTCACATTTCCTGTGTGTGTGAGGTTGTCGTGTGTTTCTTCCTCAACGCTTTGAGCACTTAAACGAGATCGTTAAAAGAAGGTGGGGTAGGTGTCAGAATAATAACTGGGGATCTAACGTCAAGTCAGTACTAATTCTTCAATAATGTAGTGTGGCAGAGCCGCGAGAGTGAGTGTGTGGCCTGGAAGCAGGCATTCTGTGAAGCAGGTGACGCTCACGGGGCGGCTGGAACCTACCTCGAGCACAGCCGATCCGACGGCACAGGCCACGGGGCTCCCTCCGAAGGTGTTGAAATGCAACACGCAGTTAGCCAAAGACTTGGCGATCTCTAGGGGGAGGAAGCAGAGGTGGATACAGGGGGATGCATTCCTATCAATAATTTAATCTCAACATTTGGATTGTGTTGTAAACGACATCAGATGCAATTCATTCTCCTCTCACCAGTTAGTGGGTGTTATGGATGGAACTGTGACCCCACCCCAAACCACACGTTAAAGCCCTAAGCCACAACGTGGCTGCACTTGTAGCTGGAGCCTTTGGGGACATCATCCAGGTTAAATGAGTCATAAGAGTAGGTCCCAATCCAGCAGACTGGTGTCCTCAAAGGAACAGACGACAGAGCTCTCTCGCTCTCGATTGAAAAGGATGTGTGGGGACAGAGCAAGAAGGAGGCCATCTACAAGAGAGACCAGACCGCACGCCAAACTAATTCTGCTGGCGCCTCGGTCCTGGGTCACCAGTCTTTAGAGCTTCAAGAAGATAAATGTCTGTTGTTCAAGCTGCCCCGCCTGCAGCATCTTGTGATGGTATCCCCAGCTAATATGGCGGGAAAGGGAAAATAGCGTATTTACTCCCTGAAAGTTGGATAACAAAATCTTGAATGTGTTGTGTGAACCAAAAAGTACCTTAAAACTAGGTTTATGGAAATTTACTTGGAACCTTCATAAGCTAAAACCTTTTCTCTGTCTTTCACATTTGGGACCAAGAAAGAAAAAAAAATCCCATGTGTTAAGGACTTAATAACATAATTATGGGATCGTTTCAGGGTGAGTATATAGTCAGTTCCTTATGCTTGACCTTCTACATCCATATTTTTGTACCTTAAGTCACTTAATAAAAACACTGAGCTTTTACAACGCACTTAATTAGCCTCCAGTGCCTCATCAGTGTGGAAAAGACACATTTTAGGAATTTCATAAAAATTATTTTCTACACTACCTCACTCAAATGAAAAATTCAGCTAATTCTAATGCTCTGCCTAAGTGACATTGGGCTCTATTTGGTTGTTTTGTGGATGAAACATTGACAGACAGATCTCTCATTCTGGACCTTGAGTCGGCAGCTTCTTGGTGTGGCAAGACCAAGTAAGAGTGTCCCCCCGGCATATGAGTCCTTGGGAATTTCGGGGTTGGTTAACAAGGGTCTCCTGTGCCGGTTTTGTCTCTGTGGCACAGTTTTCCACAGCTGGTTGGTGTGCCCGAGCCCTGCACTTCCTTGTGGAGGCGGGAGAACTAGTCCTCCGTACAGCAGGAGTAAACAGGGCTGGCTCTCTCTCCTCTGTGCCACCATCTGGCAAGCAGACTGTTTATGGTTAATTTTTAATTTTTTATTGCTTGGGAAGTGCATGTGTGGTTCCCATCATTGTCTCCGACCCACACAAACTCCCACGTGTGTGTTTTCTCCAGCATGGGTGCAGGAGCCCAGAAGCAAACTGCCTGCGGGTCCTACCTGGAGTTGTCACGACTGCTGCCATGGGAAAGCCGTTCCCAATCCCTTTGGCCATGGTGACAATGTCTGGCAGGACGCCGTGGGTTTGGAAGCCCCAGAAGTGAGAGCCTAGCCTTCCAAATCCTGTCTGCACCTGCGGGGAGCAAATCCACACTCACTGGACAGCTTTCGAGAAATTCTGGCTCTTCTGACTCTGATCCCATCGCTTTTCCCACCTCTTCCTCCCTCTCCACCACTTGTCCCTTCCCCTTCCCCCTCCTCCTTCTTCCTCCCCCCTCTTCTTCCTCCTCAGTATCATCACTCTCGGCCATTGTCATCACCATCTTTGTACTAATACCGATGAGACACTGAATCTGTGATGAGCCTTTAGGTACCGAAATCCATTTATTAGCTTTGTGTGACTCTGGATATGTTTCTTAAGTTCTTCGGCACCCCTGCTCACTCCATAAAGTAGGAATGCTAACCTAGAGCGATACCCCACGGGGCTGCTGGGCAGGCTGTGTGAGGGGTGCATGTGCACAGAGCCGTCTCCGGGTAGCCATCCTCCACAAAGCTCTCCTGCTGCAGGGCAGCGGGTGGGGTGCGGAGAGGAGGCAGGGGCTGCCCTCGGTGGATGGGGCTGGGGCTCGAGTCTGGGGGTCTCCCACCTCCTAGTTGTGGGCCTCTAGGCAAGCCAATGAATTTGCCCAAGTGAGATAATGTAGGAAGAGCTTGTGAAAATTCACTCATTTTGTCTTCTTGCCTTCGGTTTTCCCTCCATCTGTCTAAGTATCATAAGCAAATGGTGAAAAATCAGATTGCTTGGACAAGGCAAGAAACTCTGTAGGGCAATGAGCCATGTTTAGTTACCTAGAAAGTACCAACTTCACAGAATCTTTCGGCCGAGCAGGGATGACTCATTCTAACTTTCATAAACTTAGAAGCATGCCAGACCAGTGAAGATGGGTGGCCTAGTTGGTCCCAGAGGGTGGCCAGTTTTCTCTCCTTGGTTCCAAATTTCTCATTTTATGGAGGAGAAGACCAAGGCTAGCTACTTGGGATGATTTGTGTGAGATCCCCTGGTAGCAGCACTGGCCCCGCACCAGGTTTCCCATCCCCTGCTTCTTCTGTTTCTGCCACCCTTCACCGTCTGCACCGCTGTCCGTCCTGTCATTGGCAGGCAGCCTGGTCCAGTGGGCAGTGTGGTCTGGGAGCCCGGGTTTGAGTTCCAGCTCTGGCCCTACTAACTGCATGACCTTGGCAGAGGATTTAACCACCCTGGACTTCAACTCAGTTATCTGTACACTGGGAATAACAGCAGTGGGCCATACCTCATGGAATTGTTATGAGCATCAGCATGCAAAGCATTACAGACAGTGCCTGGCACGCAGCCTGTGCTCAGAAAGTTCCAGCAATTCTTAGCTTCCCCTAGATTTTAAGACTGTCCTTAAGGTCACCTTGTATTAGTTTCCAATTATGTTATTGAGAATGACAAAACCACACGTCTTAGAAAATTCTGAAATTCATGTTTTCCCTGAATTCAGTCTACCTTCCCTCTAATTAGTGCAACTGTGGCAGCTGCAATTTCTGCTGATTCCAAAGGTGAAAGCTTATCCTTTTCACTGATGTAGCTAATTGCAAACCTGCTGAATATAATTTTCTTCTTCTTTTTAATAACAGATTAACTTTCTTCAGCTAGGACTTTGATTAGTTGATGCTCCTTTAACTTACATGAGCAAGTTGGGGAAGGGGGGATGGGCGTTGAGGGAAGCTGGTTCATGCTTCCTTCCGCATGCAGTAGACTGCGGGGGCGGGGATGGGGTGAGGGGGGTTGGTCATCCAGTCCCCCTGGAGATAACAGAGGCCAGGCTGTACATGTAGAAATTGCCAAAAAAATTTTTTTGAAAGGGAGCCCAATGTCTGCTATGGGTTGTCCAGGTGAGGGGAATGGTTTAGCAAAGATAGCAGGTCTTAAACCTGTGTGAAATGGCCAAGTTCTCCATCTGTTCCTGGTGGGATTGACCATCGCTCATAGAATGGTGCTGAATGGGCCGGGAGCACTGCGGGGGTTGGGGGGGCCTGGCCACCCTGCTCTGGCTTTTGCTCCTGGTTCTCTTCTCAGCAGGCAAACGATTGCTTTCTTTCACGCATTCCAACAGGAGGAATGATTGTACATAAACTGATCACTTTTAAACACGTACGGGTTAGTGTTCACTGAGCCAATGAATATTCCTTTTAAAGTCGTGCCTTTGGAGGCATTGTATGCTATTCCAACAATGGATAAGCTATTTTAGAATTTTTTTGAAGCTAGTTTTTGAATATCTGCAATGGTGGCCCTCTTCTTTTTTTTTTTAATCCTCACTGAGGACATTTTTTTTTATTGTTTTTTCAGAGAGAGAGGAAGGGAGAGAGAAACACTGATGCGAGAGAGAAGCATTGATTGGTTGCCTCTTGTACTGCTCAGGGGATGGGGCTCAAATCTACCACCTCAGTATGTGCCCTGACCGGGGATCAAACCGCAAGCCTTCAGTTATGGGAGGACCTCCACCCCACTGAGCCACACCCACCAGGGAATGGTGGCCCTCTTCTAACTTAGAGGCTGATTTTTTTTTTCTCTGTTAAATATCATTTCTAAACAAGCTTTGCTATTAAAGTAAGGTGAATGCTGCCCTGCTGGTTAACACCACTTTGGGAAAAATTACTTAATAAAGACTTGTTTACGAGACTAAATTTTTAATGTGGTTTTTAAGTGGCCCACGATGAATCTCCAGATAGGAACTTAGAAATATTTTGAGCAATGGCAGTATTACCATAAGGTGCCTGTTAGCAACTTGTGTGATGAACTTCAGTTTGCACGCTGACGTCCTGCTGCCTGTACCTGCTACACAGACCGACTAAACCACCAATAAACCAACCAGCCAACCAGCAAAAGTTTCATTAACTTATGCCCGCATCTCGGAATTTCCATACTAGGTGGTTTCTGTCTGGAATACAGGGGAGCGTTTGGAGAGGCCCCCCCGAGCCCTCGCTGTCCCAGACACACTGCTTTGCACAAGTCCGTGGCCACTTACTTCGTCCGCGATGCACACGCCTCCCCGCGCTCGCACCAGCTCAAAGGCTTCCTTCAGAAACCCCTTTGGGTACTGGACGACCCCGTTCACCCCCTGCAAAGGACCAAACCAGGAGGACCTATCATAATAGCACGACCCTTTGAAAGTGTTTTTAAAAAAGATAGGTTATCTTCATTAGTAATACTAACAACTTTTTTTATGCTCAAAATACTTTTTTTTCAGTCTCGACATGTTGGCTTCTGCTCAGCGAGGCTGAACTTCAGCTGCTTCTCCAGGTCGATTGTTCTATAATTCAGTGTAATTGTCATGTGGTCACGGGTGGAGGCGAGCACAGCGTGTGCCTACTCTGCTCTTTTGACTGGAATTGCAATTCCAGCAATTTTTAAAGAGTCTCTAGGATTGTTTCAACCATGGGTTAAAAGAGAGACCCATTATCCTTACACCACGCTTTCTGAGAAAAGAAGGCAAATGCACGCTTTTCTGAGATTAGAATAAAAGTAGATTAAAGGGATTTAGTAAGAGTATACAGGGTGGGGCAAAAGTAGGTTTACAGTTGTAAGTACACAAAACACAGAATTTATTTTTGTGTTATTACTCATTAATTAATTATTATATTATTTCCCATAAGAACAACTGTAAATGTACTTTTGCTCCACTCTGTAGAAAGGCTGCCCTTGACGATGTGGGTACTAAGTAAAACTGGCTGGGGTTTCCTCTTCTTCAGAATATTAGGAATCTAATAGTTTCATCTATCTACCTGTTCAGTCCAGGAATTCGGAAGATGATATTTTTACAAGTCAATTGAAAATCAAGGGCTTTTTTTTTTTTTTTTCAAGGGAGCTAAGACAACGAATTGAATTTGGAGAGGGATACAGCCATGGTTAAATAATGAAAAAATCCTCTAGAATGCATAGACTGGTAACTTAAAACTCAGTCAGTGTTTCAGGCTAATATACTCACTTGAATTGGCTCTGCAAAAAATCCGGCAATTGATTTGGCCACACACGTGTTCAGAGTATCTTTGAACTGTTCAATATACTGGTCCTTAGCTTGGCAGCAGTCTGCAAACAACAAACAGAACACAGTATTTGAAGATGGGAAAATGGCATCTAGAAGAGTTGGAAAAACATAGGGAAAAAGCAAACAAGATGAGCAAATCGACTCGACTCCCTCACGATACAGTAAACAGGCTATGAGGATATTGACTTCTGAAGGGGGAGTGTTCTGTCAGGATGACTGGTACTCTGGCTCGAGCGCACTAAGGCGGCCACGAAGGCGTAAACAAACCGCCGCGGTTGCTTTGAGCTGGTGGAGGAATGCCCAGAGGTGCCATCGAGTCTGGTGCAGAGAGCCTTTTCCCCCACGGACACTCGTCCTCTCGACTGGGTAGATTGGATTCAAATGTAATTGGAGTGTGGATTTAATCTGTTTGAAAATAACTCTATTTACCTTTTATTGACACTTCAGTTGATATACAGTTTTAAAGCTACCAAGTGCCTCAAGTCCTTAGAGTTAGTTAATATGTTTGTAGAACAATTAGAAATCAGCCTAAAGAGGAATGTGCTGGAGCCAGACAACGGTCATCCATTGTCACAAAAAAAGAAAGCTCTGTCCTCTGACACAGCCAGGGCCCCAGACCAACTGGGCCCATACATGCTGAACCTTGAGAATCTTTATTCACACCTGTAACTTGGTTCTCAACAGCACCACAGAGTCTTTGGACTTGAACCCATATCCATGAACAGCAGGAGGGCTCCCGAGGGAGCTGCGGATGTGACAGAAGTGATGGTGGAAGTGGTCTGGGAGACGACTCACCTCTTACTGTCCTCACACTCACTTGGAGGCCTGGTGGGACCCCCGCCTCCTGAAGGCTAGAGACAAGGAATAGGAACCCTCAAGATGGAAGTGTAAACCTGTTTTATACTCCAGCTCTTCCTTAAACTCCACCTGGCCCCAAACTTATTTTTAGGCTACAAGTGATGCTCGGGAAAGCTTGCTATCCCTGATACCTTTGATTAGTTAGAGCTGGGGGTTGGGGTGTGAAGGAGGAGGTAATGAAAAGGATAATCAAAAGCAGAAAGCACATTTTTAGCATCAGTTACATTGTTTGACAGGCAGGATGAAGTTGACAGACAAATCTATGCCTCTAGAGATTGAAATTTTCTATTTTTTCCCACATTTTTCATTGTTGCTCAAGTACAGTTGTCCCCATTTCCTCCCCCACTACTCCCCCCCCACCCCAGAAATCTTCTGTTTCTAAGAAGGAAGAGAAAACTGTCTAGGATGACCCTGATGGATGCATTAGACATATGGTCAACAGGCATACGTAATTCGGAAACTTAGCAAGCTCATCTATAACTAAAGAAATCAAAGGGTAGAGCAAAGTCAACTCCAATGGCTAACATCTGGACAAAAACCAAACCCAGAGAAGGTTCTGCTTGACTCTGTGCTCGACCTGTCGTGCTCTCCTCCACCGCCCACACGTTCCACGACGAGAGGGGTCCTCCACGGTCGCCAGCATTCTACTTCACTTCACTTTTCCTCTGTTGGCTCATTGCTGTAACTCCAGGTCAGGCTGCCTCTGGAGAGAGACCTGGTGTGGTGGCATCACCATGACAACATCCAGGTGGTAGAGAGTGATGCTCGGCTGGATACTACCCAAGCAACAGAACAGGGGAGGAAGTGTTCTTATTTTAGCCAGGGTGTAGGAAGAGTTAAGCAGAGTGAGGAATCAAGGAAGAAAAAAAAATAAGGAAAAGGAAATCTATTTTGCAAAAGGTAAAGAAGAATCACACGATCACTACCAGGTTGGGAACACCGTGGGGGCTGTGGGTATCGAGAGGTGAGTTTCATCACAGGTGAAATCTGAAATTCAGGGCCTGGGATGAACACCTGGGAAGAAAAGGTCCCAAGGAAGGGGTGATGGGAGATGATGAAATCTACCACATGACCATTTCTTTTAGGCTCACAGAATGGACCACTGCTTAAGCCTAAATGGGCGGCAATGGCGCCATGGTGAGGTAGAAAATCTTCTACCAGGATTGGCACCTGAGGGAACCTTAAGAGGATCCTGGCAAGGGCAACCTTCTATGCCCAAAGTACTTTAGATATGGGAATGCTTTGGTAAACATATATGAATGAACCTTTTTACAGCAAAGACCAAACACTTCCAAGGTCCTCAAAGCACTAGAGGAGGATGAAGTATTTTGTATCCCAATTCTGTTTCAAGATATAGTGTCAGCATTGCCTCTTGGAAACCTGAGTTAAGAAAACAGCTGACTTTAGCTATGCCAGAGACAACAGTTCAGGGAAGCAGAAATGAACATCTGTCACTATCATCTAGCCTCCAGTTGCCACTAGAGGTGTGGCCACTGGGTTCTGGTATATTCCAGTTGGCCTAAGGCAGAGGAGAAGACTTCAAAGAGGGAGGAGGCAGAGAGGATGGAGAGAGAGGGTGACACAGTAGGGAGGGAAGGAAATGACCATCTCTTGGGTGCTCCACCCACTCAGCTCCATGCAGGTGGTTTTGCAGTCCCATCAAATTCTGAGAGGTGCACCCCAGGGAGTTGGGTTCTTGATGCCACATAGATAAGATAGATGTCCAAGTATGGCTGTACTTGGCGTTACCATTATCTGCCTTCCTCTACAAAGAGCTCTCTTGCCTTCATCTCATGATGCCTTGGGATAAGAGGTCAGGGAGGCAGATGTTCTTGTCTTCATCTTGTAAGTGAGAAAACGGAAGCAAAAATGGAGCTTTCTTCTCCTGGCTGAACCATGGTAGGCCTGGGGGTGGGTCCCATGTGTTTCTTCAATCCTGGCCAGAAGCACAGGAGTTACTTTTAAGCCTGAGTTCATCCTGCTGGGACATCAGTGTGAACAAGGGTGGTCATAGGTTGGGGGCTTTGGGGTCAGAAGACTTGGGGTCAAGTCCTAGATCTCCTGTTTTCTAGGTGTGGACTTCAGTTTCCTCATCTCTGAAGAGTTTGAATGACAGCTATAAACTTCCTTATGGTTTTAAGTTCTGTGACCAAGACACCTTGTTCCAATGCTCACTCCTGCATCTGTCTGTCTCCAACTGCCATCATTCCATCTGAATTTTAAGATGACTGAGTTTTCTTCTTTTTAAGACTGCTCTTAAAGACTTCCATTTGCATTCCTCCTGTCAAGCCAGTGACACTTACTATTCTATTAGACATCATTCGGCTGGAGCATCTAATTCTTTCCTTCAGCGCTACTTAGGAGCAGCTATTCAAAATGTTCTGAGCTATAATGGAAAATGCAAGGGGGAATTCAATGATTAGCAGAGAACAGACACCATTTCTATGCCTCTTCATCCTCCTGTGTAGGATGCAAATAAAAATTCAATCGATAAATAGATACTTTCCTTGGGAGAATGCCTTCAGACCATTTTCAAGATGTTATAGTGGCCCTTGGGAATGGCCTTAGGTTTTGACAGATGCTCTCATTTGACTGGCATCCTGAGTCCCTGGGGGAGTTTTTGACTGGCGTTCTGAAAGTTCTAGAAGTAATCTTTTTCCTCTCTCTTCCTTCTGTTGGAAATTGGTAAATAATTCCACCAACTTTGTTTCCTTTGAAGATCAATAACAGAGCTATTGCTAATAGAGGTAATAGAGCTTCTTTAATTAACTACCAGGGGACAGCCTGTTTTCAGCTTAGCTCTGATAGTGTGAACACTTTTCCTAACAGCCAGGCAGGCCCGTGGTGGTGGTAGGCTTGGTTCCACAGGGGGCTGCTTTCTAGTTTTGTTTTTCTCGGCTTTTTCCTTCCCCACTTTTACGAAACTCTTTACTCAGGAGTGAGGAGTGCATCCACCTTTCTCCAGGTTCTCACCCCTCCCACCCTTCCCCCAGGTACCTCCCTCCCTGCCTCGTGGGACCTGGGGCACAGCTGCATTTCCTTATTGTTTGCACTGGAGAATCCCGACAGTGGCTTCCTCCCCAAGGGCCCCGGAAAACATCTGGGCACATTGTCTGCAAATGACAGAAGAAGAAGTTTGTCAGGGCACGAACTGAAGACAGGCACTTTGGGGGAGCATATGGTACTAATCAAGGCAAGAAGGTTTCTTAATTTGATGCTGAGATTTCTCTCCCACTTAGGATGAAAATCTAATTTTCTGCTTTGAAGAGATAATTCTTTCTTAGAAATAGTTGTGTAGGCACTCTACAAAGGAAACTGATTTCAGGGTCAGCCTGGTAACAACTTGCTCAGGGGTTTGGTGGGTAAGGGCGTCTGAAAGAATAAGAATAATTAGGTATCTGATGCTGAAAAGGTGTGTACAAGGATGACTCTACAGCAATTTTATGCATTCAAAGCTTTGAGAACTAATTTCAGTGCATTTATTGCAATTTACTTGATTGTATTTAAGGGCAAAACAAAATTTAAAAACCCATCATTAATTATTACTCAGACTCTGAAGACCTTTCTAAGAAACATTTCCCTCAAATAGTCTTCAGTACAATGAAGTCAAATAGAGCTCCTGGTTAATGATAAGCTTTATATTAGTTTCTAATGCTACTACCTGGAAAATCTGATCAATTGTTCCACACACCCAGTGGCCTCTAGAGAAATAAGACAAAAATATCCAAACTCACTGATCGGCAGCTGGACCCACTGGGGAGAATCATCTTGAACTGCCCTACGTTTGACAAGCCGAGGGTGTAAGGACTGCATCCGTGGTAGGCTCCTCTGTGGAGGAAAAACAGGGAAGGTGGAGTTTAGTTCATTGTTCTTTGACCTCTGGCCTGTGGAACATGGACAAGACAACAGAGAAACAGAGCAAACCCTTGAAGGCCATGGAGATGAAATGGAATGCTGTTAATGTGGAACTCCAGTAGTTTCTGAGAAATCTTCTAAGTCTGTGCCAGGCAAGCTGGCTTATTTATCTTTCCTGTGGTGTCATAGATTTGAAATCGTGGAACAAATTGGAGACCACCCAGCCAAGCACTCTGACCTCAACACCTGCCCTACTCAGGTACTCTGAAGTAGTGAGACTCATCTTGTAGCAACACGTCGGAAATGACATAGTCAGCGAGTATTTGTCTTCAAACTAGTCACCTTCAGAGGCCAGCTATTTCTTCCTGCTGCTGCTCCATACTTTTGGGGACTCCTCTTTAAGTGCCTTAAAAGCCATCTTACTTGGTACAGAAGAAATACAAGTCTTGCTTCTTTTTGAACCTGGAACAGTCTTATTTAGTACATACCATCCTAATCACCAATTTTGGTTTCAGATCAGTTTGACCATGTTTTCCAAAGCAAAATCACTCAAGTTGCAGACTTAGGACTATGTATTATATACTAAGGCTATGTGATGGGATGATCACGTGTCTTGAAAGAGGAGACACAAATGTGTGTTTGTCCTGGGGACACCACGACTGCTTGACCAGATTAAATACTTACCTGGACACACATCTTCTGTAACGTTTATTTAGGTAAAATGTCAATCACAACGCTTTGTAGTGTCTCTGAGAGCAAATGTTTGCTCGTGTCTATAGTCACTACACGGGCATTTTATATGGATGGGCTTTGGTAATCAACTTTTGTGGAAATCAAATTTTCTCTCAAGTCTAGACAGAAATTATGGACATATAGGTGAAAGAATGGGAATAGCTTTTCATTCCATCAATTTTTACTATAACTCACTCCTTTCACATAAACCTTATTATAAGAGTATATAAGCGTGTTATATAAAATTACCCAAGAGAGGCAACTGTAAATAAAACTCTTAGTTTTCTATTATTTTGAATGCTACTAATGCAGCCATCAAGGGTTTATAGTTTACCTATTAAGTGATTGTTTCTCAAAAGTCATCCGTAGGAGCAGAAATACGCAGGGTTACATATGCATCTTTAGAATTCAAAAAAAAAAAAAAAAAGAAAGAAAGGGAAAACCTGATGCAGCTGGCACCTTAGCGTAAGCAGAGATTAGTGGGGCCAGGGTCCTATGGAAGAGTCCTGAGCTTCTATGAATGGAGACCAGTAATTCTCCACCTGGCTTATGTCACAGTCAAAGCACATCTTCAAAGTCAAAGAGCTGTGATGTGACCTTTAATTCCACAGGAGCTCTATGACAAAACTAGGACTTCATGCTATTTGTTACCCCAGGCAGGGACCAGGTTAATTTGGCTGTGGTCATCTCATCATACAATTCATTTGACGGATCTTTTCATAAAACCTAAAAGTAGAAACAGACCCCTGGGAAAGCCCCTCCAGTTGTACTTTAAAGATAGACATTTAGTATTGGGTGAGTCAGTGTTATGAAAGCTGGGTATTCCAAGGTGTGGTCACCTGAAAGAGATGATGTCCGTGTTCTTGGAGTGTGCCCTGGCCATCATCATGGCCAGGTCATTGGCCTCGGAGCCGCTGTTCATCAAGAAGATGACCTGGAGGGAAAACAGACACATGGCCTGTACTTCGGTTTATTTTCTTATTATCCTGTTGGTTCAAACTTGCTGAAGGCTGCGTGTCCCAGCCTCTGATTATTACGGAGACTTACCTTCAGACCAGCAGTCGCCACATTTAATTACTGTGTTAATTCTACAGCTTTGCATTGAGCAGCGGCTAAGTGCTACAGATGCCACAGTGGCTCAGGGATGGCCCCAGTTGTGAAACATTCTGGACTTTCACTGGCTTTATTCACTGCTCTGCAAAATGCTAAGCGGGGAGGCTTGCTGAAGTGTATGCAGGGGTGAGTGGCTGAATGGATCTGAGTCCAGGTCTCCTGGTTCTACTGTACCTGGTCTGAAGGCCTGGGACTAGGCAGGCCCCCTGATCCTTTAGCCTCAAGGACAGCCCAGCCTGTAAGTTCAGTGTGTGTGAATGTTGAAAAATCAAGGAAACCCAAAACAATGCAGTTCACCTTGGCCAAAAGAAAGGGGAGAACTGAAGAGCCCAGGGGCTCGGCACCAGGAGGCATGTGCTGTGCCCTTCTGCTCTTCTGTAGACCTGACTGTGCTGAATGCAGGCTGCAGCTATTTCAACTGTCTTTCTATTTTGTAGGTGCCAGAGCACACAGGGTGTCCAGATAATGTAGTAAAATAATACTAATAGTGAACACGAGGTACTGTTCTAGGTATCACATATACATTAATCCGTTGAATCCCTAAACCCAAATCCTGGCCAAATTTTGACATCTCAATTCAGTCTTAAAAAATCCAGTCATTGCAGATGCAGAAAAAAATCTCATTTAGCAAAAAAATATCTAAGTGCATCTTAGAATAAATGAACTGAATGGTATAATTTATTTTATTTAAAAATGTCTCTGCTCTTTGCACAGCAGCTATGAAACAGAGAGATGAAAACCTCTTGGGGAACACAAAGGAGGGAGTGGGGGGCGTGTAGTGGGGGGTGTGGGGCTCTGCAGAGTGATTCCTGCAAAGACGTGGCGGTGAGGATGGCGGCGAGAGGCTTGGTGCTGATGAAACGAATGCTGGTTGGTTTCACCAGCGATTTACGAATTGCTTTCTTCTTGATTACCTTCAGATCTAGCTATTAGCTCACTATTTCAGCTGTTCAATGCACACACCGAACTCCTGCCCATATTCCTGCTTCCTAGGACTCCCATCCCTTTGAGCTGGGAGCATTATACCTTTAGAGGTTCAGGAAGAAGTGCCGAAAGCTTCTCTGCATATTCATGGCTTGGTGAGTGGAAGAAGACGGCACTTGTGTGCCACAGGCGGCCAAGCTGCTTTTGTGCCACTGCGTTTACCTTCCTGGACAGACAGGAGAGCAGAGTTATACACACTGCAGGCAGGTGTGCCCCTCCCAACACACACGTCGGTCACTGAACTCTGAGTTTCAAGAGGCCGACTTCATACACACACAAGAAAACACTCCAACCACTGGAAGTGTTTGCCACTGGGGTGTGCTGACTCAAAAGGTAACGAAGGAGAATAAATGAGTATCTCCTAGGGATTTTAGAAAAGAAGTTTCTAGTTTAGGAGGAAGTTTGGACTTCAAATCTCTTCTACCTAGGTTTTCTTACTAATTATGCTTTAGATAGTTAGGATACCAGGGGCAACTAGATGTAAGCCTGGGTGTCTTATTTTTCTAAAGGACTGCAGGCGCATCAAGCACAGGTACACAAGGTAAGTATTTTTTCCTTCAAAGGAAGTGCCACTCCCTGGGCCTTAGTAGTGGGAACGTCGAACAAGGTGTAACTGTGGACGCGCTCCGTGAAGGAAGGTTCGTGTTGAGGGGTCTAGGAAGTCCGGGAGACGGATGTGTAGGTAGGTCCTGGCTTGGAGTGTCCCGAAAAGCCAGGTCCGGGTGTCTGATCTTGACCTAAAGATAGCAATGACTGAGGTTTGTGATGCATCAGTTTGTTATTAATAACTGTCACATCATAAACTCAGTGCAGCGGTTAAACTAACGATTTGGAGAAATGCCAGATGGAACGGATTTCTTGACTGCAGGACTTTTTGGTACCCTCACCGTCTCATGAGCTCCCATTCTCCCCAGGAGGGGGTGTACCTTAAAGTGCTTCTGGAGCTTGTTTCTCCACAGGGCCTTTACCAACACACCTCTTCTGTGGGCAGTGTTGCACGGAACTCCAGTTAGAAACTTGTGGAGTGTCAAGAAACTGACTGATTTTTTATTAAAAAATATTATATTATTGTTCAACTACAGTTGTCCCAATTTTTCCCCCTTTGCCCTCCTCTGCCCAGTCCACTCCTCCCCCGCCCCCCTCCCGGCCCCCACTCCCACAGTCGGCCCCCACACTGCTGTCTGTCTGGGCCATTCATACCTGTTCTTTGTCTAATCCCTTCCCTTTCTTTCCGCCATTATCCCCTCCTCCCTCCCCTCTGTTTGCTGTCAGACCGTTCCACGTTTCCACGCCTCTGGTCTATTGTGCTCATTAGTTTGTTCTTGTTGATTAGGCTCCTCTTATAGGTGAGATCATATGGCATTTGTCTTTCATCAACTGGCTTATTTCACTTAGCATAATGCTCTCCAGTTCCATCCTTACTGTTTTAAAAGATAGCAGTTCCTTCTTTCTTTCTGCTGTGTAGTGTTCCATTGTGTATATGTCCCACATTTTTTTGATCCACTCATTTACTGATGGGCACTTAGGCTATTTTAGCACATGGCTATTGTAAATAACACTGCTATAAATGTAGGGGTACATAGGTTCTTTTGAATTGGTGTTTCAGGATTCCCAGAGTATAATCCCAGCAGTGGAATTGCTGGGCAAAGGCAGCTCCATTTTTAGTTGTTTTTTTTTTTTTTGAGAAAATTCCATACTGTTTTCCACAGTGGCTGCACCAGTCTGCATTCCCACCCACAGTGCACTAGGGTGCCCTTTTCTCCACATCCTCACCAGCACTTGTTGTTTGTTGCTTTGTTTTTTTTTAAAGATTTTATTTATTTATTTTTAGAGAGGGAAGGGAAGGAGAGAGAGAGACAGAGAGAGAAACATCAATGTGCGGTTGCTGGGAGACATGGCCTGCAACCTAGGCATGTGCCCTGACTGGGAATCGAACCTGCGATGCCTGGTTCGCAGCCTGCGCTCAATCCATTGAGCTACACCAGCCAGGGCTGTTGCTTTGTTTATGATGGCCATTCTGACCAGTGTGTGGTGGTATCTCATTGTGCAAATTCTTAAACAACAGAGACCCTTGGCAAAAGCATCGTTTAGCAAAATCAATCTGAGAGCCGCCTGAGGGTAGAATGAAGGGGGAGGAGAGTGTACTGGTGAGGTCATCTAGGAGGGCAAGGTGTGGGAGGAGGAGCGGGGATGGTAGGAGAAGCATTCAGTGGTGGGAAAAGAGACCCTTGGTGGTTATAGGGAATGAAAGGCAAGAAAGAGTTAAGGATGACCTCAGCATTCTTGCTTGTAACACAGGGAAAAACCCAGGATCCACTGAGAAATGTAGCCAGTCGTCCAGCTACCCAGCTCATAGCAGGAAACTTCTGTATAATAGTTGACTCACATGAATAGAAATGAGCATATGAATGGAAACAGTATTGTGGAGCACGTGGTGGATTTAGTACTGATAATGTTGAGTTTCAGCCAATAGTAGAATATCATGGGGCAGGGGAAATATGCCATCTGATTTCCATTCTGGTTTGTTAGAGTTATTATCATAGCTTGGTGAGGGTCCAAGGCTGAAGAGACAGAGTTGGGTAAGGCTGCTGAAAATGTAGCAATTAAATGACCAGAGGTAGGGACATAGGGTGGGGCCCATTCTACGGGGGAAGTAATAATACACAAAGGGAATAGAGAGGGAAGAGCAGGGTGCTAAGGAAAGAGGCTGCACCGCCCAGAGTGAGGAGGTCAGAGGTCAGTGAGGAGGCGCACAGAGGTCACGAAGGCCAACAAGAACAGTCAGTGAACAGGAACAGTCACTCCTGGGAGGGTTCAGTGGGAGTGTTAAAAATTTTCTCTACCTCATTTTTCTCTACTTCTTTCATGTGTGTTTGTCCTATTTTATTTTATTTTATTTTATTTTAGACTTCTTATTTATTGATTGATTGATTTTAGAAAGAGAGAGGGAGAGAGAGAGAAACACTGATTTGTTTTCCCACTAATGCGTTCATTGGTTGTGCCCTGATCAGGGATTGAACCCTTAACCTTGGAGAACTGGGACAACACTCTAACCCACTGAGTGACCAGGCTAGGGCTCTTCTGTTTTAAATTTCACTAGAATGTGTTTTGCATGCTCTGCAGGACCCCGCATAGGACCACTGCTTCCTGAAGATGGAAATGGAAAGAAGAAGGTTACAGGAGGAGAGGGCAAGGGCTGGACCCCGAGGCTGAAACTTGCTCCTCACTGCTGGACAGCTGCTGGCAGAGAAGACTCCTCACCCTTACTTTGACCTATTCCATTTATTTAGACTTGCTACTTTATTTTTGTCCCACTTAATGTGAGTTTCATCAGCCAGATTATTAAAGGCATTAGAATACAGACATTGAAGTGAGATGGCTGAACTGAACCCGGAAGGACCACAAGAGGGCCTGCGAGGGCAGTGGTGTGGGCAAGGGGTCACCAAGCTAGCAGAGAACTCAAGGTCAAAGGGTCCATTCGTTCTTCATGTGAATTTCCAGCCATTATACATCTTTGTCTAACCGTCCTTTCTTCCCTCATTCATGGGTCAGAGTAGCTGATGAAGGTCCTCAGGCTGAAAAAGATTTCTCATCTCTCTTCATCCCCCGCCCCCCACAGCAGCCCATGTGCTCTGTGAGAACTGCCTGCCTTTCTCTTCTTTCTGCCTTTTCCTCCTCGGTGCCTTTCCTCTCTTAGGAAGCTGTTACTAGTGACACAGCACAGTGACACATATACACACAACAGTCCGATCACACAGTACACTCCACACTGCATGTGCAATGAGAAGGGCTAAAATTTGCCTTGTCAAGAAAAAAAGTGCAGTGGTAAGAGTTTTTTGTTACCCAGGAAATTGGAGGGGCGAGCCCACCATAACCTGGGATACGCCTAAGGAGAGAGCGGTTAATCACGGCCCCGAGTCACTGACGTGACCTTTAGCTTTCTCCCCATACATCCTTCTGGAGTAAAAACCCGGGATGTTAAGGATACTCACGGGTGGCAGTGACCAACACTGACGGTGACAATCCCAGAAAAGAAATCCAGGTATCTGTTTCCCTCGTAATCAAAGAGCCACTCCCTGTGGCCCTGGTGGAGCAGCAAAGGCTCCGAAAAGTAGGCGGTCAGCACAGGGGAAAGGTGTTGCTTGTGGATCTCCAGGACGCGGCCATAGGGAAGCGACTGTGGACAGACAACAGCTCAGTATCAGAAACCTTCCTTTCCTCGTCTCCACGTTGCTCCCGACAGCAGGTCCCCATAACAGCACCTCACCTCTCTACTGACCTCTCTACTGACCCAGGGAGAGGCTGCTGCCCCTTGCTCACTAGCGGGTGAACGTGCCCGCTATCTCCCGTGCCGGGCACCCAGCCCTTCCTCTCCAGTACGGGACGCCATTAATGGGGCCCTCTGAGCCCTTTCTAGGTGGAACATGAAGGAGGGAGTGGACAACTTCTACCTCTCAATGGAAACCCTCGGCTCTGGGTTGATTTTAGCTGTGAAAAAAAAAAAAAACACTTTGGAAGTAAATGTCTGAAGTAGTAAGTCAGGTTTAAAATCTTTTTTAATTTTATTTTGCTGCATGTTTTTTAGAATTAGAAAAAATGAGTGCTGGTGATGTTCATGTCCATGATTATTAAACTTGTCTCCTCTGCTTTTCTTCTTTGTGGGTCCCTCCTGACTGTCTATCAGTTCCACAGTTTCTAACCTGTGAGTATTATGTAGACTAAAATTTTGGGGAGATGGATATATTAATTAGCCTGAGAGCAAAATGATAACTTGGTATTTTTTTGGTGGAGAGGTCAGGGAAACTGTCAAAATCAGAACATTTTTAAAGTTACTGTGCACCATCCCATTTTGCGATACATGTATTTATGTACGTGTACATAGATCTGAATCCCAGTCCCTGGGATATATCATCACGGAAAGTCTCTTCCTTGCACTCTCTGTCTGTCTCTCTCTGTCTCTGCCTGTCTCACGCATGCACACACCAATTCACACAAGGGCACCGAAGAAAATCAGAGGGTTCAGATGGTCCCAAAGATTTAAAGGGCAGACCATCTGTGATGGGGTGGCTCAGTGACGGGCAGGGACATCTGTGGCTCCTTCTCGAGGAAACAGTGAACTCAGCCTTTTCTAGAAGAACCACCTCTTTTAGGTTTTCCTGAAGCTCTAACTCTTACCTGGTATGCTTCAGGTGTGAAGTCACATGGAGGCATTTTGGGCTTTGTATGAAGATTGAGCTTGGTCACAGACCCCCACAAAGCACCTACTAAAAGTGAAGTGAGTTAGGGTCTTCAACTAACCATCACACATGCCTGTTTGTATAAATCACCTATAGTTACCAAAATCCATAGGCTATTTTAGTTCTTCTTTTTGATTGCATTTTTTCCATTACATTTATCTCCCTTATACCCCCTCACAATCACCCTGCTGTTGTCTGTGTCCACGAGTCTTTTTCCTTCTCATTTGGTCCCCTGACCCCCTAACGACACCCCCCCAACCCATAGCTGTTATCCTCTGTTTATGAGTCTGTCAGGATATCTTATTTCTTAGTTAAAAAAAAAGCAGTCTTTAGTTTGGGTTTAAAAATTGAGGTATCTCAATAATGAATTTTCTGGGGAAAAAAAGATGGTTCTTCTCAAATATAGTTAGGGGAGGTGCGGGAAGTTGTGGTTTTTCCTATCGGGGTCTTCACAAGCTTGGAAACTCCCCCCAACCACGGGACAGCTGCATGTCTCTTTCCAGTGGCCCGAACTTCTGCCGGTGCCGTGTGTTGCTGGAATATGTCCTCCTTGTCAGCAGAAGTGTCTTCTAAGTGTTGGGTTGCCCAGGGCCTGACTCCCAGTACCTGTCCTGTCCCTGGTACAGGGCTGGCTGACAATAGATGAGGAACGAATGACTCTTGAGGTTTCACACAGGAATGAAGAGAGAGAGATGCCGGGGAAGGTGCGATATTCAGAAGTGCTACATGCAAAGAGATGAGAAAGGCAAATCCTTCCTCCAAACACAACACGAAGACCACAACAACACAAGACCGTGAAAAAGCAGAAACACTAACTAACTGATGGACAACCATGGTTGTTAAATATTTGGAGTCAGAAGGGACTTTAGATTTTTCTTTTTGGGTAAAATGCTCATTTTATCAATGACTAAACCAGCCTGAAGTGGTGGATTAATTTAAGGTCACCAAGGTAGTTAGCAGCAGCACAAGGTGAAACTCCAAGTTGCTGACTTTCAGCCCACTGCTTTTTCGCTCACTCACTGGCCACCTTTGGCCTCTTGCTTCCAGCACAGATTTTAATGGAAGAATGGGGCCAGGGAAGAGCAGAACTGAAACAGATGTCTAGAGACTATAAATACTCTCGGACTACAATGCCGCTACTTTTGAAGATTCAGTGTCAGTTACTGAGATAACGTTACAGGTGAGAATGCTGAGGCCCTGGGTTCTCCTGTTCAGCTCGAAGGTTTAAGTCCGTTGGTGAAATGCTGGTGTTTTGTGTGGCTGTGAAGTCACAGTCCCAAGGAACACACTGAACAATTGTGTTTTTAAAGGAAGATGTAATGCAACAGCACTGAATATGTTTTCTTTCGAAGAGCTCTCACTCACTTTTCTGTTGCAAAGAATCACAAATGTCATTAATTTGCTCTTACTTTAAAAGCAAGTGGCTTTTGGCTACTCATGCATAAAAACAGCCCCCCAAAATGATAGTTTAAGTTTCCTGAGAACTTCACCTTTTGAAAAGCCTTTCATTGTGTATCTCTACATTAGTTGCTCTTCTAAAATGAAAAACCATTCCGGATGTTTCTAAGAATTCAAATTTTCTTCACTCCTTCAGACGTTTTTCCTGTTCACAAAGTTGAAGTTGCCCATTGAGAAGGGTATAAACTCTCTTGATTTCAAGGTTATAGGAATTGTGAAAGTGGGCTGAAGGGGGAAGAGAATTGGAAAGAAAATTTTGATAGAGGAAAGTCTGAATTTCCAACAATCAAAATAAATTCATTCATTCATTTATTCACTCACCCAACTGACAGGAATACAATGGTGGGATGAGAGCTCCAAATGAAATACATAAAATTTCTCAGGAAGGAAGGGAGGAAGGAAGGAAGGAAGGAAGGAAGGAAGGAAGGAAGGAAAGAAGGAAGGAAAGAAGGAAGGAAAGAAGGAAGGAAGGAAGATAACAAGCAAGTAGGACAAATTAATGAAGTGAAATAAGGCCAGATAACATTTCAAAGGTCCATTGCCTTTTCATACCTCCTCTCTCACTAAATAACCTAATTCAAAATAAGAGCAATAATACTAACTGATGGACAACCCCCTCTCCAAATGCTTCAATTTTCATTATTTGCTAGAAAAAAGTAAAATCTAAATATATAAATTATTCTCTTTGTTCTTTATTCAAAGTAGCTTGTGCTTTGAGGATGACATGAGTTGAGGGTTAATAAAGCTTCCCTTGGGTTTTTGGAAATTCTGTGTGCATGCACACACACGTCTGTTAGCACGTGCGTTCACACACATGCATTAGTGTGTACACACATGCCTGTTAGTGTGAGGCACATGCATGTCCATTGGCAAGCACAGACACACATATGTTTATTAGTATGTGTGTGCATGCACATTTATGTTAGTGTGTGCGTGCACATGACTGTGTGTGTGTGGGAGAAACAAAGACGGGTGGGGAAGTGACAACTGAAACATTGAGTCCCAAGTTTATTTCTGTATGGGCATTTTTTTTGCTTTTTATCATTTTAACTGGTCTGATGTTGTCTTTTTAGGCCTCATGCTAAAGCCCTATGACAGCTAATGATTTTCATCCAATTCACTGATTTCCTCTTCAATCCACCTGGACAACTCCAAAGTTGTCCACCACCCTGGCATATATAACACATGCCAGGTGGGGAATTAGATGTGATTTTCCAACTGCCTAATTCTCACAGAGTTCCAGAGCATATAAGTCACCCTAACGTTTTTCTTTCCCCACAAATCATAGTGTTAAAAAGTGAAAACCAGTTGGGCCAGATCAGTGGGAGAGATCAGTTTTCACGGGCATTTGAAAATTCTAGGGGACATGCTCTTTGTAATGACAAACATTTTCCTGACACTTTTCTAACCAGCTTCCAACACAAAGGGGGCATTTATCAAGTGCTTCCTTACTCTTTAAAAAAGGCTGCAAAATACTTGAAAATACACAGTAGACACATTTGACAGGACATTAATATGGTTTATTAAAATGCTGATTATGCTTTACTTCTGCTAGCACAGCAGGTAACTTAAAAAAAGTGTTCCTCTGGCTGGCGTAGCTCAGTGGATTGAGCACGGGCCTGGGAAGCAAAAGGTCGCAGGTTTGATTCCCAGTCAGGGCACATGTCTGGGTTGCAGGCAAGGTCCCCAGTAGGGGATGTGCAAGAAGCAACCACACACTGATGTTTCTTGCCCTTTCTTTATCCTTCCCTTCCCCTCTCTCTAAAAATAAAATAAATAAAATCTTTAAAAAAAAGTGTCCCTTTGGGCATCTCATTTGATACCTGAGTTAGGAAGATTTTATCAGTCATTTTAGAGCTGGGGGCGGGACAGGGTCAGTGTGAGGTGTGTGCAGTCTGAGGGCTGCCCTCACCTCCCCCCACCTCGCCCTGGCCCCAGAGGGTTGGGGGCTGGGTTGCCACCTCATGGAGACCTACTGAAACTAAGGCGAGGTCTGGATGAGTCGGGGACAGTGCTTGGCTAGGGAGAACTTTTTTCTCGTCTGCTCCCGGCTGAGCTGCAGCTGCCAGCTCCCAGACCAGAGAGGGGCTCCCTGTTTTTCACAAACAGCCCCATCCACAGTCTGCAGGAAGTTATCGAGGGCACTTGTCCCTGTTGGGAAGTGTCATGTATTCCCCCCACCACAACAGGCAGCGCCGGAGTCTTCCTGTGGGGAGCCAGCTCTGCTGAGCTGTGTGCTCCGGGCGGTGGGATAATGCTGGGTGGGCAAACGTCGGTTTACTGCTGTCAGTATGAGAAACTGAGTTTCTTCTTGTACCATTGTTTATTGATTATTGCATTATTTTTCATACGAACAACTGTAAGCCGACTTTTGCCCCAGCCTGTATATCAGATGCCTGCCTTCCACGGGGCACCCAGGGAAGGGTGTGAGGCCTCTGATGGGTGCACAAGATGTCTGCTCCCTAGGACCTGAAGTGCTGTGCAAATGACCAGATGGCAGGAGTGGTTGGGGGTCCTCATCAGAGGTATCGAGTGCCTGTGGGAGACATCTCCACTGGGCATCTTCATGACCAGTCCTGCCCCTTCCTCACCCT
Organism: Tonatia bakeri; assembly: GCA_004024845.1. Classification (NCBI taxonomy): domain Eukaryota; kingdom Metazoa; phylum Chordata; class Mammalia; order Chiroptera; family Phyllostomidae; genus Tonatia; species Tonatia bakeri. The sequence continues at coordinate 331,185 of PVIA01000903.1, forward strand.
CCTACTGACTCCTTCCCCTCCAGTGCCTTATCCTTCCAATAAATGCCCTGCCTCTCTGCCTTCTCCTTCCAAAAAAATGCCCTTTTGCTTAAGTAAACAAGGGCCAGTTGTCATTGTTCACAAGCAAGAGCTGTGCCTGATCCTGAGGCTGGCAGGTAGCCCTTCCTTTCAGCACTTGTGGGAGCAGACCTTCTCTGAGGCTGCCCCTCTGGCCCTTGGCCGCATGAGGACTGCCTGGGAGCGGTGCAGGCTGGGGACTTCCCTTTAGGGCCAATTCTCATGTTTTTCTTAGAAAATGCTTTGCAGGAGTCTCAGGAAGTTTCTCACGGAAACAGGCATTATTTGCCATCCCCCAGCCCTGGGGCACCCTCCTTGTGGGAGAGAAGGCAGATGACAAGAAAATGGTACATTAAGCACATACCCCACCTTCCCAGAAATGTTATACATTGAACAATTATTAGCTAATCAGTAACAAAGGAGGCACCACTGAGTTGTTTTCTCCACTCTTCTGTACTGAAAACAGATTGCTTCCATGACTTTGGATTCATGTGCACCCCAGTGTGTGCACATTAAACACAGGCAAGGCCTAGCATGTTATGCACCCAGAGATCATACAGTAGGTGTCAGACAGGATTATGACATAATGATTTTTGCATATCTGACCGCACCTAATGCCTGGTGACCCCCCCTATTTAACACAGCCCCTGACCCCTATGCCCCATTTCATTTTCCTATCCCCTCACCATGACTTGGTGTTATTCATGGCAGATATCTGTACTAGACTTTTTCTTACACACATTCCCTTGTTCACCTGTTTGCCCTCAGCCCCCTCCCTGGGACACACAGGGCAGTGGCTTGGCTTTGCTCCCCGAGGCTCTGTCTACGGGACAGGTGCGTATTTAGGTGCTCCAACACTTTTGATTGGTTGCGTGTTTTGTGTATAGCAGGTTAAGAAGAGTGTGTTCAATGAGTGTGTGTTTGGATGAACTAACACAAGCAGACATATATCAAGGTACAGCAGGTAAGAAAGTAGAAATCAAACTCCAGGATTTTAAAAGGCCAGGTAAAGAGTAGCGGATTGTGCCCACGCGGTATGGGCTGGCAGGGTTACTTCACCTCTGTAGGGGAGTTACATTAAGGAGTCCTCAGGGAGCAGATCAAGACCTCCAGGCACCGAGCCTCAGCTGCCATTTCTAAGACACCCGTGGCCACCGTCAGCCCATCTCCACCACAGGCAGGGGTGGATGAGGGGAGGAAAGGGGAAGCGGCCACAGGGACACTTCCTCTTGCTTTGTCAGCAACTGGTACTTTCAACATAGTGTCCTTCTTATCAAGCATAAAACTCTGGGTATAATTTTAGCTCATGCTTATAGAATGTTGGGGGTTAAATGACGTTTTGGTGAAAGATTTATGACTGAGAGGAAAGAGAAATCCAAACAGGATTGGAAGAAGGGCAGGTAAGAAAGGGTCTGGTGGGATCACTCTGACTTCAGAGTCAGACAGACCTGGCTTTGAATCCCCAGCTGTCCCTGCTATGTTTGTGCCTGCAACCAGATTTCTTCATCATTCTGTATTCTTCTGTCTCCTCGTCTGTGAAATGGGATAATGGTACTCACAAGTCTGATTGAAGATGAAAGGGGATAATCACTTAAGGCATCAGACATTAAAAGCATCAGGCATTGCAATGAAAAAAGTTGCAGTTCAAGGAAATAAAAAGCAAAGAAGGGAGGAATAAAGGATGGAGAAAGAGGAAAGATAAGGGGAAAATGAAGATAGAATTGATAGTATTGGGGAAAGAAAAAGGGTTTCCTATGGCCTATTCAAAGTTGTGAGGCCCAGGGTCCCACTGTGGCACATAAAAGCGTTGATGGCTACTCATTCTCATGTTTGTGTGAGGGACATTACTGAGGGCGTGGTGTGGTTCTCGTGGAACAGGATACATGTGCAAATCACAAACACATAGGACATAACACACGAGGCCAGCAGTGGCTGGCTACCCTGGGTCCTCTCCCAGTTCCTGCTGGAAAGAGAAGAGAGTTGAGTGGCAGAAGAGGACCAGGGTTGAGTCCCAGTTTCCTGGGAGTCGTGGGGTTAATGACTGCACTTCTCCAAATCTCAGTCTCCATGTCAGTGATTGAGGGGATGGTTCCGCCTCCTGGGGCATGGTGGAAATGTGTCTGTTAAAGTGGTCATCCTTAAGCATCTACACATTGCAGTTAATACTTTCTTTTGAATTGTTTTCTTTTGATTCCTTCTTTATATTACAGCTAAGGTAGCATGTTGCTTTTATTTTGAAAGTTATATAGTCAGTTTTTATTGCCTACGAATTTCATTTCAGGACAAAAGGGGCATTGGCAAATCTTGGACACGAGAGGGGGGCATTGGATCTGATAGGGTGAGACCCGCTCTATTAGATGACCCGTGTCTAAGATCCCTCAAGGTCTAACGTGCCAGAATTCCAGGCAACAGGCTCCAGAGCTTGGCTTTCTCCCTCTCCCTGGCCCTCTGCAGCACCCACCCCCACTGCACCCTGGTGTCCACTCACAGCTCAGGCTCAGGGAAGGGCACGTCTTAGGAGTCCTGGGTGAGGAAGTCTCCAGGTACAAAGTTCTCGTCACAAGTCTCCAGGCCAGAGTCATCTCTCCTAGTCAGGAAGCAAATCCCTGTGGAAGCCGGTCAGAGGAAGGGCTTGGACTGCTCACCCCCAGGCTGGACTTTGAGATTAGGATGGAAGGGGTGGAGCTCTGGAGGGGAGTCCCGGGGTGGGGACTGCCACCACTTCCCACAAGCCCGGAGCTTTTAGGGCTGGCAACAGTGCCTGAGGGAGAGGGGACAGAAGGCAGTGGGAGCAGGGAAGGAGGGAGAGAGCAAAGAGAGAAGGCAGGCAGGCAAAGTGAAGGTGTTCTGGACTAGTTTTGTTAGTTTGTGTTTCATCCAGGTCTCATGGGGTGAGCTTCTCTCTGAAGGTGGGTGGCGATGGGTGTGGGGAAGGCTCAGAGACTGAGTAGGAGGAGTGTAAACAAGAAAGATTGAGAGCATACTGTGCATGAAGTGAATGAAAAAAGGAATTGGTTTTGGTATTGAGGGCTCTTAGAGGAAGACCAGAGGGATGAATAGGGGAGGTGCATTCAAGGGGAAGGAGGGGGGAACAATGAGCAAGAGAGGGCACTGGGCAGCTGGACACCCCTTTAGTGTGGCAAGAAGTTGAGAGTTGAGAGTTAGGGTTTATGTTTGTGTTTATTGCATTTTAATTTTTAAAATTCCCTCTTGTCATTCTTGTCTCCCCCTTCCTTAATCTCCCTAGGCAGTTATTTAGTGTGTTTGAGATGTATCTGTTTGTCACTATGCATTCTTGTTACACATGTATTGGTGGTGGTAAATGCATTTTTAGTTTATGTAAATATGGGTCCTTTCTGCCCCCCACTCAGAGCCGTGTTTCTGAGACCCATCTGGTTTGCTCCGAGTGTCTTTCTCTCAGGTTTCCAAATGTCGGGGAGAATGACTGTGCCTTTGCATGGTGTTGCCAAAAGGGGACAGTGACAAAGGCAACTGGGGCTGGGGGGTGTGGGGGATGATGTGAGCTCACCTGCTGTGGGAATGACTCATGTCGGGGAGGCCAGGGGTGCACACCCTCTTCCTGGGGTGTCTAATCTGTCATGCTGTTGGACTGAGGTGAGAAAATATTGAATTCCTAAGTCTTGCATCTGCATTTCACCTCCACTGGGCTGTGATCAGCTTTGTCCTTGTGAACTGTGCAGGCTGCAAATTCCTTTGACTTGAGATTTTTCTTGGGCCGTAAGTTTAGCTAACCAGCAGAGACACCCAGTGACTGCAGTGGCTGCCTGGGGTGGGAACGCAAACCACTGCGTTGCAGAACTGCACACCCAGAGGGTGTGTCTTCTTTATTGAACAGGAAGAAATCTATTCTGATTACCATAACAATATATGTTTTTTGTGTGTGTGAAAACAAACACACTCAAGTCTAGAAAAGCAAAATCAAGAGAGTAAAATCACAATTAACCTGACCATTATATTTTAGTAAGGACTCTATCAGAAATCTTTTTACATATGCATACCTATGTGTATGCATGCCATTTAATAAACTGCTTGTAGTCAATAATGTAGCTTTGCATGCAAAAATATTATTTTTCATAAAAATATAAACTTGAGTCACCTATCCTAATTTTTTCATGATATCCCATTTTGTATTTAATTTTGGGATGTTCTTGGCCATTATTACTTCACCTTTTTTGTCTCTGTTTTTTCTTCTCTTTCTGGTATTTCAATTACACATAGGTCATACCTTTTCAAATTGTTCCAGTTTTTGAAGGTTCTGTTGTGTTTTTTTCCTACTCATTTTTCTCATTGTATTTTAGTTTGGGAAGTTTCATTACCTGTCTCCAAGTTCACTGACCCTTTCCTCAGCTGTTTCTGGTCTGTGAATGAGCCCATCAAAGACAGCCTTCATTGCCGTTATGGTGTTTTCGATCCCTAGTATTGCCTTTGGATTCTTCCTTAGAGTTTCCATCATTCTGCTTACATTGCCCATTTGGTATTATATACTGTATTTTTTGGACTATAAGATGCACTCCCCTCCAAATTTGGGAGGAATAATGGTTATTAAGGCTGCTGTTGAGTTCTGCTTACATTTACATTGGTGAAATATTATGTTACTTATGTTAATAAATATTTTGCCATATTTTTTGCTTCAAAATTTTTTTTCCTATTTTCCTCCTCTAAAACCTAGGTGCGTCTTATGGTCTAAAAAACATGGTATCTACTTTTCTCATTAGAGTCATTAGCTTCACTTATAGTTATTTTAAATTGTCTGAGGACTCCAAAATCTGTGTCATATCTGAGCTTGGCTCAAATACTTACTTTGTCTCTTCAGACTGTGTTTTTTTCCCTATCATTTTTGTACCCTTTGCTACTTTTTGATGAAATTTGGTCTTGATGCATTGGAAATGCTGAGGGAAGTAAGCCCTTGGTGTGAGATGTTATGTTACTCTGGTTGAGAGTTGAGTGCATTCAATGTCTGCTGTACTTGCAGGTGCCAGAGGATTCACATTCCCTTGGTGTCCTTGGGTCTGTGTCCTCTCTTGTCTTAGGGCTTTCCTAAGAGTTCCTCCTTAACTAGAATCCTTTTTATTATGCTGGTGCCCTAAAATCTTATGCTTGGACCTCAATCTTTTGGTCGGCCTATGTCTCTGGACTCTGACCTTGACAAGCATTTCTCCAGCAGTTTAACCCAAAAAAAACATTCCACTATCTACACCCTTCTTTGGCTTCAGTTTTTCCATCTATTTCCTTGAAGCCCTTATTCCTGTTGGGTATGTTTTTTTCCACTTTTTTAGATGAGACAGGAAAACTTAGAGGGGGTTTTGGGGGATGTCCCTCACAGAGCTGATATGGGGCTCAGGCAAAGAAGTCATTTCCCTTGGAGAATAGATCTTTGTTAAAATGAAGGCACTGAGCACATTTCACAGTGATTACTCTTCCCTTTTCCAGCCAGAGCAATGGAGGGATCATCATCCTGAAAATGGGGATGCTCCTCTAGGTATGGCCCATAAAAGCTTAGTGTCCTCCTAAGACTGTAGCAACCAGAGAGTTTCTCATTTTCATACTACTCCACACCAGTCCTCCAACAATTTGTTAAAATTACTGTTTAAGAAATATCTCTACCAGTTATGGCTCGGGTGACTTTTGCTGCAGGTTAAGCAAGGCTTGGCTGTGACTCTCAGGATTTGCCTGTATCCCTAGATCTCAGACTGACAATTCACTCTGCAACCTCACTTCTTGGGTGGACTAAAAAAAGTCATTGGTTTTCGGTTTGTCCAGCTTCATCTTGTAAAAATGGGAATGACAACTTGCAAGATCATTGCATGTTGAAGATAAAGCTGGAAGTCTTCATATATTTTATGCAATAAGTCCCTGTTGAAGGAAAACTTTATTTTCTGTAACATCATGGGACATAGAATTTTACGCACTGTGCTTAGTTATGTTTTGCCTTGGGTAAATTCCTTGAAGAGAGATTTCTAAGTCAAAGTGTATGTACATTTTATTCATTTACTTAATCCTCACCCAAGGACATATTTATTGATTCGAGAGAGAGAGAGAACATCAATTGGTTGTCTCCCATACAAGCACCAACCAGGGATCGGGCCCACAACCTAGGTATGTGTCCTGACCGGAGATCGAACCTGCAACCTTTTGGTGTGTGGGACGATGCTCTAAACAACGGAAACACTCAGCCAGGGCTGTATGTGCATTTTGAATGCACTCCAGTGAGATGGCATCAATTTATAATTTGACTAACATTGCACGAAACTGTTTTCCAAGATATTGGGTCTTTTGATCTCTTTAGAATTACTACAATATCCACTGAAACGGAAAACTCGGATGAGGAGGAAACAGATTCCCTCCAGAGTAACATCCTCAGTCTAGGAGTCACTTGACATATCATCCAAGATCTCTTGCCATAGGCTCACAGAAAACATTCCTATTAAACAGCTGTTACCTGTCAGTAATAAGGGACTTTAATAAGAGACATGTGCTATGGGTCTTTTTCTTTTCTCCCCTCCAAGCGGATCAGGTGTAATTTCCTCCGTTTTACATAAAAGGGGAGAAGATGAGGACCTACCCGTTTATAGGACTGGTAACAGGCAGGGCAGGACGCCAGTCTCTTGCTGTCTCAGCTTCCTAAATAATGAGTTACTGGGAACGTAGAGAATGTCTTTCATCTGGTAGGGAAATGTGGGAATTTCTTTTTGAAAAAGATAACTGGAAGATGGGAAAACAGGGAAATTCTGTTGTCATGTTAATGATTATAGGGGAGTTTTTTTTGTTGTTGTACACAGGTTAATTAATGATTTATCAGTTAAGTCCTGAGTAAAACTGAACTTCGCTTCATGCCCCTAGTCCTTCACCAATGAAAGAACAGGGTCTTATAAGAGTTACTGAAGATAAGTAAACAGTTTTTCCAAAGTGATCCTTTCTGTTTCCTAATTCATTTAGAAGTCATGAATTGAAGGAAATGGAAAAGTTGGGAAGGATTTCAGATGAAACCCAATTTCTAGAAAACCTCACATTATAGCTATTGCCTTTCACAGTGAATTGACTAGGAGGGTGGTGTGTACAGGCTGTTTAGACCGAGGTGCAGAGGTGGCAGGCATGTTAGAAGAGAATAGTTGCATGAAGTCGTGGCTCAGATATCAATACTGTAACCCTCTAATCAGTTCCATGTAGTCACAATTGTCTTGAACAATGGTGCCAAATCAAAGTCCTTTCATCTATTTATTAGGACAGACTCTATGGGCAAAGCTCACCTGCAGTCATTGGACTCAATATTATTTAAAATCCATCTGTTGAGACCTCAGACACATGTAATCTCAGTCTTCCACTAGACTGTAGTTCCCAGGAGGGAGAAAGTATGTCCAGCACACAGTGTACATTAAGTGTTGTTCAACAGTGGATGTGGTTGAGTGACTAACAGCTTGATTGAGGAAGACTTGTATTTAAAAGGAGGGTCATGAGAAATCTGGTCAAGATAGCCGCATAGGTAAACATGGCTCACCTCCTTGCACAACCACATCAAAATTACAACTAAAACATAGAACAACCATCACACAGAACCATCAGAAATCAAACTGAATGCAAGTCTGACACTAGGAATTAAAGAAACCACATCCATACAGACTGGTGGAAGGGGCGAAGATGCAGATCAAGCTGGTCCCACACCCTCATGTGGTGGATAAAAACTACAGAGGGATATCTCATGAGTGGGGATCCCAGCCCCACACCAACGCCCCCAGCCTAGAGTTCCAATGCCAGGAAGACTAGTCCCCATAATTACTGGCTTCAAAACCAGCAGGATTTGAGTCTGTGGAAGAAACTACTGGAGTTCCAAGCAGTTCCCCTTAAAGAACCCACACACAGACTTACTCAGACTCAATCCTTCTGAGCTCCAGCACTGGAGTAGCAGCTTGAAAAGTACCAGAGGGAACGTGGAGAGGGCACTGAAGCATCTGGTGTCAAGGTGAGAGCTTTGGGACAGCTTTTTCCCAGACAGACAGGCAGGCTGAAGCCATTGTCGCTATCCTGAGCCCTCCCACTATAGAGCGACAGAACCGGGAGGCAGATACCATATCTGAGACTTCATCAAGCTGGGTAACACTATTTATCCTGCCTTGGGGATTCTCTGAGTATCCATCCCACCCAACTTATGGCCCCCAAAACTGTTAACTGTGACTTTTCCATATGAATGGCTGGTCTTGGTGCATGCTTCAAATTTTTCTAAATCCTATTGAACAACCAAGAGCCAGCCTCAGTGAGGCCCAGGCCCCATACCTCCTGCTAAGAGGCACCAGGCCAGGCACTGGCAATAACCAGCTTAGATCCACAGCATGGCTTTTCCCAGGAATCTCCAAGCCCAGCATAAGTAGCAGACACTCAGATTGCTTTATACCTCAGGCTGGGTGGCTCTGGGAAAAATACAACTGGGAGCTGACTTAGGCTTCCACCACCTGGGAAATGCCAGAGCCTGCAAACTCAGTGGACAGCTACAGACCCTGTGGGAACACCACCACCCTGTCCCTGCACAGCTGATCTTTCACAGAGGGTGGAGGTTGGTGGTCAGTGTTCACATCCAGACCTTGTAGCTGAGTGGCCTGGGTAAATCCTTCCCATTGACCTGCCTACAGCTACCAAGGCTCAACTACAAGAGGGGGGTGTACTTAGCCCACACAGAGGGAGGACCTCGACTACCCAGCTTGAGTGATAGGGGAGGCTGTACCACTGGACCCTACAGGGGGTGTGCCACAGGACACCTGCTACATTAGATCACACTACCAAGACAGGTAGTCAAAGCAACTCTACCTAATACATAGAAACAAACACAGGGAGGCTGCCAAAATGAGGAAACAAAGAAGCATGGCCCAAAGGAAAGAACAGATCAAAACTCCAGAAAAAAGAG